>JAOTQM010000510.1:0-355000 GCA_026939265.1 Oreonectes daqikongensis | reverse complement strand
GAAGACCGGGAGACGCTCAACAACGTCAGACGCGAAGCAGAACGACTCACCAAAACGGTGGAGCGGCTCATCGTGGACACAGAGAGTCTGATCCGTGAGGGACGTCTGGTGATTGTGGGAGCGGAAGGTTCCGATACCGAGGTTATCCCCAGTACTCCAGTTCTAGATACCATCAACACCTGCATGAGGACTTTACGGACGGATCTTCAGCTGTTCATGGATAAAGTGGACCACCTCGGAGAGGGCTTACGGGACCGTACGGAAGACCTCTCCCCGATGCCCAACCTCACGGAATCCAGCAGCTTCCTCTCCACGGTCACCTCCATGTCGAGAGACTCGCCCATCGGAACGGTGGGAAGAGATCTGATGACGGACCTTCAGGTAGGTTTCACATAAACTTTCATCTCGTTTTCAAATGCCTCATCAGTGTTTGCCGCCACATGCGATCACATGACATTCCCTTTCCTTTGCTGCTTTTTTTTGTTTAAAAGCCTTTGTCCCTTGAGAATGCACATGGTGATCTCCACATTTGTCAATATTCATAATCTGAATGTGCTTCAGAGAAAACTTAAAGGCACGTCACTTAAATTCTGTGTTTAAAGCACAAATCTCTTGACAGCATTTCAATGACAAGAAAGCGACTCTAAGTGTTCTACGTGGAAAGGCAAACATTACCCTAGCGAGTAAAGTGAATACCTTTTGGTATAGATACACACATGTACACACACCTGCTCTGAGTGCCGCCCAGCTCAGCCAACATGCTCTTACCTTTCCTATCCTTCTGATAACCATATGACCCTCATACCAGCCCTTCCCCATATCCACACCCTCATGTCTTACCCTGGCTGCTTGCTGTGTTACTGCTGCTGGTGCAGGGGGATTTGCTGCATGGCTTTACAGGGCAACAGGACCATATACCCTCTCTGAGTGTAATCCATGTGCAGGGTCCAAAATTAACATGTGTCACGTTAGTGTCAATAACACAGAATTTATTGGCCATTAATATTTATTATCGGCCTTTAAACTATATTATGCACTGTTTTGGTTTTTTATCAAATTCATGTTTTGTTTTATGACAGTCCACATTAGTGTTGACTGTCGTAAAATTGTAATGTACTGTAGTATATTAGAGTAACTTATATGATAACGTATACTACAGTATTCTGTAGTATTAACTATAGTGAATTGATTTACTGCAAGAGCTGTAGTATACTTGAATATTTACTATACTTAAACTGTAGTATGCTGTAGTCCAGGGGTAGGCAACGTCGGTCCTGGAGTGCCGCTGTCCTGCAGATTTTATCTCCAACTTTGGAAAAATAAAACGACATTGCCTACCCCTGCTGTAGCCTATTATAGCAACTAATATGTTAACGCATACCACAGTATCTTGTAGTATTAATGATAGTGACTTTATATACTGCAGAAACTGTAGTATATTTGAGTATTTACCATAACATTTTTTAAATGCTGTAGTATATTATAGTTACTAATTTGTTAACATATGCCACAGTATTTTGTATTATTAACTATAGTGACTTTATATACCGCAGAAACTGTAGTATATTTGAGTATTAACTATAGCATTTTTAAATGATGTAGGGGTGGTTTCCCGTACAGGGTTTAAGACTAATCCTAGATTAAAGTAAATGTTAGATCTGTCTAAACTGAAAACGGCTTGCACTGACACATCTTAAAATACATTGGTGCCATTGTTTTGACTCAAAATGCACACAAGTAATGTTGTTTTGTAAGGCATGTTTGTAAAAACTACTTAAATATCCTAATTTAACTAAGGCCTAGTCCTGACTTAATCTAATCCTTGTACGGAAAACCGCCCCGTAGTATATTATAGCAACTAAAATGTTAATGTGTACAACAGCATTTTGTGGTATAAATGATATAAACATATAAGTGGTATAAACTTTATATACTGCAGAAACTATGGCATACGTGAGTATTTACTATAGTTTTTTTTTTTAAATACTGTAGTATATTATAGCAACCAAAATGTTAACCTATTATACCACAGTATTTTGTAGTATTAACTATAGTGACTTTATATACTGCAGAAACTGTAGTATATGTGAGTGTTTACTATAGTATTTTTAAATGCTGTAGAATATTATAGCAACTAAAATGTTAACATATAATTGATATACTGCATGCGTATACTTGAGTATTTACTATAGTGCAATTGTAATAAACACTTTAGTATTCTAGTAAATCTTTAATATTTACTACTGTATGGAAATGTTAAAAACAATCTGCGAGATTTACTCCAATTTACTATGTTAAATACTAGAGTATTTTTAATGTAAGAGTGGATTTGTTTTTGCATACAATATGCAACATGGACCTCTAGGGAAACTGCCATGATAAATGTTTTCCCATTTAAGGAGGTTAAAGTTCTTAAAGAGAAGCAGACAGTTACATCAGATTGTTGTTCCTAAGTTTTAGTTTAGATTTTACTCTCATTTGGCACTCGTCAGTTTTGGACCCTGTTGATGTGACATGATTCATGCTTGCAATTGTTTATTTTGGGGATCAAGAGGAAACTGTGTAGATCTATATATATACAGGTCAATCTAATGCAACACATTGTGTAGCATGCATGTGTGAAATATGGTTTGTTTCAGTTCTGTAGTGGCGTCAACATTAACTGAACACACAATGACTAAATTTCATGTATTTGTTTTCGGTTTCATTTATTGTGTTGATAATTCTGAAGAATGATGTGGATTTCCAGTGTTTTACTGAGTGATTTTTTTGCTTGAAGCTGCTCTTCGTACAGTTGCTTGTAGCTTTAATCCTGCTTTGCGCTTTTGAAACTGCTTTATGATAACATGAGTCAACTTTCCAACAAATAACCCTTCTGAAAAAACACTGCGTTTTAGTAGTTCATTGTATATTTTGCATCTAGATTTAGAGCATCTAGAGTTTCAATTTAAAGCAAATCATCTAAAAAACTAAGGAGTTTATTGTATAAAAGATTTTGCATATTTGCAAAGTGTTAGAATGAAAACATCTCATTTGGCTCATGTTTTGTGGTGAAAGCCATGGGTTAAGCTGGCGGTTCCTTTGTTTTTGGGCACGTCACTTCAGTCCCTTCATCTCACATCTTTTAACTGTTTGGATAATGATAAGAGAGCTGAAACTTCATTGATGACGTTGTTTAACAGTTTTCAGTGCATGGCTGAGCCAGAATACTGCTGTCGGGTCAGATCCAAACTTCTGTCAAATCCCACCCAGACGGCGTCACAGATCTTAAAATTGTATTCAAGACAGAGACATTAACATTAGTACTGTAAATGCATTAGCTAACATGAACGAACAGTAAACAACATATTTTAGTTTATTCATATTTGTTAATGTTAGTTCATACAAACATTGTTCATTCGTGTAAGTTTATTGTGCACCAGCTATTTTTGTTTTATTAATGTTTTGAATTAAAAAAATATATATGTTTTTAGGTTAATTATAGTTTCATTTTTAATATTTTTTTTACAATTTATATTAATAATGTAAATCTTTACAATCATATTAGTATATTTTTCATATTTAATTTGATTTATTTCCTTTTAATAATATTAATAATAAACATATTTCGGTTTATTCCTGGGGCAACATTTCAATTTTTTGTTGTGTTCAAAGGTTTTAAAATAATATTTAGACCAATATTTGATTTGATTTAAAAAAAATTAAAGTATCTAAAAATATTACAAATATTTTACATTTAATTATTTACATAATTATTAAACTACATTTGATAGTTCTTTCAGGTTTTGATGAGAAGTTTGGAAGTGGCTTGACGTTCAGTGTTTATTTCCAGCTGTCACTGCTCATTTTGGGTTATTGGTTGTAAGACTCATGTATCCCCATCGCATGCGCTTCATAACCAGTGTTTGCGTTCTTTTTTCCCCTTTGGCCCCTCCCCCTTCTCTCTCTCTCTCTCTCCCTCATTGGTCCCATCCAGATGTTTCCACCCATGATTGTGTTTCTCCTCGTGCTCGTGCTCTTCTCCTCTCTCTCCTACGCCACCATCTTTAAGTTGGTCTTTCTCTTCGCGTTTTTCTTCGTCCTGTAGCCGCTGGCTCTCACTCTTTTTACATTCGATCATTTTTGTTCCTTCATAACCTTTATTCATTTTTTTGTCGAAGTGCAATGTGTGTCAAACAATCCCTTCTGTGCATTTCACACTTTGAGTTCCACGTTCAAGTTTTTGTTTTCCACTCTTTCTCGTCTCGTGTGTGTCGAATCTGTTTGTCGTTCACCGGTCCCCACACGCCTCCCCCTCTCTCCTCCACCCTCCCTCACTCACAGTACTGGAGAAAGGATGAGCAGGACTGGTGCCTAGACCGGCAGACTGGCCCGGAGCCCCAGGGGCAGGTCAGCGCTAAGGGCTGTGCCACACCCAGGGCGGTCCCTGGATTCACTAGATACATCAGACCCCACAGTTTCAGACCCGAGGTCAGTTCCTCGTCCATCTCCCTTTAAACTTCAACTTGGCTCTGTAAAGTGTAGTGCATTGGGAAAAGAAAAAATCATGAAGAAAGGTTTGGTTATTGTGTTTTGTATTTAGGATAGAGTGACATCATGTCAAAAAAGACAATAATAATCTTGTACTTACTTGTTTCTTACACTTTTTCATTAAATGACATCATCGTGGTAGACTTTAAAAATGCCACGGTTGGGTTAAAAATGGACAAACCCAAGTGTTTCTTTAAATTAAAAGATGTCCCTCTTTGACCTAACCTAGGGTTCAAACAACCCAGCATTTGTTTTACGAAATAAAAAAATTAAAAAGTGTGCGCATGGTTAAAAACTAGCTAGAAAATAATACTTGATTGCGAGTATGGATGAAAAAACATGTGTTTGTGTTGTTTTAGGAAAATATTTACCAAAAATATAGCAAAAGACATTTTACTGGACGAGGGATAACTTCAGCTCAGATCTTAAAAATGAAACTCAGGAGTTACGTCTGTGCATGAATTATTTAAGAATATGGCCTCAGATTTCAAAATAAAAGTTTTATTAGATTGAAGACAAGCTTAAGTGGTCAGTGTGCATGAACATTGTGTCTTTCCTTCCCACAAATCTCTCGTAGGATGACACGTGCGATCGATGTTTGTGGCTCTGTCTCAAAACCTAGTGAGTTATCTACATAGGCAACATGACAGCAAGGAAGACTTTTCTCTAAAATACCCAACATTTCTTTAATAGTTACTTTAATAGTAATACACACATCACAAGTGTACAGCTAAATGATGCTTTATACAGTTTGTTTGTGTCATTTATTTCATTCACGACATTTTTATTTTGCTTTTCTCTCATTGCACTTGTTTAAAATCACATCTATTTTTCATGAATAATCTCCATTCACCATCCAAACACGAGCTGTCTCTTGACTTCATTGTTCGCTTCGCAAGTAAAAAAAAAAACCTGCGTCAAACACACCATCGATATCTACGTATACATATTTGTACATTTTTGTTGTATGTCTAAGCCTCAGTTCTGTGGTGTTGTTTAACATGGACCTGCTAACAAAAAACCTCAAAAGTATATAGGTAGTATTTTTGTCCTTTGCCAGAGGATGATGGGAAATGGTCCCACAAGCTTCTCTCATAAATCCGCTCAATGTTTTAGTTTTATTCCTATTTACAGTACAATACAGTATACTGGCTTGTTTCGTGCGCGAGATTGATGGTGTCTCTTTTGAAAGTGCTGGGATATTGAGACTGCTGTTCTGTGTTCTGCCGGGGTCCAGTTTCGTGACCCGGTCCAGTCTGAGGTGGGAACCCCTGCCAGAGAGACGCAGCTACGACTGGACCATGAGAGGAGGCCGAGATGTGGACCGGAAGAGAGAGAGAGCATCACATCCACAACCATCACTCAGGTAACTCAGCTTCACTTTGAAAAGTAAAAGTAAGACTTCCCATGTATGAAATAAATAGGACTTGTTCTCCGCACCTGTATCATGACTCTTATGAATGTTCAGGAGGAGGAGAGACGGCGATCAGAGGCACGGCGAGGTCTCGAGCTGCAGGGGCTTCAGTCTCATGAGCCGCCGTGGCCGCAGGAAAGAGTCCTGCTTCACCAGGAAGTCCGCTTCTTCCGTCACAACATCATCATCGTCTACATGAAGCTGCGATGGATCCTCATGCACTGGAGACTCGGACGCAGGACAGATGCCACAGAGGAGAGCGCGCACGCAGAGGTGACTAAACCAACTGCAGCTCGGACTTACTTCACCAAACCGTTAGCCAATCAGAAATTCATATGTTTCTTCAGCATGTGTGTTCATACTGGGAATCAAACACATGATGTTATTGATGTTCGTGTTGCTAACGCAATGCTTCACATTTCAAATGTGAATTTATTATTAAAGCCAGAACAGAACTACTAGTTAAGTCGATTTTGTTTAAGTACTATATTATTTTTGTGGTACTAGAGAATACCAGGGTATTATCCAAGGATATTATAAAGAACAAAAACTGTTTTTAATAAGTGAAATATTCAGGCGTAAATCATTAGAAAATCATTAGAAAACAAAATTAGTTACTTAAAAAAATAAACAATTGAACATAAACAGCAATGTTAAAAACAAATATATTGTATTATAAATACAAATAAAAGTATTAAAAACAAACAAATAAATCAAATGATGATATAAGTGTGATCACAGCTCAGTTATATTACCTTATTCATTATAAAGCGATTATTATTGACTCATTATTGTGATTAGAGTTTAAAGTTGGCGTAAAATGCCACTCATGCACACTTGAGACGTCACATAATATTATGCATTACATTTACATTTACATTTATTCATTTGGCAGACGCTTTTATCCAAAGCGACTTACAATTGAGGAAAACAGCAAGCGATTCGTCAAAGTAAGCAATATTCACGAGAGGTGCTAGTAATACAAGGTTTCAAATACAACGTCAAGATAGTATAAGCAAGTATATAGAGAACATTAGAAAAGGAAAAATAGGGGTAAAATGAAAATGTTTTTTTTTTTTTTTTTTTTTTTGCCAAGTTTTTTATGCAAAGTTGCTATGTTGCTAAACTAGCATATCAGTGTTGATTGTAGCTTTTTTCTTGTTTTTTTTGTTTCTGTATCTCCAGTATGAGAGGTTGGAGAACATTCCAGAACTGAGCGTAATGTTCGAGCAGGGTGACAGCGAGATGGAGAGAGAGGACCGAGCGTATACCCAGGTCACAGGAAGTGACATCACAGAGCCCGGCCCACTCTTACTTTCGCCAGAGAGAATCCAGTTCCAGAAACAGGTGTTGTTTCCACACCGGTCAAACATGTAAAATAACATCAACTGTGCTCAGATCTGCAAAAAGTGAGCAATCAAAAATCTAATGGAGCTATGAAACCCGTTTCTAGGCGGATGATAGTCGGCGGGTGATGCACGGCCTGCGCTCGCTGCTGGAGGAGTTCAGGGCGGAGCTACGTGAGGAGGGGCAGCGGCGCTGGCAGCTGCAGCAGACGCTAGCCAATGAGAGAGCGGCGTGGGAGATACAGAGGGCAGAAATGAGGAGCCATGTCACCAAGGTGCAGAATGAGTCATATCAAGTTAAGGTTTCTATACAATCATTTTTCTGGACCTACTTTGACAATATGAAGTGTACAGCGCCATGTGCCGTCTCGTCTCGTCTGTTTTTGGTGTTTGAGAGTTAGGGAACGTCTTTAAATAACCTGCTATATTTATGCAGTGGAGCAGTTTGGCCATCAAACGCAGTCATGGTCTATTTATGTCATAGGAGCCCTGCTTAAAACACCTAATAAATCATACTAGTGTAAATGTTTTTCATTTTTTTGAGATATGAAATGTGGAAGTTTTCTATGCTTCGGTGTAGGGTTAGGGGATAGAATATACAATTTCCAGTATAAAGTCATTATGTCTCAGCATACAGTTTACTGCATGCTATGTAGTGCGTAATGCACAGTTTTATTTGATATACAATGAAAGTATGCAGTATGCAACTATAAATATTATGAGACGTTTGTGTCACTCACATGACTGTTACATCTCTAATTTACCTTATTGACGTCAAGTTTTTTGTTATATATTATTATATTCTTATAGTTTTCTTATTTTCTGTCTTTTCTTATTCTTATTGTTTTTTAAATCTCATAAAAAAATCTAATTTGGTCAAAATAAAAAAAACTCCTATGTGTGGCGACCCGAGTTCGATTCCCGGCTCGAGGTCCTTTCCTGATCCCAACCCCTCTCTCTCCTACTTCGCTTCCTGTCCTCTCTCCCACTGAATTGTGGCAACAACAAAAAAATCTAAATAAAATGGGAAATTTAATATCATTTAACAATATACAAATATAAATGATAATCAGTTTGATCAAATATGCTGTTATATCTCTTCTGTCTGCTGTCATCTTCAGCTGCAGGAGGTGAGCGGTGAGTGTGCAGTCGCAGCAGATGCGCTGCAGCAGGAACGTGAGGAACAGCGCCACCTGTTGGCAGACAGTCATAGTCTTGCACTGGAGCTGCGCTGGAAACTGCAGCACGGGGAGAAACGCTGGAGCCGTGAACGCAACGACCTGTTGGAGCGGTTCGATAAAGAGAGGCAGGAATGGGACCACAGCTTACGGGAGATGCGCAGCAAGATGGAGAAGGTCAGGGGTCAAAAGTCCAAATTAGATGAGATCTCTACTGACACTTTCTTGCTTTTTTCACGGATGGTTTGAAACCCAGATGATGATTTCTGTCCTCGTTGCAGATGCAGAAAGATCTGTGTCGTTCTAAAGGAGCTCCGCAGTCAGAAGGAGGACCACCGCATGTCTTTTCTCCTCAGGAGAGCCCGTCTAAGCCTCACAGATCTCCACGTTCATGCGCACGTTCACACTCCGACTCTGAGGCCACGCTGGAGGAAAAGGGAGCGGCGAGCAGACTCAGACCCCGTGAGGGACCCCGGCCTCCGGAGAGTCTGTTCCTGGACGCTCTCTTTCTGGACCCGCTGAATGAGATGGAGGTTCCTCCTCCCTCACGTCTGGAGACGGAGAAACGCTTCCCCTGCATGAAAGAAGTACGAGACATCAGAGTAATATGAATGCAAATCGGCATTAATCATTTCATTTGTCATGAAAAAGCACAAATGAATTATATTAATACAGTCAATGTTGCTTTATTTTAGGCGCTGAATGAGATTTGTGAGACTGTAGCATCTGCTGTTTATCCAGAAGAGGAAGAGGAGGAGGAGGAGGAGGAAGAGACGGGAGGTGGCAGTCTGCTCAGGTATCTCAGTTTATAGGACATTTCATGGTATGAAAACTAGTTTTTTCAGATATGCATCGCTGTAGATGAATATATAAATAATATATATATATATATATATGAGAGTATATCCTGCTCATGAGTTTGATCTAGTTTTAAGGTTTGACAACATACAGATGATGTCAAAGCAGATATTAAGACAGATTGATTTAAATTTAAGCATTTTTATTCATTGTTATTTATTATTAAATTAAATACGTGACCCTGGATCTGGTCTTAAGTAGCACGAGAACATTTGTAGTAATAGCCAAAAATACATCGTATTATCAATTTTTCTTTTATGCGAAAAATCATTAGGATATGAAGTAAAGATCATGTTCCATGAAGATATTTTGTAAATTTCCTAGCGTAAATATATCAAAACGTTATTTTTGTAAGTGGATGCAGCAAAATCGCGAAACAAAAATGTCCGGAAACACGTCTACAAACTTCACTCGCTGCTGCCGCTTTGGGAATTACTCACTCAAGTTTGGTATCAATGCAAAGATTAGAATTTCAGCTTTCAGGTTCATTTATTCACCACAACATCATTACAGCGGTAAGACAGAAGAGAGCATTAAAACAAACCTGTTTCTTAGCAGCGACCTGCTACAGCGATGAACAACTTTAAAGGCCATTTTCTCAATTTTTAGATTTTTTTTTGTCCCCTCAGATTCCAGAGTTTTAAATAAATCTCGGCCAAATATTTTCTTATTCTAACAATCCTTAAGATTGGATTTGTTGTCCAGGGCCACAAATATGTTTTACAGATTTGTGTTGTGTGGTCGTGTTGGAACTGAAGCTCAACTTTGAGAACAACTTGACACACAAAACAGGATCAACAAAATATTAATAACTGATCAAATGTTTGTTTTAATTCATCTGAGTTTTAGTTTTTCTATACATATTTTTTGTATATTAGAATACACTCCATATTCCTTGATATACTGTAGTGTTTTTGCCAAATCATTTTGTCAAATACCTTTATCAAGTATTAAACTCAAATGTTATGCAAATATCCCCTCCAAACATCAGTTTACTGTATGTTTAGTTGTGTTGTTTAAATGAGCCCTTCTCCTTTTCCTTTGAGTTCATATTATTGATTCAATCTCATTCATTTCTCATTGTCTGTTTCACCTCGACACAGTTTCAGCTGAAATAACCTGCAGTGTCTGTACAGATGAATCGATCTTTCTTTGCTCTTGTTTGAGGAAAGGTCAGCGGCTATGTTTAGATCGGCGTCTTTTCAGCAACCTCTGAGAATTACAAACGCAAATGAACCGCTTCATCTCGACCCGGCTGGATGTTACTCCACATTCTATTGATCATGTTAGAAGTGATACCTTTCTGCTGGGGTTTTGCGATTAAATCTGTTTTTTATTATATCAAAATAGGTGTAAGGTGTACATTTACATCTTATCATAGAATATGGGTTTTATTTTAATATATAAAAATGCATAGAAAACCAATAAGCTTACATGAAAACACGTACGTTGGGTAGTTAAATCAGTTTTTAATATTGTGTTGATTCTCTGTTGTTTTTGACTACAGCAGTTCTTCAGTAGGTTTTGCTCACGTGTTGTGTGTCATTTTTTTGTCAAGCTAATTTTTTCTTTTTATAAACTTCCAAATACAACCACACAACACACAATACAAATCTTCAAAGCACCTTTAATAATATATTTAAACATATGACAAAGACGTTCGTTTTGCAAAATTGGACATACTGAAAATATTAATATAAATAATAAATAAATAATTTTTCATTTAATAATAAAAATGAATACAAATGCTTCTATTTAAAACGTGCTAATAAACGACTGTTTGCGCTAATATTTGTGTGCATTTGTATCAGAGTTGTCTTAGTTTTGTAGTATTGTAGTATAATGTTATTATTATTTTGAACTAGCTTTTTATAGTTTTACTTTATTGTTTCATGTTTATTTTTAGCACTTTTGTTATGTGTTTGCGTCATTTGATTATTTATTTGTTTATTTCGCTATATAAGTTACATTTGTTTTAATTCAGTCTTAGTTTACCTTGTATTCATGTTCAGTTAATAATTTCAATGTCACAATTTAAACTTAATTCATTGTGGTAACATTTCTAATTTTTTAGTTCAGTTTATGTTTTTCAAAACATTTCTTATCAGACATTTCATTTAATTTTAATTAATAGTAAACTATAGCCAATGACTTTGTGTTTCAGTTAAGATGCTGCGTTAAATCAAAGCAACTTTTGACACTTTTTTACTTTTCTCTCTCCGTAGGGCGAAGTCAGTTTGCTCCATGAGTGACTTCCAGCGTTTGATGGACAGCTCCCCCTTCTTACCAGACAAAAGCAAGCCCGGCGATCACGGACGGGACGACGTGACTCCTCCCCTTTCACCAGATGACCTCAAGTACATTGAAGAGTTTAACAGCAAGGGCTGGGATCTGCCTCCGAGCTCCCTGAGCACCTGCCCCATCCCCGGTCCGGTAATTCCCCCTCAGGTGATGGAGGCCTGGACGGAGAGGGCCGAATCCCGGCGGGCTGAAGGGTCCACTTCTGAAGCATTCCAGCCAGCCTCCTGGTACCTGACCACCAGCGCTACCTTGACCACCAACACCACGAGTAGTCCCGAGTTCTGCCAGAGGCTCTCGCTCAGGGCGGCCCAGGGGGCCGAGCAGTTCGACGTTCAGGTCCTCCACAGAGGGGAGCGGCCCGCTCCGGTTCCCCCTGAGCAAGAGTACATGTTCTCCAAAGTCAAGCCGGGGGAGGTCGTAGGAGGTGCGGAGGAGGTGTTCGGAGGCAGGTGGCCGTGTGAGTTGAGGGGTCATTTGGAGACGGGACTCAGACCCGGGGAGCGTCCGCCAATTTGCGCCGCTGTTGGGTACACCTCATCTCTAGAGCTGGAGATGTTACGCAACCTGAGTGACGACATGAAGGAAAAGGCGTTTTCCGCGCGCAACACCAGCCGCTCCTCTGGATCCAGTCCTCCGGAACGACAGCTTCGGGATACGGCGTCTCAGACCAATGGTTTAACCACGCGGGGGACGCAAACCACCCAGACCATCAGCGTGGGGCTTCAAACCGACACTCTCCGCACCCTCACCAGCAGCCCGCACCGATGTCTCACGCCCAAAGGAGGCTCCACCCCCATCTCCTCCCCATCCCGCAGCCTCAGAAAGATGCAGTACTCTCCCGTCGTGCAGGCCAAGTTCGAACGCCCCTGCTGTTCCCCTAAATACGGCTCGCCCAAGCTCCAGCGCAAACCCTCCTCCACCAACTCCGTCAAAACCGAACAAACCACCGGCCAAGCTCGCGTTCCAACCCCGACGACTCCGCAGCAAAAGGGCAACAGCGAATCCGCTTGGGCTCGTTCCACGACGACCAGGGACAGTCCCGTTCACACCACCATCAACGACGGCCTTTCCAGCCTCTTCAACATCATCGACCACACGCCCATCGCTTACGACCCCGCGCAGAAGTTCAACAAATCCCCCAGTCGTTCTCGGCCCGCGGGCGCTCAGGGGCCCGCGGACCCCAAATCTTCGAGCAACTCTCGGGGCCGGTCCCCGAGCCCGGTGCAGCTGATCGTGGAAGCGCAGGGTGAGAAAACCCCGGAGGTGATTAGCATCAGACAGGACCTGTCCGCTCCTCCGGGATACACGATAGCGGAGAACGCCGCACGGATCTTAAATAAGAAACTGCTGGAGCAGAGCTTCAGAGACGAGAGGAGACTGTCCACCTCAAATACAGCCGCTCAGAACAGAGGCGACGCAGAGAAACAGGGATGTCTCGAGGTAAATGAACAGAAGTTTGTCTGTTTTCTTCTTGGATGAAAATGCTCTTTTGGAGATACTTAACTGGGTTAATGTATTTACTTCATCTCAGATGTTTCTCCTAAAAATCATTTGATGAAATAAAACAAGACGTAAACAACATGTAGTAAGAATTATGCCCAGGTTAAAAAAGTGCACTTTCAAATTGTACTTGAAGGGCTCTATTTTCACACACCAATTTTGTACTTAATAAACTAAAAAAGACCTCTTAAAATAATCTTAAGAATATCCAAGTGTACTCGACTGTGCTATTTTGAGACAGCATGAATATGAACTGAAATGTGCTTTTAACATACGATCTGTGTATTAAAAATGTATTTAGCTTTTATGTTAAAAGCTCATTTTAGTTCATATTCATAGTGTTCTTAAGATTCTCTTAAAAAGTACGAAAGGGTCATTTTTAGTATATTAAGTACAAAAAGTGTGTAAAAATAGAGCACTTTAAGTACATTATGGAAGCTGAAATAATAATAAGTCTTAAAAATGATTTGATGGCAAATGTTTGCGTTCATCTTGCGATCGCTCATGTTTGTTTGCACACTTGTTTTTGGCAAATCTGATGCTGTTTATTCATTTAGCAGAAAGCGACTTTGAAATGGGAAAACACCTTTCATGATCTCTTCTAAAACTCGAGAATAAACTAAAAAAATAACGTTTTTTCACAGGAGAAATATCTGAGAAGCATCTTTATTTGTTCTCTGTTTAATCTGACAGTAGAAGCTTGACTGCATGATAAATGTTTTGTTCGGTTTCAGGGAACAAAATGTTGTTATATAAAACAAATGCGACTCATGCGTGATTTGTTGTTTTGATTCATTTTTGAGCCGCATGCTGTGAAAACCGCTTATGTAAGTGCTTTAGTTGCGGGACGTATCCGGCGTACGTCTCCTGCCGGCTTCGTTTGAACATGAAGATGATCTCCAGGATTGAGTTGATGTGCTGTCGGTGTGTTTACTCTTGTTTTTCTGGGTTATCTTCAGAATCATACTGTAGTACTAACTGCACCCTGGGGACTGTAACGCAGCTCCCGCTGGCCGTGCTGTAAGTCCCACCGCTCGACCTCACGGTGACCTCACTCGTGTTCGTGGTTTCAGTGGATTTCTCACCGCATGCCACACAGTTTTCAGACACTGTATCACCGCTGGGCATTGTGGGATATTGTTGTGATCACTCTTTCTTTGTCCTCATGTAGGTGTGAGCATGCACATCGTCCGATATTAACAAACAATTATCCAAAAAGCCATCAGACGTGATTTATAGTGTAAAATGTTAAGGGACTTCCCTTAACCCAAGAAACTCCACAAAGTGTCTGGACACGTTCAGTGTTCGGAATTCACAAAAACATGTTTGTTTTAGAGAAATTAAAAGAGACACAAATGAGAGTCTGGAGGTGTAAATAAATGTAGATTGTAGAAGTGAAATAATCTGGATTTGAGTCAATTTGATGAGAAATGTTTGAGTTCATATTGAGATCTTTAATAATATTGCTTTTTGATTGCAGACGATTGAGATATTACAGGATTTATCTTTCTTATTAACACAGCACAACAAAAATACGTTTGTGTCCAAACACTTCTTGTGGTGACAGTATATCAAACTCAAATATGGCTTTTTGAATGATGTAGTCATATAGACTCTGAATAAATATTCATAGTTTTATTTTTGAACTCTGTAGGTCCGTTGGCTTTGTGTGTTTTGTGTCTTTTACAGTCTAACATGCCTGCAGGTCGATCTCTCTCTCTCTCTCTCTCTCTCTCTCTCTCTCTCTCTCTCTCTCTCTCTCTCTCTCTCTCTCTCTCTCTCTCTCTCTCTCTCTCTCTCTCTCTCTCTCTCTCTCTCTCTCTCCACCGTGTTAACAGGATCTGACCGCTGCTCAGCATGTTAGCAGTGATGGTGATGTTAGAGGCTGTTGGCCTGATTTTAACACCTGCCGCTGTCGCTGGTTATCATCACTTAACATCTAACAGTGTGTCATAACTTTAACATTAAACACTCAAATGAAAACTTGCCAATATAAAGGATTTCACCTGTAAGACGCTGTTGATGTTGAATAACAATGTCATTTGTGTGTGTGTGTTCAAAGATGACAGATGTTGATGTTCATCACTCAAATCTTGAGACTCAGAATGTACTTATTTTAACTTTCTCTTGTCCTGAAACGTAAGATAAATTTAAGTAAATCCCTGATATTAAATTATTCAAACATTTCCTCCTCTCGCATCAAACCCTCATTAATGTTTTATTTGTTATATTGCTCAACAAATGATTTAGACTGAATCTGAAGTCATGCGTTTCCTCGACAGCAGAGTTTCTAAAAGACTTTTATTTTTACAACATTTTGTTGTGGTTTATTTTTTAATTTTTTATTTAATTTAATCCGCTACAGTGGATTGGTACACAGGATTGGTACACAGAAATGCTGTTATTCTGATGAGTTATTATAGTTTACGTTTTTATGTTATATGCTTTTGTCATTTTATTAGTTATTTATTTTATTTTTATTTTCGTTTACTGCTATAATTTTACTGCCTTAAACTTATTTTAATTTCATTTAGTTTAAGTTTTTTAGGCCAATATTTGATTTGATTTCAATAAACAAATGTTTTCAAAATATCAATTGTAGTTGTAAAAAATAACCTCGATGAGGACACACATCACACATATGACATTGTTACCTGTGAATGACCCTGATATGATGTCATTCAGGTGATGGGTACAATCTGTTTTTAGCTGGACTTCTGGAACCACTTGTTATGCAACATTAACGTTTAAAGTTGTTTCTTATTGTCTTGATGTAGGATCTGCCACGTTCCCCAGTGGCCCCGCCACTGGACTCCTGCTTCCTGCGGCCGGCTCGCCCCGCCAACCGGCGACCACCGTCCCGCTGGGCTGCCCACTCTCCATCATCCTCTCCAAACTACAAAGACCGAGTGGAGTTCCGCTTTCCATCGCCCGTCAGACCGGTTCAGACCATCCCGGAGACAGAGGAACAAGAGGTCTGAGATCTGCTTGAAGCAGTCTATCTTACACCCTTCTCTGTTCAGCCTGAAGCTCTTTATGTTTTTCGGACCGTCTCGTCCTCTCTTGGATGGTGTGATGTAGAGTTAAAGCTCAGGGTTCATAAGCAGAAATCTGAAGTGAGGAGTGAGCACCAACACACTTCACTCAAGATTGTTTGCAATGGAATACTAGCATAATGCACACTGTATACTGCATACTATCTTTTACAAATAGTATGTAAAACTATAATAAATGCAGCGGTTGACAGTAAACTTTACAAACACATTAAGGCTCAAACACACTACAAGACTTTTGCTCAGATTTTCAGTCTGGACTTATTGCAGAAAGTCTGCGCCAGTCTGCAGATTTTATAAAATAATGTCTACAAGTGTGTGAAGTCTAGTTTTTAAAAAACTGTTCAGATTGTAGTGTATTCCAGCCTTTAGTATGACTACATATTCATTCATCCGGATACATATAAAAACAGTGCTCTTTGTTCACACTAGCGTTTTTCTAAAGTTAACATAAAAAGTATACAAAAGAAAGTAAGAAATAAGACATATTGGATTGCTGGATTGGATTGAAAGTTTCTGTTTTCACAGTCCACACAAAAAAATGTATTCTTGTGTGGATCGAAGATGCTTTTTCAAATGAAAACGTATGAGAACCTAGGTTTCATGTTTAAATTCAGAATTTAATTTCCAGCGGCATCCATTTAAAAATGTTTTTTTTGTTATGTAAACCTAACAGGTGGATAAAGTTGTTTTTTTGCCATTTTTTAAATGGTTGGCATTGCCTCTGTTTCATTGGTCAGGTTTAACCCATTGCATTGTGGGATACAGTGTTCACACAGCGCACCCTGTTACTGCACATTTTTACAAACGTAGTAGGTCGTCTGTGTATTACTGAATACAAAAAAACATCCATAGTGCTGAAACAGTGAGTGTAGTATGCTAGTATGCTGTTCCAAACATGACCAGTAAGTTCATTCTGCGTCTGTCCGGCGATGTTTTGGGAACGTCATGTGGCGATTCTGTTCCAGCCTGACCACACAAGGGACAGAACTATCCAAGAACCCTTCAACTGCCCTGCCACTAGGGGGCAGAGTTCTGCGAGCACCAGCTAAACTGAACTATTCTGAAATATCATGGACCTGGAATGTACGAGCGTTTCATAAGAGGTGCCTACACACACGTGACCTCCGAGTGTGTGTGTCACTGTACACGTATGCAATACATATGACTTCATATGTGTTCGCCATTAAACAGCAGATGCTATAACAGGACCCTAATAACGTCTGTCGGAGCAGCATTGAAGTTTACACGTGTTTAAGTTCTGTGTTTTCTTTTGTTCAGGGGTGAATGTCATTCGTTCTGTGTACGGTAAGTACTTTATAAAACAAATTTTTTTATTTTCCGAGTACTTAACATCCCATTTCTGTTTGTACCCTCTGATGCTTGAATTTTAAAAGTTGTATTTGTAAAGAGAATTAGATAAATGCAAATAAAAATAACTTGTTCGACAGGGACGAATGATACATGATGTCAATCATACCAATGTATTTAAAAATCAAATGTAACGTTTGAATGTTCAGCTGTGTCCGCAATGAGAGGAGAGAATGACACGGAAAATCCTTATGCACATTACATGAGTCAAAACAGCCTAAAGGACTATGTACAGGATTCTAGATTTCTACATTTGAATGTACTGTGCTTATATTTATTTTATTATTTTTATTTTATTTCTGTGCTTATTTTATCATTTTATTTCTGTGCTTATTTTATCATTTTATTTCTGTGCTTATTTTGATTTTAATATTTTGTATTATTATTTTATTTCTGTTCTTATTTTAGTTCAGATATTTTGTCTTCTTTGTAATATTAGCCCCGTTGAGTCTGAGAACAACACGATCGCACTGCAAAAGCTATTTTACGAGTTTGTATGATGTGAAGATAGGAAAAATGCAAGCATGATGGTCCTAAACAACCTTCACTGGAGAGAAAGCAGATTGTATAAATGAATTAACCACCAGTTTGCTAAAACGTAAAGTAGTTATGAATTTCCATGCTGGTGAGAATACCTCTGGTTTATGTTTTGCATTAATGAAAACTATTCTCATTATGATCTTCAATTCTGAATCCTTTACACATTCCTATGGGATTGTTTGACTCGGGTTGGACAGCAGTTGTGCAGATATTATATTTTGATATGCATGCCTTTAAACACTAGCACTTTAGTGCATGTACAGTATTCAGACGCTGTTGTACTTTGTGATCACACACACACACACACACACACACACACACACACACACACACACACACAGCTGTTCACAGGCTCACTTAAAATTTTCTTTGTCTTGCACATCAACTTTTTATTGACACAGTTAGGAACACATTTTGAAGTCCATTATTGTACCTCTTGACTCATGTTTGTATAGCTGTTATTCTTGATTCTAATGTTTCTTTTCTTTCAAGGAGAAATTATGTTTTAAAGTCACTGTCTAAAGTCTAATGATAGGGTGTTCAATTGGTAATAAATTGAATGTGTATTTCCAAAAAAAGTGTTTGTGTGTGTGGTCTTGGTCATCTATTATCGTAAATGCAATATTGTTTTACATATACGCATTTGCTTTTATCCAAAGCGACTTTGCATTATACCTTTGTTTCTGAGTATGTGCAATCCATCGAACCCATGACCTTGGCGTTGCCAGCGCCATGATCTAACCACTGAGCTACAGGAAAGCTTATTTACCGTTTTATACCGATTTGTCGAAAGTATATAGTGCAAGCATATCATACAGATCTGTATTTAAAATACCCAAAAAGATGACTTCTCGTGGCAAACATAATTTAAATACAGTATTTAGTTACTTATAAATACTATAATATATTATACACTGTTTATTAGATAGGGTGACCCAATACTTTTGGCAATATAGTGTATGTTACATCCAAAACTGCCTCTGATAAACTTAGACGTCTTCATTTGTTCTCCTTTCATTGCAACCCAGAAGAATCAAATGAGATTTTGAAAAGATATTTTGTATAAAATGTTGTTTTCTGTATAGGAGTAATGGCTGGTTGTATAGGACTGACTGGGTGTTTTTTCAGCCTGACATCCGTTAAAACATGAGGTATAGTAATTTCACATCTCTCTTGAACAAGACACGTTTTTCACATCTGTAGGCAGCGCAGGATGTTTTATATACTGAATCTTATGTTTAGAACAAACTTCTAACTTCACTGCACACTGATTCTATTACTTGATGGTCTTAAAAGTCACTCTAATCTGATTTTCCATTAGAAATCTCATTTGAGTCTCCTCTCAGCTCTCTTTTATCATTAAGCTAATTACTGTTATCTCATTTTCTCTCATTTCAAGTGTCCCGTTCCTGTGGTTCAGATATAAGCAGCCAAAGTCACATCTTTGAAAGCCAGCAGTAAAACGTTAATCTTACTTCATCACCATTAGCTAATTCATGAATCAGATCTGTGAGACTGAATTTCACATTACAGTTACGCATTTATCCAAATCGACTTACATTGCATTATACTATACATTTGTTTCTTAGTAGGCCTATATGTGCAATAACTGGGATCAAACCCATGACCTTGACGTTGCTAGTGTCATGAGCTAACCACTGTGCTACAGGAAAGCACATTATGAGTGTAATGTTAAATGGTAAGCCTCAGGGCCATCTGTTTTTTCCTTTTTTGACGGATTACACTGTTTTACTTTTTTCTACCTGCTTAACAATGAGAAAGTGAGTTGTTATGAGACAACATGACTAGAGAACCGCTTTGGTTGTGCATTGCCTGATGGTTCATTTTTTCTTTTTTATGCTTTTTTAAACATTTTTATCTAAAACTTTAACCCAGAAATGTGATGTATAGTCATTTGGTCTGTAATAGTGGCTAAAATCGGTCACTTGGTGAATAATTGTTGTAAAGAAATGTACTGAAATGAAAAGTGTGAATTGTTGTAAAGCCGATCTATAGGCCCAAAACATGTTGTAAGAACAGTAGGCCTATGCAGAAAATCTTAAATACTATATATATTTTTCTCTGCCTCATTGGATTTATAATTCTTCATGAAGTAGAAATAGTGTATAATATAATATTAGCATTAGAAGCAAGTCTTTAAATTAGATGTTTATTAATGCGCAAATTGCAGGCTACCAACGACAGGAGCAATGAGGCGAATAAAATAATTCACAAAAAACGTAAAATAAATACATCATATCTAGAAAACCACACACATAACAAATTCGTATCATGTAAACATATTATATTTATTATGTCTATGTAGAAATCTGCTCATATTATAAACAAGTTCGTAGGATAATCCAAACGTTCGAAGCGTTGACGTCATAAAAGGCGCGCGCTCGAGTTTCGCGTCACTTGTTGAGTTGGGCACCGCTTCACTTGTTGAGCATCTTAGCGTACGCGAAGATCATCATCTGGGCACTTAAGTTATTTCATATCGACGATCAAACATATTTCAGAAAAACATTTTCTACTCAAAACAACTCAGTTCAACTCAGAAGAAAACCTTCACCAGCAGCCGGTTAGCGTCGAGCGTCGGGACACAGAAGTCTGGAGAAGAAATCACCGTCCATCAGGACAACATGAACTCCAATCTGCCAGGTTAGTAACTACATACAAATTATTATTAACATGTCTCAGATTAATGAAAAATAATAACAACGGATTGTTTTCTTTATGTTTAGTAGTAAAGTATTCAAAACTGTATTGAGTCGAGTAACGTTAATTGTCAGTCAGAATGTCTTTTTAAACGATGAATGATACTGCCATGTATTTAATGTTAATGTTTCCCTAATATGCTATATCTGTTACAATGAAAGTAAAATGGACATTTTCACATGTTTGAGGCATTTTAATTTTAAAATACTGATCGCACAAATGCTTATATGTGGTGACGCACTTATTGGTTAAAAACGCAGTTATCATCAAACCTGAGGTAACTGGGCACATTTTGTTACAGTTTTTATTATAAATCCTTTTTTAAACTAGTTTATGGCTTTGAAAGCAGAAAATGTCATGAGATTGTCATGTCTTTATTTTAAAGTGTCTTACTCTCTGTTTTAGAAGAGCAGCCACAGAGGAGAGGCATATGTGCCGCATTCAGAAAGAAATGGCGGGCAGTTAAAAGAATATTGACTGGGAGCAACAGAGGAAAATATCGGCTTGACCAGAATCAACCTGATTCCGACCCATCCTGCCCTGTACTCCTGGCTTTCAAGAAGAGGGAGGATCCACAGCCTGATCCATCCAATGTTGCTTTCATGAAGCAGGAGGATCCACAGCCTGGTCCTTCCAATGTTGCTTTCATGAAGCAGGAGGATCCACAGCCTGATCCATCCAATGTTGCTTTCATGAAGCAGGAGGATTCACAGCCTGGTCCTTCCAATGTTGCTTTCAAGAAGCAGGAGGATTCACAGCCTGGTCCTTCCAATGTTGCTTTCAAGAAGCAGGAGGATTCACAGCCTGGTCCTTCCAATGTTGCTTTCAAGAAGCAGGAGGATTCACAGCCTGGTTTCAAGAAGCAGGAGGATTCACAACCTGGTCCATCCAATGTTGCTTTCAAGAAGCAGGAGGATCCACAGCCTGGTCCATCCTCTGAGGCTTTCTGGAGGCAGGAGGATCCACAGCCTGAAATGGCCCTAGCTAAAAATGAGCTAGTGATGCCCGAGCTTGCTGAACCCCAGGTGTCATCCATTCCAGCATCCATTTTAGAAGAGCAGCCACAGAGGAGAGGCATATGTGCCGCATTCAGAAAGAAATGGCGGGCAGTTAAAAGAATATTGACTGGGAGCAACAGAGGAAAATATTGGCTTGACCAGAATCAACCTGATTCCGACCCATCCTGCCCTGTACTCCTGGTTTTCAAGAAGAGGGAGGATCCACAGCCTGATCCATCCAATGTTGCTTTCATGAAGCAGGAGGATCCACAAACTGATCCATCCAATGTTGCTTTCAAGAAGCAGGAGGATCCACAGCCTGGTCCATCCTCTGAGGCTTTCTGGAGGCAGGAGGATCCACAGCCTGAAATGGACATAGCCAAAATTGAGCTAGTGATACCCGAGCTTGCTGAACCTCAGGTGTCATCCATCCCAGCAGGTCCATCTCATCTGGGACAGATTGACGAGGTTGATTTATCCGGGCCAACTAAAGGTGAGTCTACTGTCAATTATACATTGAGCTTGTATTTGTATTTATTTGAAATCAGCATCTAATATATGAACATTTTCCTTTTGTATGTTTTTCAGTTCCATTTAATTCCCTTTATGACCTTAATGGGAAGAGGCTGCGCAAAGGAAAATTTATGGGGACTCGTAAATCTGACGGCCAACAAGTAAGTGTGATTATTATATGTAAGGTGTACGGTGTGAGTTGGTGATGTACTGGAACAGCTGCATAAGTTTGTTACAAATGCTTACGTATCTTTTCTCTTTGCAGGTCTTCATCAGAGTTGTACACAGGAATCCAGGGCAAAGATATACTAATTGTGTAAGTTGAAAAGACTTAATAATGTAATCTACAGTGGAGTCCAAAAGTCACATTAAATATCTGCAGAAGACCTGCACATGAATTTAGTTTGTGAAAATATGTAGTTTATTAGTCAATTATTAAATACTAATGGAAATATTTCTGGAATAACAGATTATACATTTGAAACAAATACATCTGCAATTCATGCACTTTTTTAGTTCAAATGGATATATTGATAATTTAATTAAGATTTTCTCCATTAAATTAGAAACATGTAAAATATTATTTGTTATATTTTATAAGATGGTTTGGACCCCACTGTATCCCATTATAAATGCTTCATAGAAATGAAAGATTGTTTCTAGTCATCTAACCTTTTGATGATCATTTTTCTAGCCTGGATTCTGGAGGTGCATCGATGGAGAAGTGGCTCTGAATGTGCTGGTGTCAAGAGAACAGAGAAACCAGCACATTATACAGCTGCATCGATGGTTTGAGGAGCCAAAGAAAATCATCCTGGTCTATGAACGACCTCGTTCCTACATATGTTTAGAGAGAGTCCTCAAAATCAACGGTGGTCGCCTGGATGAGGCGAAGTCACGTGATTTATTAAGACAGGCGGCTGATGCAGCGAAACACTGCCTTGAACACGGCGTGTTTCACAAATCCATTGAAGAAGAAAAGCTGTTCATGGATACAGAAACCCAAACGCTGAAGCTACAGCACTCGGGGTATGAAGATCGAGTCATCAGTGACTCTGAAATCAGCCAGTTCAAAGGTAAGCGTGTACTCTTGTGTGCTGTGATGACATGTCATTCTTTCACAAAGTTTTGAACTCTCTTTTGTTGACTAAATCTCTAAATCTCTTGTTTAACAGGAGGAGACACAGCGCTTGCTCACCGGAAGTGCATCAGACATGATGCAGAATTGAAAACAGTCTGGTCACTCGGAAGTCTGCTGTACAGATTGATACACGGACGTGAGCCCTATACGACCAAGAGGGGCAAAGAACTGACCTTCGACCCCAGTTTATCCAGACGTGAGAAACATACATGACAACATTAGTGTGCCACATGAAGAGAACATACACAACTAAACAACTTCTATAAATTCTCTTACAGCATGCCAAGATTTCCTGAGCAAGTGCCTGCAGAAAAATCCAGTTCACAGAGTGAATCTACAGCAGCTGATGGCAGACAACTGGTTTAACGGAGTCGAGGAGGGTAAAGAAATATTCAGTGTCAAGGTTTGATTTCAAGCATTCATTTCACTTTGACCAATCTGTGACATGGTCTTAGTCAATATTCAAGATGCAAGATTATATTTTCACAAAATGTTCTTTATGCTACATTTCTACTATGTAGAAAATCACAAGAAATGACATTAGCTGGGTTTTGACAGGCAGGGTCACATTTGTCTAACACCATCTATATTATGCAGTTTTACTCTCTCAGCCATAGAAAAGCATTTGTCAATCAAGCTGGAGAATTCAGCAGACAGTGGACACCCACTTACCCATCCTGCCTTGGGCCTGTGGGAGATCATGCTATTTGTTATTCTAACAGTTCTATTTCAGCGTTTCTCAATTCCAGTCCTATATAAAAGTCAGTTGTTTTATATAGGGACAGAACAGATATATTCAGGGGTGGGGGAGCGAGAGGGCTGGAATTGAGAAATTGAGTTATTGATGATGTCATCACGGTAAGTTGCTGTAGTTGCACTGTGCAGGAGTTAACACAACTCACAACAATTGGAACTCACAATTGGAACCATCACTTTTAATATACAACTTACTAATGTTAAAGCAGCACGAAAAGTTTTTTGACCTTAAAATAATGTATCTAGAAGTATTTCAGTGGTAGAACAACTCTTAACTGGATTAATTTTACTGGCGCTGCTACCTTAGCAGCCTCCTAGCGACAAAAACCAGACTCCGTAAGTTCTGTGTTCGGGTCGGTACACACAGCCCCACCCATCCCCTGCCTGCGGAAGAGTGCGATATGGTTTCCAAACAACGTTTCTGTATGTGCCGGTTTTATCAGCTTAGTAAACAAATTAACGTGTATTGCGCTGCCCACTGGGAAACTAAGGGTGTACTTACACTGTCCCAATCGAAGAGCGCCTAGGCGCGTTTGACCCCTAAACTTTGACTAGTGTGATCGCTCCGTACCACGCCCGGGCACGTTTAGGCGTCCCTGGCTCGCTTGGAAGAGACTAGCTAAACTCTACATTTGCATGTTTAATTCATTCTTTGTGTACTTATGAACAAATGACAGACACATTTAACAGAAATGTTCTATGAAAATTGTCATCACTCAAAATCAGCTCAGAGACGCAGAGACGTACGTCTGTACTGTACAGTATGATGATATCCTAACTTTTTTTGATAATATACTATGATGTTATGCCTCTTAAGAAAAGCTTAGATTTTGTATTTAAATCAGATGATTTTTAAGCTTCTGGGAAGTGACATTGCAAAAGCACATCTTTTGTGAAGGAGATTAACAGGAAGAAAATGGATGATCCCATTAGATGCTAAATAAAATGATCTTGATTCTGATCCTGACCAAAGCAGACTACTGAAGAGAGAGAGAGAGAGAGAGAGTGTGTGAGTGAAAGAGAGAGAGAGGTCAAAAAGTTTATTATTTTTGCGATCCATTGTTTGGCCGCAAGGGGGCGTGAATGTGTGTGTTTCACTGTAAGTGAAAATTAATAAGCCAAAAAAAACAACAGAGTTGTACAATGTTGGTTTATTTTTAAACACTTAACAGAATAAACAATCAGTGTAAGTATTATTGTTAAACACTTCTGATATGCTCAAAAAATTGATAAAGTGTGATTGTGCAGTTATTGTGTGTCAAAGTCAGTGACGTACCTACATAAGTGAAATCAGACCATCCTTCATATAGCACATGATATAAAACACCACAAAGAAACATTTACATAATTTTTTCCCTGTCAAGAATGAAACAATCAATAAAATATGACTGTATTACAATAACTGTGGGATGTTTGGTGTGCTAAAGACAAATCCACGGTGGGTTTTGATTTGGTAGTTTGTCGTCAGCATTATTTCTTCTGTATTATGTCCAGAGAGATGTTACATCCTAGGAGATCTGATGTAGCTGAACCTGAAGTCATTCTGAGCTCAAACCCAAGGTCTATAACCTCAGGTGAACTCACACAAAGGGATTGTGAAGATATGAGAGCGTCGTCACGCAGCTGCTTCACACCTCTGACTGAACAGCACCTCCACGACCTTCGGGTCAGCCAGGGTCGAGAGGTCACCCAGGTCCTTCTCGTTGCGGGCGATCTGCCTCAAAACTCGACGCATGATCTTACCTGAAGTGCAGGTGAGAGACTCAAGTTTACTCAACATCCTGTAACATGTAATGCTTAAAACATGAATAATTATTTGTCACTGAGGAAAGAAAAATAAATATAAAAATAATTTTTAATAAAAGATTTGGTAAACAAGACTTGCAATATCTTGTGCATTTTCAGTTTAATAAATCAAAATGTTAAAATCTAAATAAATTAGTACTGTCAAATGATTAATCGCATTCAGAATAAAAGTTTGTGTTTACATAATATATGTCTGTGTAATGTGCATATTAAATTTGTATTCATAAAAAAATACACGGAAATGTTTAGATGTATTTATTTATATATATATACCAGTAATTGAAATTATATTAAAATGTTTATTAATTGTAATATTGTATTGTTTTTATGAATACAAAAATAATATAATAATATGCACAGTACACAGATATATATTATGTAAACACAAACTTTTATTCTGGATGCGATTAATCGCGATTAATCATTTGACTAAAATAAATCTTATTTACAAGATTTCTTAATTCAGTCCACACTTTTTAACGTTTTTACATTTATAAGATTTTTTTTCTGAGTGTGGATGTATAATTCTTAAAGAAAAGCAATGTGCAAAACATGTTGTCACATGAAATGTGTTTTTGAGAAACTTTTTTGTGATCACATGTGAAAAACAGGTCACCACATGTTGAACATCTGATCGTGCAGGATTTTACAGTAGATTTTTATGGGATTTACACAAAAATGTTTTTTGTCCAACAAAGCAATTCTTGAATAATATATTTTATATTTTCAGTATATGTACAGTATCTAGAGTATATGTTACCTGAGCGGGTTTTGGGCAGGCCAGGTGCGTTCTGAATGAAATCTGGGGTGGCTATTGGTCCAATCTTCTCCCTCACTGCATAACAAAACAATCCACACAAACCATGTTCTTCATTTCACAAACACAAATACATATGCAGCTAAATGCATGATGATGACCTCTGACCTTTCCTCTTCAGCTCATCCATCAGCGTGCGGTTGAACTCTTTGTGGTCTTTCAGCATGACGAAACAGTACAGACACTCTCCCTTCACCGCATGAGGACGACTGACCACCGCCGCCTCTGCGACTGATGGGTGTTCGGTCAGAGCCGCCTCCACCTCCGACGTACTCAACAGATGACCTTAAAGAGGAGAGAGACACATCTCCAGGTTTCATTTGATAATCATTTCAAACCTGTATGACTTTCTTCTGCGGAACACAAAAGAAGATATTTTGAAGAATGTTAAACCCCATTGACTTCTATTGTATGAACACAAAACCACTGAGACATTTCTCAAAATATCTTCTTTTGTGTTCCAGATACACAAAAGAGTCATTCAGAAACAACATGAGAGTGAATAATGACAGAATTAGTATTTTTTGATGAACTGTCCTTTAAGTCACATGCATGATTCCTGGTATAACCACTAAGTGGCGCTGTACTGTAATCCCCCAGGGCCTCACCAGAGACATTCAGCATGTCATCGATTCTTCCAGTGATCCAGTAGTATCCGTCTTTATCCCGTCTGCAGCCTGAGGACACAAGGACACAATCCCAGACACGTCACCAGCACGCAGCAATATGATCCAGCAACAGGTCAGACTGAAATAGTAACTGCTCAAGTGCAGCCACACCACCATTAAACGCAGACAAATACTCGACATGATGAAACCACAAAGCAACCGCAGGTTATATAACATGTCACTCCATGAATTTACACCATAATGCCTGAGAAATCTATTTTATTACCCGTACAAAAATAAGTTTATTCAAGTGTACTATTAGTCTACATCTTTATTTGTATAAGAAAGCATAACGAGTCTACATTTTATGTACTTTTCAGAAATATACTTAAAATGACACTGAAGTATACTTGAACTATACTGACAAAAATGTCTGTGTACTTGGCCTATAGTTGTGTATTTATTTATACATATATCCAGTGTTGGAATTGTGAGATTCACTGGAGGGATCTCTAGTCGGGGACACTTTTTTATATTTGTAAACATGTATGTATGAAATTTACATAACCTTTGGGTGCTACTTCATGAAAACAATTTAGCGGTAAAAATCTGTCTCGCCTTAAATTTACTCCCTAGACTCGGCCGTCCTGTGTTTCCCCCATTTCTAGCCTTGTATATAAAAACTACTAGTTACTCGTCTGAGTTTATGAGAGTATAGTAGTGTTTCATAAACTACAAGTTTAACACTTGTAGCACATTTTTAAACAATCAATATACATTCAGTTGCATTGAATGTATATTCAATGGTTGCATTACAAACAGTTAGTTTAGTACTGGTACACTTTTATAAACTAAAAACTGGACCAATTTAATCCCAAGTAGTATTGAAATAGTACACTTTTGAGTATACTAATAATACATTGATATTAGTATACCTACTACTAAAGTATACTTAAAAAAAACATGAACTTTATGAAAAATCCAACTTAATTTCTAAGATGATATTCGGCACTGAGCAACATAATGTGACAAACATGATCAATAAAACTCAAATGTCTGGACCGAGTATTGAGTATCAACAAACACTGAAAGCCAAATTTGATCATAAATTGAGTTTCCAAACATTTGACTGGCAGTGCAGTTGTTTATTAAAAGCCATCTGACTGTAAGAAAGATTAATCAAAGAGTATCTAATGTGTTACTGTGTGTGTAAATTATGAAAAAATATTTTTTTATTTGATATAACACAATAATGTAATACGTTTTAACAGTGACAGGTTACAAAACATGCTGCAGGATTACCGTCTCCCGTCACATAAAATCCTGGGAATTTTCTGAAGTACGTGTTTTCAAAGCGTTCCTGATTCCCATACACACCCCTCATGATACCCGGCCAGGGCTTCCGGAAAACCTGAGACCAAACCAACCAAAACATCAAACTAACCTCTAACTGTCTTCTGCAGTTTGAGTGATTGAATGAAAACTAGAACAGGGATCTCACCAGGTATCCCTCCGCCTCTCCCTCTAACTCTTCTCCATGCTCATTTAGAATAGCAGGCTGAACTCCGAAAAACGGGAACGTCTGCACAGAGACACGTGTCAGCTCATATCGCAGGATAGATATGAATCGCGGCTCTGGTATTTAATGTGAATGATTTAAAGAGACTCACGGCAGATCCTGGCTTCAGTGGTGTAGCTGCTGGCAGTGGAGTTAAAACATGTCCACCCTGACAAACACAGTTTATCTCATCAGAAAATATTGTTTCAGGCTATGAAATCTGACTGGATTTATGATTGGATAAGTTTTATGGTTCACCGTCTCTGTTTGCCAGAAGGTGTCGATAACTGGACACCGCTGCTGTCCCACAACATCATGATACCAGAGCCAAGCCTCCGGGTTTATGGGTTCACCAACCGTACCCAACACACGCAAACTGGACAGATCATACCTGAGACACAACCAACATTACTATTAAAATAAAACATTTTCACTTCTGTGTGCTCTTGTGAAACTACCCAGTGTGGTGTTATGGGGTGGCAGAGCGTTGCTATGAGATTGTGTGTGTGTGCATCTGACTGCGTGTGTGTGTGCATGCTTTTGACTGTGTGTGTGTGTGTGCATGCTTTTGACTGTGTGTGTGCGTGCATCTGACTGTGTGTGTGTGTGTGTGTGTGTGTGTGTGTGTGTGTGTGTGCATATGACTGTGTGTGTGTGTGTGTGTGTGTGCATCTGACTGTGTGCGTGCGTGCGTGCGTGCGTGCGTGTGTGTGTGTGTGTGTGTGTGCATGCTGTTGACTGTGTGTGTGTGTGTGTGTGTGTGTGTGTGTGTGTGTGCCTGTGTGTGCATCTGACTGTGTGTGTGTGTGTGTGCCTGTGCATGCTTTTGACTGTGTGTGTGTGTGTGTGTGTGTGTGTGTGTGCATCTGACTGTGTGTGTGTGTGTGTGCTTGTGCATGCTTTTGACTGTGTGTGTGTGTGTGTGTGTGTGTGCATCTGACTGTGTGTGTGTGTGTGTGCATCTGACTGTGTGTGTGTGTGTGTGTGTGTGTGTGTGTGTGTGCGCCTGTGCATGCTTTTGACTGTGTGTGTGCGTGCATGTGCCTGTGCATGCTTCTGACTGTGTGTGTGTGCATTCTTGCTTTTGACTGTGTGTGCGTGCGTGCATGCTTTTGACTGTGTGTGCGCATGCGCGCATGCTTTTGACTTTGTGTGTGTGTGTGTGTGTGTGTGCATACTTTTGACTTTGTGTGTGTGTGTGTGCGTGCGTGCGTGCATTTGACTGTGTGCGTGTGTGCGCATGCTTTTGACTTTGTGTGCGTGTGTGTGCATACATTTGACTGTGTGTGTTTATGCACGTGCGTGCGTGCGCATCTAAGTGTGTGTGTGTGTCTGGATGGGTGCGTGCGTGCGTTTGTTGTTGTATCTGGTGTGTCCATCTGTTTGTCTGATATGTGTGTTGTGTGTCTGGTGTGTATAAATGTGTTTGTTGTGTTTGTCTGGTGTGTCCATTTGTCTGTCTGGTGTGTGTGCTCACCGCTGCAGTGGTTCTTGTCCATATTTCATCAGCAGTCTGATAGCTGTAGGTGCTGTGTAGAATTTAGACACTCCATATTTCTCAATGATCTCCCAAAATCTGCCCACGTGAGGGTAAACCGGCACACCTTCAAACTACACACACACACACACACACTTGATGTTGCATGCAACTACATATTGTGTATATAATGGCATTATAATTCAGTATTTATACATACGAGCACGCTGGTTGCTCCATTGGCTAACGGGCCGTATGTGATGTAGGAGTGGCCTGTGATCCAGCCAATGTCTGCAGTGCACCAGTACACGTCATCATGGTGATAATCAAACACATACTTAAATGTCAATGCTGTATAGAGCATATAACCAGCAACAGCGTGTACCACCCCCTGTACAGAGAGAAAAAATTACTCAAAAGAAGATAACTGCATGTGACACAATATATACAGTACACTACATACTGTTATAGTATAGTATTTATATACAGATTTATGCTACATGACTTTGCATGTTTAGTAAATTGAGCTGCTACCCGTTATCATCCAGTTTTGTGGAAATTGTCGTAAGTTTTGGCAAACAAATCAATAAGTCATATTTGCGTACTACACACACTCAGTAAACATGTATGCACATGTTCTTAAATGTTTTAAATGATCTTTTGTGTTCATCTAGATCACGGTTTTAGGGGTGAGAGGTCACAAGCCTTGGGTTTGCCGGTAGATCCGCTGGTGTAAAGTATAAAAAGAGGATCTTCAGAATCCATCCACTCTGGTTCACAGTCATCCGACACGCCGTCCAAAAGATCATCCCACCAGATGTCACACTGTGCATCAAACGAGGTCTAAAACACACAACACAGATTTACTTCAACTCATATATCATAATAATGCTAATAATGCTAATGATGTTTCTAGACCAGTGGTCTCCAACGTGGTGCCAGACACAGGGCTCAACAATAACGCTCAATATAATCTGTGACTATATCGATCAGCCAAGTGCTACATTGTCATTAAATGTTATTATTAGCATGTGTTTTAAGCTTTAATATATTCAAGTGCAAAAATATGTGAAAGAAAATGCAATTCAGTCCTGTGAGCCGAAAAACAATGCATTGGATGCTTAAAGTTTTATTAACAAGTAGCCCTCTAGATGATTTTATCTCTTTAAGTAGCCCTCGCTTACAAAAAAGTTGGAGACCCCTGTTCTAGACTTTGAACTTGTTTGACCAACCTGTAGTTTGTTGGAAGTGTCACTGTTTGTGATGAAAGCATGATGTTTCACAACCACACATTTCTGAACAGACATGCTGAGAGAGACAGAGAGAGATTTATCTTTTTATTTTACTTTCATTTGTCATTTCTAGTCTTTGTACAAATGAAGTATTAACACTACTTTACATTGCAAACATTATTGTGCCAATACTGCACATTGTGAGTGAGTGAGCGAGAGGTGAATGAGTGAGCGAGCGAGTGGTGAATGAGTGGGTGAGTGAGCGAGCAAGAGAGTGAGCGAGAGGTGAATGAGTGAGCGAGCGAGAGGTGAATGAGTGAGCGAGCGAGAGGTGAATGAGTGAGCGAGCGAGAGGTGAATGAGTGAGCGAGCGAGAGGTGAATGAGTGAGCGAGCGAGAGGTGAATGAGTGAGCGAGCGAGAGGTGAATGAGTGAGCGAGCGAGAGGTGAATGAGTGAGCGAGCGAGAGGTGAATGAGTGAGCGAGTGAGCATGAGTTTTTATTGCACTACTGCTTTTGCAATACATATGTTCAATTTTGTCATGCTCATAAAGCACATTTAAATTAAAAGTGAGAGAGAGAGAGAGAGAGAAGATAAAAATGAAATCGTACAATTAAGTTTAGATGCTGTATTACAGTGTGATTCTAATGTCTTCAATAGAAATGATAATATCTCACTGAAGTCTGTAATGTTTGCCTGTCGAATGTTAAAGCATCATAGATCTGATCACAAACGAGTGGTTTGCTGTGTTGACACGGGTATGATCGGTGTTGTTTAAACAGCACTAATGTTTTTTCACCTGCGTGTTCATGAGATTCTAATCACTGCATTAAATCTACAGGTTGAGTAACACCATCAACACCTGACGTGCAGAAATGACCATCTACAACCATCTGGTGACACGTTACGCAACGCCCTGAAGTTTCTGCTACATGTGTCTTATTCGATCTATGATGCTTATCTACATGAAAGGAAGTTTCCAAGCTGTGCTGTTGCCCGGCAACCCCTGGCAGTTTGCAGTTGGGTGAGTGATACAGGAACAGGCTGATGGTTTGGTTCAGAAGGGTTCAGTCGGGTTTGTGTAAACAGAGTTTGGTCTGATAGATGCGAACATAAAGAGAGATGTACCTTTCCTTACAGCGCTCCAGAGCGTCATCTGCTATCTTCTTTAGATTGATCAGTTTGTCACCTCTGTACACGCCGTCTGTAGGTCACGTACACACAAACATTAAGCAAATGCATGAGAAAAGAATAATTCGCTGACCAACTGATGTATTTTGGACACAAAATTGGCAAGCTTTATGTATTTTCATATGTGACCGCTCAAACCGACTTAACAAACTCAATGCAAACTCTTTAAAATAGATGACGTAATGAAATAAACTCCGGCCCGTTCGCACACCTGCTGTCACCAAAATACTGCACTGAGCATCCATGATCCTCTCACACAGAGACTCGGCGGAGAAACCTGCGAACTGACAGAGAAAAGTTCGATCAGAAATGAAATGATGAAATTCTAGTTTGAAGATATGGCTTAGGTATAGAAGTAAAAATGCCCTCCTCCTTTAGTTTTGTTTTGTAAAATTACATTTACGCATTTGGCAGATGCTTTTATCCAAAGCAACTTACATTGCATTATACTACACATTTGTATTTTAGTATGTGCAATCCCTGGGATCAAACCCATGACCTTGGTATCGCTAGCGCCATGAGCTAACCACTGAGCTACAGGAAAGCTTGTAAAATAATGAATGTGGAAATCATGTGCCTAATAATAAGAGTTGTGTTTATTAAACTGGTTTTAAATCATAAGAGGTGAACAATGGACGGGCTGAAATGGGCTCATCATCTCAGTGTAAAAATACTCTTGATACTTGATTAAAAATGCCTGTGTGCTATTTTCAATCTTAAATGCATTCAATGTAAGTTGCTTGAATAAATCCCAAATATGCAGATTAATGAAAAAGCCATGAATTTGCTCACCACAATTGAGTGAACCGCTCCGATTCTAGCACAGGCCAGCATTGTGTACACCAGCTCTGGAATCATGGGAAGGTAGATGGCCACCCTGTCCCCTTTCTTCACACCTGTATCACACACACAGATTTGAAAGTTGATGTGTTGTGACATCTGTAATAATATCATATGTGAGGAGGAAGATGATCTTACCCAAGAGCTTTAGAGCATTAGCACATCTGCACACCTGTCTCAACAGCTGACTGTAGGTGATGGTCAGGTGATGATCCGGTGAATTACCTTCCCTGTAAAAATACCACATTTCAATTTGCACATGTCATCAAAAATAGATAAGATGTCTTTTGGCAGAGCCGCCTGTGTGATTTGGATGTCTGTCTGCTCGGTGTTTGGCTTTGTTTATTGCACAAGCATAAAGAACAGTCAAGTCAGCAGATCGACATATGCAATCTCTTTAATACCTTATGAGACATCGGCGAGATCAAATGGAAATTATTACTTCTCATCTGTGTCTCAGATATGCCTCCTGAGAAAAAATGTCTCTATTAGAGTTTGAGAAGAGATCACAACAGTGTCTCAAACTGAGCTCAGATTTGTCTCGTCTGCAATCAAAAGTCAATATTATTGAAGATCTCAATATGAACTCAAACATTTCTCATCAAATTTATCATTTTATCACCTCCGTACTTTTCGCGTGTTTCAACAATTACATTCTCATTTGTTTCTCTTTATCCAATGTAGATTTATCCGAGACTTGTTGATATTTAAATGAAACACAAAAGAGAACTCAGACGACCTCTGTGCAATAAAATCTTCCAAAAAAAGTATGTTTACTAAAAAAACTGTCGCTTGTGTACGTCACTGCCTTAAAGGGATATTTCACCAAAAAATGAAAAATCTGTTTTCATTTGTAGTTGTTCCAAACCTGTAGACATGTCTTTGTTCTGCTGAACACAAAGGGAGATATTTGGAAGAATGTCAGTAACCAAACAGATCTCATCCCTCATTTACTGCCATAGTAGGGAAAATAAATACTATGAGAGTCAATGGGGTATGAGATCTGTTTGGTTACTGACATTCTCCCAAATATCTTCTTTGTGTTTTGCAGAACAAATACATTTGTACAGGTTTGAAATGACAAGAGGGTGAGTAAATGATGTCTGAATTTTCATTTTTGGGTGAACAGTCTCTTTAAATGTACTTATTCTGGTCTGTAGTCTATAAAAGAAATCCTATTGTCTCTTTATTAGTTCTCTTTATAACAGTTGTGTGTACAGATTTAATTTGCTCATTGTGTCTGTGTCCATGTTGTGTCCTTTTGCTGGTTAATGTCTAACTGAAGTGTTGACTCTTTTGTCCTTGTCGTCGGCTATAAAAACTAAACTGTCATCCAAAACCACCTCATCTAACGTGCCAGAGAAACACCTTCCTTTGGAAAACGTACTTGTGTATTAAATTGAATCAAATGCATCAACTGTTAAAATGAACGAAGACTGTGGGGCATGCCGTATAGGACACGTGATATGTGCACTATTACCAGTAGTATGCTACTTTGTCTCCGAGGTTCCTCTCATGCACATTTCGGTCAAGAACGTTGTAGCAGATGTTTGTTCTTGCACCCTCCATGAACTTCACATGGACGTTCCCCTTGGTAACATCGAAGTTGTACTGTAACATCTGTCCTGAGGGAGCCGTCTTCCAGAAAAACTCTTGTGCAACATCCCCCCAGAACTCTGCATTTCAGATAAACACATTTCAGTGATTTATAACAACTGTATCTCTGATTCACTTGCAGATTTTTAACTAAAATACTGTACCTTCAGGTTTTTCTATAGACTTTTTGTATAAAGAAAGATACGCATCAAAGTCTGGCACGTGTGCATCCGTAAACAGGCCATTAGGTGGATGGTAAATGTTCTCTCCTGGTTCCTGAGGCCCTGGAACAACCATGTTGCTGGAGTTTGCGCTGTGTACAACAGGCTTCTTTCTGTAGATGAAGCACTTTATTATGGCCATGCATGTGCTACCCACCCTTTAATCCGTGTCAATCTGCTCAGCGCCTCCTCCACCAATCACAGGGCTTCATACGGCACTCCTACTTTTTGATTGGTTGAGCGACTGCTCGGCTGCTGATGCCACTGCAGAGGGAGGTGCAGCACGAGCCAACGGGCTGACCGGCATCAGGCTGCGTGTTTACCCCCCCAAAAAAGACCCATGCAGATCTTTGAAGCTATATTAGTAAGGACTTCTTTTATAGACAATAGTTTTCATGCTAAGATACAGATGTTTACTGTACCCTTAAACCCATCCCACTCACAAACCTGCTGACAGGCTTAGATTTAAAGCCTATTTATGAGCCTTTCAAATAGTCTGGACCACTTTAAATCGCTGTTTAAAATGGTACACACACTTTATTTACATTTTTTTTATTTAAATGAGGACATACCATATACAATTATTGGAGAATGTTTTGTCATCTGTGGATGATTTTGCATCCAAGTTATACCAAATTTGAAACGCGCACACACTTTTTAGGGTAATCTAACTCTGTCTATCAGGAACCTATCTAGGTCATACTGTATTCTATTTCCCAAAAATAATTGTTTTTATGATCATCATGACTCATTTACGGTCTGTTGCAACTCTGGACTGCACTGCCCACCCTTTGCTGGCATTTCCAGGAAATGTGTCCGTACAAAGCAATGTTGTTTGCCGACATACAAGGGAATTTCTTCTAGACAAAGATGCACAAAATGCCTTGCATCCACTTACACTAAATGCCACTAGCTTTGGTTTTTATTATGTGCAAACCCCTTTGAAAACCATACTGTGGGATACTTGAGTATTTACTGTAGTAAATGTTATTTTACTGATGTATTTTACAAAAATCAATCGACTTTGTTAATGTACACTTTAGTATTCAGTATGAACTATATTTATAACTGTAAATTTAACATGGTAAGGTTCAAAAATATTATAGTGTATTAGTTTACTATAGCAAATAATACAAAAATGCTAGTGTTTTTAAAGTGGAATGACGTTGTAAATAACACTGAAGCATTAAGCCGATGCTTTCAACTTACAACAAAAGCAATGACAATAAAGCGATTAAAAAGTTTTTAAAAAGTCAGTTTAATATGTTAGTTGCCGTCTAACAAAGTACATTATGAACTATTGTACCTCGTCTTCAAACACAGTTTCGCGAATGTACGTTGCATACTGTGTCTCAGTTATTTATATCAAGGTATGTCCAGAACATAATGTGCATCTGTTCGCAGGTTCGCGCATGCGCAACTTTGAGCAGCAACAGCTCTGTGTTTGATTATACGGATCTTGCGCTTACTGCGCCGTTTGCGTAACCAGACGCGCTCAATCGATCTCGCATTGATTGATGTCAGCCATTGCTGGTGTTTACGGTGACCTAGCGTGTCTTTAAGATGCTTTCATCGTTAACTCTGCGCTCTGTGGTGTCTAATGCGGTATGATTATTTTATTTTTTAATAATAATAATAATGTAATTTAAAAGAATTGTTTAAAGGAGGCGTTAGACGAAAGCAGCGCAGTAAGCGTTGACATCTGTGCAAGGGCATGAAGCTAAAGCGCTAACCGCTAGTAATGATGTCTGGGTGTGTTTATATTTTGAATAAACGAGGTCTGTTAAAACCCCGAAGCACACAACTGTACAATACTACAATAAGCACAAAAGTTAAGGAACGTGCACTGTACACATTTCATCATGCAAATGTTTTATGCAGTAACAGATGTTCATTTTTACATTTATGTATTTGCATTGTGCATGCATACAGTATGTATGTCATGCACAATCTTAATTAAAAGTATTTACTGAAAGTATTTTATGTGGACTTTAGTGTTACAAGCATACTGTACATGAACTTAGTTTGGTTGAATGATTGCGGATGTTTTCTCTATACGTGAGCTGTCATCATCACATCAGTAAACTCTTGTGTTATGTTCCTGTGCAGGTGCGCAGCCTGCATCAGACAGCAGCTCGAGCTGGAGCAGGTGGCATCTTTGTGGTAAGACTTTACTCCGATGTGGTTTTATTACAGTTTACGTTTTTGAACACATGGAAATAAACTAACCAATGTAGTCATAGATAAGTAAAAACGCATTAGGTCTTAAACGCATTATATTTTGTTCTTCAGTACAGAAGTAATTGACTTGATAAGCTTTGCACATTGGCCAAGCCTTCTTAAATTCCTTTTAAAGCTGAGGTTCAGTCTAAACTTCAAACACTACAAGCATACAAAATCTTTAGCAGTAAATGAGTTGTCTTCACTTTTGGCCACTGCTGTATGTTATATATGTACAGTAGTATATATGTTATCAGCACGTGTTCATGGTTCATTAAACAACAATAAACATGTTAAGCATCTATATATTTATGTTTTTTTTTTAATTAAGATAATGTGAGTCTTAAATAAAATGCATTATACACAATGTGCCACTTTGGACTGCCTATTGTATATCTGTGAAATGACTGCAAACCAAATTAATATGGTACAGCATTTGTCTAGAAGAGTTTATTGTCACATGTAAAGGGAACAATCGGTTGCACTATACTATGAAATTCTTATTCTGTGCATATTCAATCAGCCCAAGACACATTCAAGTACAATATTTAACAAATGCAATATATAAGGTTACACCAAGAAATAATTACAGAAGTAAGAACACAGTATAAAGTACACAAAATATGCAAATGCAGAGTGAAAGTAAGTATAAATGTGCAATGTAAGCAAGAGTGTGTGTAATGTATTCAAGTGATCAGTTCAATGTAAACCTTTGTTGGTTTTATTGCAGATACATCATAAATTTGTTTCTCATAAAATTAGTCTAGGCAAACTTATCAAGATTATAAAGATGTTTTTGATCGATTAATTATTCTATTTTTATTCCAGCATAGAGACACACCATCCAACAATCCAGAAACTCCATTTGAATTTACCCCGGAAAACATGAAGGTGAGGGATTGTTTGTGTTTACCACACTAAAATCATTTATCATCATACTGTATGTCGTCTGATTTAGAGCAGTTTGCTATTTGTTGTTGAAGTCCAGATATTATGTTGAATAAACATAGCTGTATGTTTGTTGTTGTTAAACAGAGAGTTGAAGCAATCATGAATAATTATCCAGAGGGACACAAAGCGGGTGCCACTATTCCTGTGCTGGACTTGGCTCAGAGGCAGCACGGGTGGCTTCCTATTTCTGCAATGAACAAGGCGAGAAAACCCATGTTTTCTTAAATATATTAAGTCATGGCAAACTGCAAATTTTAGTATGCAGTCCTGAAACCCCATACATTATTTTTGACCTGCGTGTAACAGTTTTATGGAATGTTGGCGTAATAATGTGGTTTCTCTTGCAGGTGGCAGAGATCCTTGACGTTGCTCCTATGAGGGTGTATGAGGTTGCAACATTTTACACCATGTTCCTCCGCCAGCCAGTGGGCAAGTACCACATCCAGATCTGCACCACCACGCCATGCATGCTCTGCGACTCTGACAGCATCCTGGAGGCCATCAAGAACAAACTGGGTGAGCAGAAACCACTCCAGCTGTCTGCTGGAACATCACCGAGACAAAAACATAGGATACTTTGATTTTTAAGAGATTGTTACTGTATTCACAAATTTGCGTAAAGTATGTATGTGTATGAATCTGTTAAACCATGTGCATACACATAATACATAAACATACAGAAGCCACAGTGCTTGAACATGGTCTAGAATTTCAATAATTTTGATCATTATTATTAAATAATTTGATACTTCTGAAAAATGCAATGTCGTTTTTTTGTGACTGATTAAGTGGCACTTCGTCTTAAATTTGTTATTCATAAACACATCAAAACTGCCCTTATTAACTTTATACACGTTCTTCATCCTATTTAGTACAATATAACCCAAACATGGTAGTATTTGTAGTCTCTTATCAAAGAAAAAAAAAGATTTTGCTTTCAAAGCTCTACATTTTTAACAATCTTTCATGTAGAGACATTTTTTCAAGCACACACACATAAGATCTGCAAAATGCTGTGAGACTAAAAACACAAATCTTCAATCTTAGGCATCAAAGCTGGGGAGACATCAGCAGACAAATTATTCACCCTAACAGAAGTTGAATGCCTCGGTGCCTGCGTGAACGCCCCAATGGTTCAAATCAATGATAACTATTATGTGAGTATGATCTCAAAACTCTTTCTTTTACTCTTGTTGTGAGTGTATTGAATAATGTGGCCTCTAGAGGAGGCAGTTTCTCTGTTATGAAGTCTGTCAGTGTCCTGTATGTTAGTCAATAGAAGAACCCACCTTTATTTTTCTGAGATTCAGTCTCTAGATGTGTTTTGGGAAACTTCTCAGGGTTATCACCTGTTTTGTCACCTGTCAGGTGAAAATAAGTCTGATTACTTTTTTGTTTTAATGATGGCGCAGCTCTCTTTAGAAGCATCATAAATGTCCGCAGTACAGGATAATATTTAGGATTAGGATTTGTTTTTGTTTTTAGAAAACTAATTTGTGATGCTCAATTTGAATATGGAAATTTGTTTTCCATTTACAACCCAACCCACATCAGTGGTTAATGTACAGGTTGACCAAGTGTCAGGTTTAAGCTTGTTTGTGTTAAACAGATCCCTGGATGACCTGCTGGGTCAATGATGCAATTAGCTGTGGCCTTCCAATGTGAACTAGAAAGTCATGAACCCTGTGTGATTCACTGTCTGAAATGGGTTAGCAGATCTTGTTCCTACAGCTCATCATTTGATGCTTTGTTCAGTTTCTGTTGTTTCTAATGTAATTGTAAAGACTAAAATGTTGCTGGAGGATGCTTGTTGCTTGAGATTTGATCTGTGTCACATATACATCTAGATAATTCCCTACACACCAACACAGCTGTGATCTTTATAGAGATCACTCAATGACTTGCATTTCAAGTCACATTTTCAAAGGTGGTGAACATGGGAGTTCACCTTAAGTGATTCTTCCAAGTAATTTTAACACATGAGAAGGTCAGTTTCTAAAGGTGTAGTAGTTTACTCATCTACTAGAGATGAATGAGTTACACAAAATCTGTCAGGAACATGTGCATTTCCTATTTCACCCAGAAAACTAAAGAAATACGTCTTTTTAAATTAAATATAGTCATTTTTTCACTATTTAGATCGATTTCGGTTTTGGTATTTACGTGATGATTTTCAATGCAATGTTATTTACATCAATAATCTTTCCTCATTTATTACAAAAACAGAAGTAATTGAATGTTTAAAAGCATTTTAGAGTATTTATACATTGTGAATTGTTGTATTTCCTTTTGAATTATCAATAAGAAATTACAGCAATAAGAAAATAATGATGTTTAAGAATGGAAGTCATTTATAAAAGAATACCAGAATGTTAATACAAATTTTGGAAGATGGAATTTGAACATAGAAAAACAATAAGAAAGGTTTTTTGGGAGGTTCTAACTAGAAGGTTAAATATATTTGGGCTATGTAACAAACTCTTTGTTAAAGTGGAGATCACAGGAATCGGGTGAAATAAAAGAAAACAAGCCATTAATGAGTGTTTCATGTATTGTACTTTTATTTCTATTTGCTTTGGTTTGTAGGAGGATCTTAAACCATTAGACATTGAGCAAATCATTGATGAGCTGAAGGCCGGACGAATTCCTCCACCTGGTCCCCGGTATGAAAGCTCTTCACCTTTCTATGTTTACTACAATAAATATGTCTGTGTGATATTCACAAAAATAATAGTCTCAACATTCTAGTCTCAGATTGATATCTCTGTATTATTAAAGATTTCACAATTTAAAATAAACAGGCATTAAACAAAGAACCACATACATTATTGTATCCTTTTTTTTCCAAGCCTGTGTACATTTCTTCATGTGATTGAGTGTAATGTGTATTTAGTTGTGAGGTCACCATGTTATACGGTCCCGTCCGTTAACACAAGCTTATTAAAGGGATTGACCGTCAGTAAAAGGGTCAGCTGTTAGTTATAGGACACTGGACATAAGCTTAGCTTACAACGTCTGTACAAGCAAGCATATTTATTATAGTATTAAAAGTTAACATATCTGCTAAAGGCCTTAATTACATCACAATTACAGACGTACATTATGTGATGTTGAGGACGTGCCAGGAACGTTTTCATTGATTTGAATATTTTTGTCTCCATCAGGAACGGACGCTTTTCATGTGAACCTGCTGGTGGGTTAACTTCACTGACAGAACCACCACCTGGACCAGGCTTTGGTGTGAGACCTGACCTGTAAACACGGTCCATTATCTGACTCGAGTCCTTGTAAACAGTAGATATGTTCTGTAAATAAAATGTTATCATTAATTATATTAACTTGGCCCAGTCTTTTAAGATGAACGACGACAGACCCTCACGCACCAACACACTGTGTGAAACCAGTGTTTTACCCAGATAACCCCTGTCAGGTCTGTGGTCTGTTTTGATAGTTTAAACTAAGTGCATGCTTCACTTTTACAGCGTTCCTTTTTTCCAAGCGTTTTTGCCGTCTTCTGACACGTAATACGCGCACACTAAGCATTTAGGTTTTTGTTGTTCCATAACATTTTTGTGACAATTCAATACAAAATACAACGAATTCAACAAATTTGATTTGCAATAAGCCGAACCAATTTCGACAATAACACGAAAATCAATACAAAAATTCACAGCTAGGTTTACACGTGTTTCTGAGGCTGCTCCACAAGCTTGTGGTTATCAGTACAGAAATTTATCTGTACCCTTCAGACCACTGACGTACTGCGGTTACACCATGGTAAATACTATAGTTATAAAAAAATGAGACAACAGAGATGTACACGCATACGGACAAAATACACGAAGATTTGCTAAGGACTGTTGGCCAATGACAGGCTTATGTTCAACTTACAGAAAACAAGCCTCTTAAGCATGTCTTTCTATTTACTGATTTACGTAACTATACACATGTACTGTCTAATATTATATAATCAAATATTTATTTCATATAGAGGCTTTTCTCAGAAAATAACTATATATTATATATGATTTACCACAAGGTTTTACACATACATATAAATATATATGTGACCCTGGATCCCAAAACCTTAAGTCTTAAGTAGCATGAGAACATTTGTAGTAATAGCCAAAAATACATCATATGGGTCAAAATTAGCCATTTTTCTGTTATGCCAAAAATCATTAGAATATGAAGTAAAGATCATATTCCATGAAGATATTTTGTAAATTTCCTACAGTAAACGTATCAAAACTTTATTTTTTTGAGTAATATGCTATGCATTTATTTATTCTATTTTTATTAGTCTCACTGTGTTGTGCCACCTTAGCAAATAATAAAGAAAATACAGTTAAAGGGATCGGTATCGGCGAGTACCAGAATTAAAATATCGGTAGTACGCGGTCTTTAAAAAATGGTATGTAGTGCAGTATATATAAACATACATATTAAAATCTATGGCCCACTTCTGCACTAGACAGCTGCAATGCCATATCTGTACCACACATGTTTCTAACATAAAGATCAGCTCTGCACCACAACAGTCACGTTTCATGCAACTAACTCAAGCTGCTCTGTTCATGTGTTGCTCTGCGCCCATCCCCCCCACGCACGCTCGCACGCACGCTGATATTCTCTGTGATTCGAGCTCTTTCTGCAACGCAATACCAGACCGTCTACCGCGCATGCGCGAACTCTCCTTCCTCACGTCGTGTAAATAACCGAACTGCGACACACCGATAAGACTCGAATACTCGTCTGGCGCCATTTTCAAACACATTTGTTGCGTTTATAGAATAGAACGAAATGCATCGCGACCTTCAAATACCTTCTTCATGGAAAGCGAGCGTTTCTCCGACGTGAATGTTCCAGAACGTTCGCGCACTCGCTCTCTCGCCGCAGCGTCGGACGGAAGGGGTGACGTCAAAGTGCGCAGCGTCAGCCCCCCCCCCATTCGACAGAAAAATACAACAGGACAAAACCAAAACAAATCTGAAAGGCATGACATTAACACAAAAACGCATTAAATGCACTTAATGTGGAGGGGACTTTTTATATTAAGCCACTATTTGAATGTTAAATTTTTTTATATTTTATTTGTTATTATTTTGAATAAATCTGACACCATTCGACTATATAAAGAGAACGCTTAACACACACGAAAGAAGATAAAAGAACTTATATATTTATATAATTTGCGTACTTTAACAAATCCTACATTAGACTATATTATTATATATTTACATGGAACTGCAATGCTTTGTTTTATTAGATGTAAAACTAATATATATTGCAAGGGGGGGACTAAAATAGCATAAATCAAACTATTTAAGAAAAAATATAATAACCTAAAAATCAAATAGTAAAGTTACATAAATTTGTAATAGAAAAAAAGGTCAAATATGACATTTAATTCTATAATACACAATAAAACACAATGTGTTAGTAGAATAGAAAAATATGAAATAATAAATATCAGGGAATTGAAGCATAGGCATGAATGTCCTGGCAGCAGAGTAAAGCTAGTACGAGCATGCGCAGAAGCCGCATTTGCACATGACCGCGCTTCAGCCAATAAGCGCCGCGGCTCTGCGTGTTTTTTTTCTCGGGCTTTTCTTAGACACGAACTGACGGCGATGTTTTCAAAACCAGCACCGAGAGACGTCACACAGCCGTAGGGTTAATGTTCCGTTTTACCCCCCCAACACACGCATTTTTATTCCTAAAAATTGTCTATATCCATTCTTCGACTCGCAAGTGAATGACGCAGAGGAGGTCGGAGAGCTGCTCGGCGGTAAGCTGAAAGTTTTCGTTGTTTTTGTCTGGGCTTGCGATCACATATGGAGGAAAACGCATTTAGTTTATGTTAGAGCTGAACCAACCAGTCAGAGAATTAGTCGGTGTGGTAATGCTTGTTGTGAATAGTAGTCGATCTAATAAAGCGCCATAAACAGGTTTGCGGTTTGTGCGCTTAGTGCGCCGTGCGCGCGACAGTGACAGGCGCGTTCGGTACGCGTTGAACGCGACCGCGAAGCCCTGGAGGGGCCCGCATGTCTCATAAACCCACTGCGGGCTTATTGTCTGTGCGTGAGAGGGGTGGCGCAGTCCGCAGCGTGATACTGTCTCTTATAGATCTCACATGAAACCTTTTAGGTTTGATTTCAGGTATCTATGTGCAACCAGAACGCGTTGCGTTGCACGAGCTCTTGACAGTGTTGCGTTTTTTTGCGATTCGTATTATTCCCTACGCGTAGGTTCTGTCCATTATAAATAGTGCAAATATGATATTAGCACGTGTTTAAAAATGCACATGGGCATGCTCATTTATTTGCAGAGTGATGATGTTTTTTTTGTTGCATTTGCACCGTTGCTGCTGCGCATGAAATATCGTATCCATGCATGCAGCTCGGGGTGTGTGTTACCACAAAGCTTTATTTGGTGACCGTCCTTCGCGCAGAAACCTTTTGTCTAAAGGACGTATCGTGCAACGCCAGACAGAAGCGTGTCAAATGCACGCAGTTTCATATCGCAGGGTTTATCGTATTTGTTTTTCTTGGTGACACAACACGTTACTACATTGTTTACTATGAGCACAATGTAATTGAACGAATCAGACTTTTACAGGAGGCAGATCTCATTCACTGGCAAAACGTTATTTCTGTGTACAGACAGATGTGATGGATATTATCCCACATTTCTATTACTCCATTGATTTCTGCGGCTGGATATACACTTTGCATGCGGATGTTTAGCATTTGTGAATCGTGATTATTGTGAAATAATAATAATAATAACAGGCGATCTGGTTTTACTACAATTGTAAATCTGATTCATTTTATCTGGTCTGTTCTTTCATTGTTTGGTTATTTAAGAATTATGTAAGCAAAATTAAGGTTCGAATAGTTTTCTTTATAAAAATCACAATTATAATCATAATCTTTAATATCAAATTACATATATCATTTTTTTCTAGATTTCATAGAATTAGGTATTTATTGGCTTGACATATTATATAAAATTCCGTTTTATGTACAAAAATAAACTACAGTCACATCAGATGTCTCACAATATTTGGTGTATTAAAATCCACACGTCTGACACATTGGTGGGAGTATTACATGTTAATTTACGTATTTTTGGATGTTGCTTAAAGGTTATAGTTTGCCGTTTATTTTTGGGCAGGACAGATTTGATATTCATTTTAGCCTCTAAGTATGGAATTTAGATCAGATGTCTACGCCCACTCCCTTAGTCGTGTTCTACACTCACACACTTGCAAAATGACATATGAGGGATTATCCAGAAATCCCAATTTTCCACATCTGGGCCACCGTCCAATGAGAGCTTGTGTTTCTTGCTGTTTTTCCATTGACCCTCTATAAAGTCACGGGGCCACATGCACGAAAGGCCCCTGTGTGCGTTTGCTCAATTCGGCAATGATATGATGGACAATAACAGGCTTGTTGCTGTCGAGGTTATATTCGCTAGTTTGTGTCTTAATGCTTTGTTTATAGTTATATGGCATGTTTATGTTTGATGAGTGAGCTGCGGTGGTTCTGAATGCGATGGTGCTGATGCGGTGATGCGGACTATTAAGACCAGCAAAGTAAGAAGCTGCAGTTGGCACTTGGAAAACGACTCAAATTGAGCTACAATTAAAAATAAGATGGACAGTGAAATGATGCTTAAATATACGAATGGTAATTTATCATCGGACTTAACACAAATGTGTTTTATTGGTTTGGTGTCAATTTAAGGCCTAGAAGCAAAACCAGAGCAGCCACACAAACCAATTGATACAATTCACATTGATTTGAATACAAGCCTTTTAAAGGGACAGTTCACCCAAAAATATAAATTCATCATAATTTTTCACCTTCATGTTTCAAAATCTGTATGCGACTCTTTCTTCAGTGGAACACAACAGAAGATATTTTGAGAAATGTGTCAGTAGTTTTGTGTTCATACAATGGAAGTCAATGGGGTTCAGTGTTGTTTGGTTATCAACATTCTTCAAAATATCTTCTCTTGTGTTCTGCAGAAGAAAGAAACTCATACAGGTTTGGAATGACGTCACATGAGGGTAGAAAAATGATGAAAGAATTTGTATTTTTGCGTGAACTGTCCCTTTCATGGCATTATTATTTAGTATGATTTCAGGGTTATTTAACGTTTATTTAAAACATTACAGACTTTAAAAAATGCATTTATTATTGAGTATTTTGTTGTTTATATTTCATGTAGGGGTTGGAATAATGATAATCTATAATTTCTCACAATGCAGCATTATCTAACATAAGAACTAGTTAAGTCCAAAGGGTGTTTGAATCTACGATCCGGATTAAATGTAAATCTAAAATCATTGATGTATGTGATATGCGTCTGTCTGCAAGAAATCGGGCTGCAATGAGAACTGCACCACTGCCGCTGCACATTTCACCGCTGTGTTTACAGTCACGTCCCAGTTTTGCTTTCATTGGCACAGATGACACGAGTACGCTGCAACGTTTCTGTCGAGTTCACTCGCTGCACGCTGGACGGTTCCAGGAGACGTATTTCAGCGAAGCTCGTGCGAGCTGTTTATGCGAGAGGGAGGAGAGAAAGGAAATAACACGAGAGACCGAGACAGAAACAGGCATGCGTTAAAGCAGCCTGACTCACTCTCCTACCCATTAGACATTGGCCTTTGTGCTCTGAAGCTCTCCCAAGAGAGTTCTCTCTCCCCGCTTCACGTTCAAACTGGATGCCATTTTTATTTATTCCCGCACAGACGCGGGGCTTTGAAACGTGAGGTTTTATCTGACAAAAATGAGAGATGGGTTTCGTCTTTCTTGATGTTGAGAAAATGTTGCTGATTTTATATTGTAATGTTGTTTTCGCTTTGATTTTGTATCTGGTCTCGTTTTGCTAAAGGACAACCGTGTTTAAGATCTCGTTTCTTTACAAACGCTGCTTTTTGCCACGTGTTTGAGCCTGGTGCTCAGCGTTTCACTGACCTCTGGATCCATTTCGTAAAATAAACACAGGCGAATTTCCCTCGGCACAAATATAATCCAACAGCCTTGGTATTGGCCACCCTGTCAGCAGACGAACACTCCAGAATTTTGCGGAAAACTTCTTTTGAGTGTTTGAAATTGTGCATTATTTCATAATGTTTGCAGTTAATAATTAGAATGTAGGTATTTTTAGCCCCATTTTAAACATTACCATGTTTAAGCAAATGGTTCCATTAGTTAACATGAACTTACATGAGCGATGATTATTTGCAAAGAATTGTGGTTATTTTGACTGCCCTTTTATTACATAATTGTTAGGGGTGTCACAATATACCGGTATTGACAATAGCGAAAATGTTTGCGATATATGCCTACATATCGTAAACTGTTCAATATAAAATAGTTATAGTGAATTCTGTTGGCCACGATAACGTGTAGGAAAAACTTGATATTGTGACAGCCAGACGAAGGGATGAGCATAACAATATGATTGCAATGCCGGTGGGGTTGTCTGCGCTTCCATTGCATTGTTAGCGCCGTCTCTGTATGCGAGGAAATGAGACAGATGGATGCAGGTTGTGTTGACAGTGTTTCGGAGTGAAAGGAAAACTGTCATTTTTACGAATTTCTGTATTTATAGGCAGGGTAAGTGATTTCTGAAAACTGTTGTTATTTGAATTTGACAACAAAACACACTAATACGCAAAAGGAACACGCCCCTTCCTGCATTGCTCCGCCCTCAAACGTGCCGTGCAACGCAGGCATGAAATGCTTAGCTTTATCATAGCTTAGACCACGCAAATAATAATGCAAATGAATAAAATAAGCGAAGACGACACAAGTATATACAAGCAGCACACTGGTTCCGGATAAACGCTCAAAACTGCTCCGTTAATAGGGTTGGGATCATTTCAATTTTATTGATTCGGATTCTGCTTATCAATTTCAATTCTTATCGATTCCCAGTCTCGATTCCACAGTTGAAGTAAAACATTTAGATATCAACCTGTATGGTCATTTAGCCTACTTATTGACTGGTTTGCAAAAAAATTTGATTTATGGCCACCGTTTTGTGTATACACATACACATAGTAACCATGTTTTGTCTGATTATTACAATTTGTATTACCATAGTTAAACTACATCATGGTTCAACTGTAATGAAATGTTACTATAATGAAACTATGGTACATTTCTGGTTCCTGTGCTTTATCACAAGTTAACACAAGCACATTTCTGTAAATAAGCAGGAATTCATAAGGGGAATTAAAATCTTTATTTCATTCCGAATTGGAATTGATTTTCAACACAGATAATATTACAACAATAACAACAACATATGTTTGTTCTGACAAACCGCAAAACCAATGTTATTTACATACTGATCCGAACCAAAGCAACTTCCTCAGGGGTGATTTTTAGACGATCTATCTTTCAAACGTCGCTCTGCTGGAAAGCCTTTTCCATAGTATCACGGGTCCTAACGCGTCTCGGCTGGAAAGTCTTGATAATTTTATTTTTATACTTAAAATCCAATGACCCTTTACTTTTAAAATGCACCTCTGTGCGGGTCCACGACTTGCGTTCACTTACAGAGGGAAACGCAGCAGCACACAAACATTTTTAAATGTGAAACAATAAACTATTATAATGTAGAAGATTATTATTTTGTACATAAATATAAAAATGTCTACATGTCGTAATGGATAGTCATTGCATGTATCAGAATTATGACTTATAATGACGAATCAAATTTGCACAGTACACTTTAGACCATGCGCTACGATCATTGAAATAGGGCCCAAATAGTTCTAGCGCTGTGTCGATTTATCGTGCGATTCTTATGCTCAGTTTCTCAGTGAATTACGGTTCAATTCTGCCACATCCGAAAGCCAGAGGGCGCTGAAACTCCAAATATGAACCGCAGAAGAAGTACCATTTACGCACATAGTTCCAAGAAATGCCAATGGGCATATTTTATTGCTGTTCTTCAGACCTTTTCAGGTATTTTCTTGATAATAAAGTATATTTATAATGATGATGTTTGACGAGTGTCGCTTTCTCACATGCACATTATAAACGACTCAATCTCTTAGGGATTTTAGATTGAGCAGTACTTTCTAATGATCAAAGAGTCGTAGTTCACAGAAGAGCTGTGCATAAAACACAGAATCGAAGCTTTTGCGATTTCAGAATAACCCTAGACAGGTTAAATTACTGTAAATCGCATCGTCCCAGCCCTAATGCTTAGCTTATATTGTCATAAGTTAGGTCTAATTATTAATTTAGAAGTGTACAATACGGCTGTTGCCAAAGAAGTCGTGACTATATGTGTACTTGCATGAAGCATTTATGGTTCTGCAATGCTTATTGTGTATCTAGAGGAGAAGTCAAGTGTACATGTCAAAAATGTCAAAGCTTTTCCCCTCTCTCGTGTTGCTCTCGAAAAGCACGCACTAATAATGTGAATTTCCTCTTTTTCGAGTGCCTTGTAGAAACCGATCATGTGGGGAAAACCCAGCGAAAATACGTCATGTTTCATCCATCACCCCATCAAATGTCAGGTTCGAAAAGTTAGTGGGACGATAGCGTAACACGTGGCTCTCTAGGCGTATGGGACCCAGCTGATGTGCTGACTGGAGTCTTCCGCCACTACGGTGGAAACATGTAAATAGACATGCTTACAAAAAAAGGTTCTTCTGTGGTTCTGTGCATCACCTAAGGTTTAACCAAGAACTCTTTCTACTTATCAAGAAACATTTTTAGCTATGTTCCTTATAGATTATAAAGGTTGTTCGTGTTTCGCTGTTGGTTTGTCAAATCTCTGTATTGGTTGTAAGAGAGTCGACAAAAATATATAAATAAATATGTTGTAGAAATATTACAAACTATTTTCTTTACATACGCTAATACAGTCCATTTTTACTCTAATTTGTTTTTTAAACACAATACTGTGATTGAACAATTCACAATGGAAAAGTACTATTCAGTCAATGGTTCAAAAAATATTCACTGTTTCATTTATACAGAAACTCATAGAAATCTTCTTCTGTAAACATTTGATATTTTTTTAATTGTTCAGGCTTGGCCCTCTGACTGTTGGTCTGTTTGTCTTAAAGCCTCAATGGGCTGCTGCGTGCTGTTAGATTGTAGGACGATTGGTTTCTAGAAAACCTCTCAGTCAACAGGTTTGTGTGTATATGGTCGCTATGCACATGCAGACAACAAGTACAGTTACATTCTCCTTACGCTCAGGTGCAGACTGCACTCACGCTATATTATTCGCTGTATTTATTTCACGTATGTAACTGTGGTTTCAAAAACAAACAATGTTGCGTGCGGTCTGTGTCTCAGGCGTAAGGAGAAAGTAGCCCTACTTCCTGTCTGGATGTGAAACCAGAACCACAATTACATTTTCCTAAAAATCCCTCATAGCCTGTGTTTTATTTACACATAGGGGCTTTAACAGTAAGGGTGCTCTGGGATCAGTGGAAGTGGGTTTTGTGCCAGTTGATGAAACTCAATTGTCCAGTCAGGTCAAGTTCAGTTTGCATCTCAAAAAGCCATTTAACATCGGTGGCCAGATTTCATTTATGAGCTGTATAGTTGGTTTACAGTGTTAAATTTAAATAAATATTTTTTGTTTCATATTTTAGAAACTGTCTATATGTTGATATTGCACACATCGATTTCCGTTGTCCTTTGGTTTAACGCTGTTTCAGAAAAACTACTACACAACACTTAATCTACACAAATGTTTGAACAAAATTCAACTAATTTAAAATATTAAACAAACATTTTAATATTTAATTCTATATGTAAAACAAAACAATGTATAAATTAAACTGAAGCAAGAAGTGATTCTGGACCAGTGTTTACATGTTGCGAAGTGGCTTATAGTAAAACTACACTTCACATGCAAATATTTGAGGATAATAATGAGATCATTTTTGTGGCGGCAGTCGTATTTCTTGCATTTGCCAAACGTGTTGTACCGCTGTAGAAAGCCGTCAGCGCTGTTAGAACACAGATTATTTATTATTCAGTTATACGTCGACATACCTGTTGTAGAACTCGATCGCTGGCTTTTGTATTTATGTTGTGTTTCTGAAGCATTTGTAAAGTAGCTTGTCTACCTCCTAACAATGGTCAGGCCATCTCGCAATGTCAAGTGTCCGATACTTGAGATGAGACGGTCAGCAGTCTTGTGCTCATCGCCGCATTGTCTAAAGAAGTTGAGACGTGCTTGTTTTCAATGAGAGCTGTAACAATGAAAGCTAATAGTAAAGGTTTAGTCAACACTGTAACTGGGTCTCCGCAGTTAAGATTAGTGACTAATCATGAATTACAGCATTACATTTAGGCTGACATAGAATATTCTTGTAATGTTTTTCTGAGGCCGAGCAAATATAACACCGGTGTTGTGAAGTTTTTGGTGTAATTTTGTATTGTATTATTAAGTATTGAAGGTCCAGTGTATGAAATTTAGTGTCATTGAAGCACTACGGTGGCTGACACAGGACTGAGATGTCGTCATGTTTTTGCCTTTTGCTGAAGGAAATAACATATTTGTGAAATGCGCTCTGTAGAGCACTTGTCTTAATGTGTGTTGAAAATCAACACGTACCATAAAATCCAACCTGACAGCTCAAACGATAAATTATTATTATAAGTTTACTGTTGTATATTGTAATGTAAGACAGCTATTTTGAACACAGTTTTTTATCCTACTTGCTCAATAATTGGATTTTATTTTACAATCGCAGCTTTAATAAAGTAAATTGTCCACATCTATTTGGATTTCATGTTGATATTTGGTGAATTTCATCATTTGTATCCAGATGGATTTATGAAACTTACTCTGCGTACATAAGCGACTGTCTGACAACAAATCCGACACTGTGTTCATGGGATGTAATGTAGCCAGGAAAGGTGAATAAAAGGTTGTGTGAAACACTGCAGGACAAACTAGTTTGGCCACTTTGGTTAACGCTACCTTTTCAAACGTCGCCGTTTTTAATGTAATTTGGGAACTCGCTGTACCTTGCCTGGTGCTGTCGTTTTTAGCAAGCTTGTAGTTTCGAAGGGGATGTAAAACTTTAATTGTTTTCTATGTGATTAAACGTGTTCGTGGTAGGGGTGTAGGATTGTGCTGGACTCATGTGAAGTGAAACTGACCTCTCAGATACGAGAAGAAGAAAGCTACTTTGACAGCAGCGAGTGTGTGTTTGTGCCAAACAGGGTGGAGTGTGAGTTTGTACTACACATGCTCGGTTCTCTGTCTGGACTCTTGGCTGATAATGTTGTGTCGAGTTGGTTTACGCTCGTAATTGTTTCGCAGGAGCTTTTGCTCTGTCATGTCACAACATGAGCTGCTACACAAGAACCTGTGCTTGTGCGAGTAAAATGTTAGTTTAATCCTAATTCGGCCTCATTCCAGTGTCTGAAGCATTCTGGTTTTGCACAATTTGCAAACCTCTTGTAGGGCTGAACGATTAACCGAAAAGTAATCGAAAGTGACATTCAGAACATCTAACTGACGTAATTTTCCCATGTCGGTTATATTACTTTCCCTTTAGCATTCATGTCAACGAGTGCCGCTACCTCTCTTTTTATCTTATCAGAGCAAGAGACTTAAAATACTTCATTATTCATGAGTGTACGTGTATATGTAAGAGATTACTAGAAACTGTAAGTGGTATTAGGGTTGGGTCGATAGACGATGCCATCATGCTTTATACAGACGATGCCGCTGTATAAAGATGATGAGTCTCTGTGCATTTTGCGCTGAAGATGCACCTAACATTATAACTACGCACGCTGTTTAAAGAAGACGCTGATGTCAACGTCCATACCAATAGACATCAGTAGACATCGTCCAATGGCAATTTGGTAGACATCACCTAACCCTAGCAGCCAGCACTAGGCCTACTTTAAAAAGTATGTATTACAACATTTACAAATTTTAATTTAGGACTACTACTAGTTGCTAAACGAAGTTGTAAAAATAATTGTCCACATGTTTTCTGAACATTGCCTTCTATCAGGAATAAATGAGAATGGATGTCTGGATGAAGGAGTCAGTGGAGGCAGATAATATTTACCCATGATCCTGTTCTCAGTGCCAGTCCATATTTCTCACACTTTCTGCTAGCGTTCTTAGCTTTCCTGTAGCTCAGTGGTTAGATCATGGCGCTAGCAACGCCAAGGTCATGGGTTTGATCCCAGGGGATTGCACATATCCAAACAAATGTATAGTTTAATGCAATGTAAGTCGCTTTGGATAAAAGTGTCTGCCAAATGCATAAATGTAAATGTTCTGCAGCAGTGAAATATGCCATGACAGTGTTTCTCATATTGCTACAACAAAATAATTTATATAGCCTTCATTTACATATATCTACAGTTGTTGGCAGAAACTATATTTGCCATTTTTACTTTTCAAGCAGAGGAAGTGAGGCCGATTGGTATCCGTCCATCAATGGCTTGGTTATTCTTTGGATTTGACCCTGTTGACCCCGTCTAGACGTCTTCCATCGGCCCATGTCGGGTTTGAAAGCCCACTGTTAATGTTAATCCACATTCAAGTTTCCTGCATCAAAAGCTGTTTCTTAATTCATCTTCCCATGTCTGCTAAATATAGCGATTAAAATTCTGGAATGCATGTTCATGTGTATGTATTCTCATTGATCTGAGTCCATGCGGGAATCCGGGTCGTTCCCGGGAGGCCGGTTAATGCAGAATATAATCTCAGCCCAACTCATGGGTACAGCGTGTGAGTCATACTGGTGCATCAATACACTGAGTCATTGGGTCGGATGCGGCCAGTTTTAAGCCTGTGCAAGACAGATTTCGGCCTGTTCGTATTTCAGATGTGTTATAGTTTAGTTACGCTGTCTGTCCGTGTTCTCGATGTCTAATTAAACGTCTCGTCTGATCTCAGCGATTGCTTTGAATTTTGCTTCAAGCCATATGGAGAATTTCAGCTCTCACAAATGTTACTGCACAAAAGTGCTTTCTTTTGTCTTAAAAGGTCAATTTTCGAAATTGAGATTTTTACATCTTCTGAAAGCTGAATAAATACGCTTTTGATTGATATATGTTATGATATGATGATATTTGGCAGAGATATACCTATTTAAAACTCTGGAATCTAAGGGGGCCCAAAAATCAAAATATTGAGAAAATGGCCTTTAAAGTTGTCCAAATGAAGTCCTTAGCATAGCATATTACTCACAAAAATCTTGATATATTTATGGTAGGAAATTTACAAAATCTCTTCATGGAACATGATCATTACTTCATATCCTAATGATTTTTGACATAAAAGAAAAATGGCTAATTTTGACCCATACAATGTATTTTTGTCCATTACTACAAATGTTCTCGTGCTACTTAAGACTGGTTTTGTGATCCAGGGTCACATATTGTATGGACATCTGTGTTTTTAGCTGCCTGATGAGGTAGATACCGTATGGGAAGCAGATAATATCAGGGCTTTTTTCAGTCTGGTGTCCCTTCAATTTAAGGCTAACAGCAATAATATTTTTTGATATATATATATATATTTTCAGTCATTTGGTGGTATTATAAATATCGCAGTATTTTGGGCTGAAATGATGAATTAGTGTTTTATAAAAGGAATCATAATTTGTTATTTATTAAAAATAAACAAAATGCACCTATTATACAAGTACAGTAAAAAGATATCTCTTGTGCTCCGATTCCCAAAGTTAAGCTTATAATTCTGATTTATACTTTGAGCAGTTGGGTAAAATTTTTCTGGAAATTTTCTTTAATCCTCCTAGTAACATGGACTTGTAAACTATCGGTACTGCTTAGTGTGTTGACAAAATGTTTTATGCTCTCCTACTTGTAAGTTGCTTTGGATAAAGGCGTTAGCCAAATAAATAAATGTAAATGTAATAAAATGTCAGTTTGACATAAAGTATGTAAATTAACCTGCAATTTTATGTTTCAAACAGAGATGACGATAGAGAGGCAAAAGTAACAATTACAGCTTGTTAATTGCTAAAGGGGATTTAAAATATTTAACTTAATAGGTTGGTCAAAATAACCAAGGTCTCCTTGCGAACCCCATACGATTTTCAGATCATCTGTCTATCTGAGTTTGATGTATGATCAGTATAAAATATTATTGCAGCAAAAGACTAATCTCTCGCTCACCACGCCCTTTTTCTTTCCAGTTTTACGCCCCCTCGGCCTACCGACCTCCCCGTCGCTGTATAATCTGTAGTGAAATGGTACATTGTTTTGTTCTGCGTGGGTATCTGTGGTCATTAACCTACATACAGAGCAGCAGACCGCGGGTTTCTTTATGCGTTACGTTTTTTTTTTTTTACATTTTCTTTTGTGCTTATGCTGTAGGTAATAGACAGCATGGCAGTCCCTAATATATGGAACATAACCCATATTTTAGCTTCCAAACATTTTTATTTAATTGTAATATTATTAAAATTTTCTTAATGTTTGTGAATTCCAATTTGCATGGGCGTGCTGGTTTTTATATACTATAACTTATAGAAAAACACAGAGAGAAAAGAAAGGAAGCATTTTTATTGCTCAGAAAATATTTTGACTGCGGTATTCCTGATGTCGGCTGTGACTCAGTTGTGTTGTGTCAGGTTAAGGTTGTACCGCGGTTGATCTGGGATTACTGACCTCATGGTGTTGCTGTTGTGGTTTTATTGTTTTCACTGTTGTTTGATTTGAGCAGAATGTTGGGGGTGGGAGCAGATTTGCTGGTCGTGGGTTTGAGTTTAAAGCAAAGCAAATGAAAGCGGGACCTTTACAGTGTTGTTATAGCGGTTATGTCTAAGACGAGAGCTGCCAGCTGTCTATTGTTTTTATGAAAGGCTGTGAGGGGGTAGCGTGTGTGTATTACAGTCTTAGATTTGTAAAGGCCTGGCCTTCGCTCATGGAAGTACTCTTTCATAAATGGTGCTTGTAGGGTTACACAATTGTATGTGGTGATTTTAAGGGCACATGGAATGTATTTGTAATGTTTTTGTGTTGATGATGTGAATCTGCCTGTTTGTGCATGCGTGTAAATGTGTTTGTAATGGCAGAAAGGAAAAGGTCTTAACTACAATTGAAAGCATGACTTTGTCATGTGCCCTTAGCATTAGCCAATCTGGGCCAAGCATACTATACAGTATGGAAGTAGACGTTTGCATATATAAACTTTATGTATATGTGCTGAAATTATAACATTTCAGTAACGTCAACGCTCTAAAAATTCCCTTCTTAAGTCAAACGCTTGTTTACGAAGTGAAAGAATGACTCGTACACACACACGCTCTCGAATTAATTCACAACTACACCACATTAAATATAGTAATTATTCCCATCAGCTCTAGAGTGATAGTTCAACCAAAAAATGAAAAGTCTGTTGTTCAAAACTTGTATATTACAGAACACAAAAGAAGATATTTTGAAAAATGTCTCGGTGGTTTTGCGTGCATACAATGGATGTCAATGGGTCAATGTTGTTTGGTTACCAATATTCTTCAAAATATCTTTTTTTTGTGTTCTGTAGAACAAAAAAGAAACTCATAAGTTTGTAATATTCCTTTGTGACTGTCTGCATTTAGATGTTAGGTGGCAAAAAAATAACTGTATTTCTATTACATAGAAAAATTACTCAAGCAGCGATGGTAATTTTTTGTGTGTTTCCTGATTTTTATTTATACCAGCTGTCGGGTGATTCATTTAGGGAACTTCTGAGAGTGTGTCATCTCAATAACATCAACAAAGGGCACGAAATCTGTGATTTAGGAAATTTCGTGGAAAGCTCCATGGATATTAAATATTACAGTGCGTTTTAGAAATGTTTGGAACGTTTAGTATCTTAATCTTAATCATCATGACACATCAAATAATGTATTTACCCTAGTTTTATTTTGGAGTAATTTGGCCACGAAAATCGCTTGGTGAAAATCTGATATTGGTATTTCAAACTGTTGTTGTGATGTCTCATGACTTCCCTGTGCATCACGTTTATTTCAGCGAGTAGTGACAAGTTATCACCCGCATGCACCTACTGCGTTGCATTTTTAGTCCTGTTTTGTCTAAAAATGTCTTTACTTTGTTTGAGATAATCAGTCAAGAAAGAGAATGGACTATTGTTGATCACACTGGCATTGGAAAGTCAGTTTGGTGCATTGCATTTTGGGATTCAGTATTTCATTATGTGTGCTGGGTATATATCTGGGTTGTCTTTGTGTACATCAATTATGAGTACAAAATAGTTTGTGTAGTGTAATAGATGAAGTACAGCCACACTCAATAACACACAAAAGCAAATCTAAAGTACGTTTCTTTAAGATTTCTTTCAATTTTGTTATAGCACATCGCACAATAATGCTGCCTGTTGTTATTAACATGAGTTAACATGTCAGGAACCAAAGCTTCTATAGTGGACGATTGGCACATTAAAAGTGTGTCGTTCATATTTTTTTGTGGTGTTGTTACCCAACTATGGGTTGAAAAGTGAATGCAGTGAATGCCATGAGTATATAGTCTCTCTCAGTATTTAATGAAATGAGGATTTAATGATGTTGTCTTCACGCTACCCATGGGTTTGGGTGATAGAATGAAGCAGTTTATAAAATGCAGTGGTTTTATTGGAAATGTCCTGCTGTGTTAATGGTTTTTGTTGTGAAGTTTATTAGCAGACCGCAGGGCAATATTCCTCAGGTACTTCTTGAAACGGTGCCGGGATATACAGTTTTATCCCTCTTGCTTTATTTTGATGAGCCAACTGATCGTGTGAGTGCGTTTGGGGCCTGAATGAGATTATATACACTGTAAAAATTCAACTTGGAAAATACAAAGATAAATAAGTAACTTGAACATAGAATTTTTAGTTAAAGAAGTCAAATTATTGTTTTGCAGATACTAAACAAAATTAATCTAAACATGTTTCTAACAAAGATTATTTCGTTGACTGAAGTTTTGCAAAATGGTGTAATTTGAACAAACAATACTGCAAGAGTTTGAAAGTTCCCAAGATGCATTGCAGCATGTTCAATTCTGTGTTTTTTTCTTTGATAGATTACGGTTTTATTTCTTGCTGGCTTAATTTATGCTTTAATATTGTTTTTGCTGTTAGTTATCTGTTGTGTTTAGTGTTTTTTAAATGAATGATGGGTTTTGACTGTTAGCATGGTTGAGGTTTGTGTGTTCAATGTCAAAGTGTAAGTGCATGACACACCAGCACAGCACAGCTCGACACAAACTGTTTAAACTATTATTTGATCAAAGTTTTGGTCTGTCTGAGGGAGAAAATGTACAATTGTAGTAAAAGACAAAATAATTTATTTTTAAATAATTAATCTATTCTCTATTTATGTTCAGCCAACAAAAAATATTTTCTTCTGTTGTTCATTAGGTAAACTTGACTGTGTTGAGACAACTGATGACTTAAACTGAATTTTTTTACTGAACAAACTTCAGTCTCTTGTTTGTTGAGTTAACTAAAAAATGTGCTTGTGATAGGTTGCCTTATTTTTTTAAGTTGACCCAACAATTTTTTTTAATAGTTCACACTTTCTGTTTCTCCGACTCTTTGATGAATGTTGTAGTCACACCCTCTCATCTCATCGTGTGAAGATTTGAATTTTCCATTTCATGTTCTGTCAGTCGATCCGTCTCTGTGTCTGTCTGACTGCGCCGCTGTATATCATTTTGTTGCTGATTCATGTCCATTATGGAGGCCGCACACATTCACACAGTGAATATTGTCTTCAGTGCTGGCTAGTTTTGTGTTTCTGTATTAAGAGCATATTTGTCCATTTAAAAACAATGAATCTCCAAACATATAATTGTAAAAGTTGTAAAAAATTTGATTTTCTTGTCTGGATTGTGTTTATACGTAGTGCTAGACAGTGCAGCATTTTTTCGGTGTTCTTTCATTTAAACAATCCAACCTTTTCTATTTACCTGTGATGAAATATGATGGACAGTTGAAGTGACCGTAGTCAATTTTATGAAGCAGGACATATTTCATGAACAGTTAAACAGCTGTGCATTGATTTCAATCATTTTAAGTAACATCAAGTGCGCATAATACTTAACATTTCGTTTATTTCATTCATCTTTATTTTATTTGATAGAGTTTGCTATAATTTATATTTTTAGTTTAGTTTAGTGTTTTGTTTATCATTATAATGCTGTATGTTATTTACATCTAAGAGCAATGAAGGAACATGAAGTATTGAAAAAAGGTAGAACTTTGTGGTAATTTTTCCTTTTGAAAATCAACCATGATTTTACTATAGTAAATTTAGTTTATCTACGGTATTTGTAGTAAAGCTACAGTAACCACAAATTTATCTTGTTTTTTTTAATACAGTAACCATAGTTTAAAGAGTTCATAGCTTGTGGTTTTTAAGGTCCTACTTTGGTTTCTGGAGTGTTCGACAACAGGTTTATGTACAAACATGGTGTGAAAACACTATTATTTGGTAATAATAAGTTTTTATTAACATACTTCTTGACTGACTCTCAAATGATTCTTTCTGCGATTCATCTGTCTAATCCCTGCCTTTCCGCTAGCGTAGTCTGCTGTGATTGGTCAGATGGTCTAATCTGCTGTGATTGGTTTAGCGCGTTTCGCGGGCAGGCGGGGACTATCTCTAGTGACGTAGATACAGAGTCGACTGACTCGACTCCCTTACTTTCAAACACGCCAACATTACACACTGCATGAAATGTCATTTGGATGATCTCGTGGAATGTAAAGATTTTTACGCGGCACTACTTTTCCATGCGTTTAGCCCGTTCGCGTCGCATTGGGAGCGCACCGCACGGCTGAACAGCATCTGGCTGTACCACAAGTGTAGCAAATGCAAGTTCGCATTACAAAATACATTCACGAGCAAACCTCTTTAAAAAGCGATCGTGTTTCCCTCACATATGTTCAATGTAAGAATATAACATGGTGTTTATGTAACTTTCTCTGTATGCCATGATGAAAAATGAGGGTTCAGTCAGTGATGAAAGGATGATTGACAGCGTGATACGATCCCTTTCCTCTCACATATATAATTTAAGCGTATAACATGCTGAGTGTTTGTTGTTTTAAGATTAAAAATTAGATTGCAGGAAAATCATTAAGTCATGGTATGTAAAACACAACAGATATCACATGCTTGTTTTAATGGCAAAATTGTTACTATTTGGTATTCTAGTATTCAGACAGACCATGGTATTCTTCATTTTTGGGCGGATGCTCCTAAACTTTAGCTGGTGCTCCTAACTCTTTAAAGTGGAAACACTTTGGATTTTATACTTTGCCTGAAATAAAAGTTCAGAAAGATGTAATGCATTGTTTTAGTTAATATGACTCAAAATGTCTTCAAGGGTATGATAAAGTATTTTACATGGTCTAGTCTTTAATAAGCAAACAAAATCACAATAAATTGTAATATTGACTCGCAATAGTTTTATAATCGCAATATATATTGAATCGACACACATGTTTTGGGATAGTATTGAATCGGCTAATAAGTGTATCGTTACACCCCTAATAATAATAATTGTATAATAATTTTAGGAATGCATGATAATATTATTGGCTATATCGGTATCTGCCGATTAATGGCCATTTTTGATGTTATTGGTACATATAATAAAATCATGTTAAAGCCAATAAATTATAAATAATTTCCTCTGGTTGAAAATCTACTTTACACACGATTCTTTAACCTTTAACTTAGTATTATAGATGTTCTTCCAGTGCAAACCAGAAAAGTATTCTTAATAAGCAACAAGTATAACAGACATGATTTTCGGACAAAAGTTGTTACCTTGTTTTCTGTAGTTAGTATTTTAAAATAAAAGCACTTTTTTCAGGCTCAGAAAAATGTATATTAATATTGAGATATAAACTGTTTATCAGCCAATATATTGGTTATTGGCTTCCATTGTTAATAAATGTTAACGTTATTGGCCAAAATTTACATACCGGCGCATCCTTAGGTAGTTTTCTAAAGTTGTACTTCAACACGAGACCTGAACATCATGCAGTTTTCTCTTCTAAAGATAGAAAAAAATAAAGAAAAAACATTGGTTTGTGGTGAAATTAACCATAAACCACAATGGGATTTGTGTAAGATGTTACAGCGACGTTAGTTAGTCATCACATTACAATGATGAAAACTACATCCGTGTGTAATCCACAATTACGGTTATTAATGTAAAAAAACAAATGAAACCTTTTCTGCCAAATAATGTAATTCATTAGCCGAACACATGCTTTGGTAAGTTCCTTCAAAACAGCATGTTAATGAATATTAGTGTTTAATATTTTCATTAGGTTGTAAATGTTTTATTAAATATACTACACCGCACATATCTGCAATGACTACAATATATATTTATAATGTTGCACAGCTACAACCTTATTGCTTCAATATAGAATTCAGTTGCTGTGTGGTCATGTGCACATGCTTACAGTTTTTAAAAGGACTTTTATTTTATATTTAAGGTTGTGTGTTTGATACAGGAAACACACATACTGATACCTTTATACGCTAAAGTCACTGGATAAAAGCATCTGTCAAACACGTAAACATGTAAATGTATTTCCTCCATGGCTGTAGTTTGTTGTTGTTTTTCTGGGGTCGAGAGTTCACACGGGTCGTGTGCAGTTGTAGACGTGGTGGTGGCACACAGGGCGGTCTGTTGGTCCTGCTGATGGGAGAATAAATCAGAGCCGTCAGTAGCTCCACCGCAGTCCGAGGTCACGCTGTAGGGCTGTTTGTGTTTCCACTCGCTGTCTTTCTGAGGAGCGTTCGCCTTCGGTCTCACAGGCAGGAATAGAGACGGTCATTTACCAGTTTGTATAATTCTACTCCATCTGCTTCTGTAATGACCTTGCCTGTTATTTTATGACATTACAGCGTGTTATGACCGCGACCGCAGCGTCTCTTCAAGCACGTTTTGATGTTTTGTTTTAAGGATAACAAAGAAGTTCAGAGGCAGTAAACCAATGAAATATTAATGTTGAGCACAAGTGCACCCTAAACATTGTTTCCTTATGTTGATTTTTTTCAGTTCTAGTTGAAAATGTCAGACAGATGATGTTTGGCGATGATGGCGGACTTAAATGACTAAAAAATGATTTGTTGGATTTATATAAAAAAGTAGCGTCAAGTGGTTCCACGCAAATATGTTGCGTACAGTTAACAAGTACGAACAAAAGAAGTTCGGGTAAAGTTGACGAAACGTTTTTGAGTAAATAAATCCAAAGCATTCAGATTGTACCAGTAATTGACTCATTATTTAATACTTTTTTGTCGTACATAAATTAAAAATAGACCGACTGCATGTAAGTCAAAACACATGATGTGATACACATCATGTGCGCGCTTTAACCTCTCACAGCCTAAGCACATGCGCCATTCTTATAAACGATGGTAACCCTAAAACTCAAAAATACAACAAAAATTTAAAAAAATTAAATCCTCTTAATCTCAAAGATAAATGAACATTAAACACAAACGAGTCTTTAGCTTTACTTAAAATAGCACTACATTCCTAAATGCAAGCTTACGCAAAGCATGCTGGGAACTGGAAATGCCCCTCAACCAGTCGTGTTGAAATAACTTGTTTATATTAAGTCAACTGAACAATAGTTCCAATATCATAGGGTTTTGCATTTTACTGTGAACAAGTATGGGTTTAATAAAACTAACAACAGAGATAGTTCATTTTTTTGATTTGCTTCTGTTGTAAAGATGAAATCAAAATGGACCTTTTTTAACACAAAGTATTGCTGTATATTTGTTTTGTTAAAATATACACACACAGGCTAGAGATGTCATTTTTAATGATTAAAAAAATCTTTGCTTAATATTAGGGCTGACATTTAATCACAAAACAATCTCATATTGATTCGGCTTTGTTGTGTAGCACATTTCTTCACAGGAAGTCTTGTGGTGTAGTCGTAACACATTTTTCCCACACAGATGATGATGGTGTGGATGTTGTAGCTTGTTTCTCATCACTGTCTCCTCTTTCTCACAGCGAGTGACTCAGCTAGTTTTCGTTCGTTCCACTGGGTGTCAGGTGTCGTGGAAATGTTATTTCCCATGAGCCTCTGCTCTGTGTCATCTGCTTGCATCAGGGGAGAGGGCGTGAGGTCTCTGTTGATTTTGTTTTCCCGGCCGGCGCCGTCAGATGACCTACGACTGGTGACTTTACATTTGTTTTGAAACTTCTTGACGCAATGAAATAAAGATACATAAGCATAAATAAAAACTATACCCTAAATGGAGTGTGTAATGATATAATCATACTACAATTACTACAAAACTACAAAATATAATGAAATACATCACAATACAACAAAATTGCGATCTGTATTGTTGTACTATGAAAATAATTTTTACGATATAACATCTGTTTAATTCTAATGGTTGACCTGACTCAATTAATTTTGTGCTATTACTCCTACAAGCAGTTTCTTCTTAGGGGTAAGCTTTCATAATTTTATGTTAAAATGAAGTTACATTTTTATTTTTGTTACTTTGGTTTCCTACTTACCTGCTATTTATGTTTCGGTTTTATTTTGTTGAAAAAATGGTAATACTATTGTATCATGAACCCAGTGTATCGTTACACAAAATACCCCCAAAAATACGCTAAAATATCCCTGATTTGTCTGAAACGGTTTCATTTGTGAGATGAAGTTTTTGCGGCGATGGATTGTTTCTGGCTTGCAGATGTTTCACCTCCTCACCGAGAGTTCAGCTTTGACAGATGGTCTTTAATGTATTTTTGGACCTGTAGCGTGTATTAAACCTTTGAGTTGAAGGATCTCTGGTGGCCCGTGTGAGATGTTCTCCACACCGCTGTCACGCTCTGGGTTTTTCTTGCAATATTTCTGTTTTCGTGTCTTGGGGGGAAGTTTGATTCTCATTGTATCTGCAGCGGGTGTTATTACGTGCTCAGCACACAAAACAGACAAGTGCTTAAAATTTAAGTGCATTATTATTATTTTGTACAAGTGCATTATATACAAGTGCATTATTATTATTTTGTACAAGTGCATTATATACAAGTGCATTATTATTATTTTACTAAATACATGTTCAGGTGTTGATATTTTCCAACTAGGTATCATTTCTAAGGCACTGATTTCCTTTTTTAGTTGATGCAACTATATTTTGTTCTCTGAGATTATGACGGTATGTAGCAGATGAAATGTACTCTTACTTTACTAAAGCATTTACTCATATTTTTTCTATTAAGGGTGTGTTACGGTTCCTCGCACAACAAGTTTGATGTATTATCAGCTTTAATGTGAACAAGTGTTCAGATAACAGATCAGATGATTGAAATGATAAATCTCTACTCATTTGCCAGCATCCAACGTAAAGCATGTTTTAAGTTATTTTATATATTAAGAAATTCTATTTCTGAAGCGTGCTATAGAAAAATAAACATTTATAGTCACGGTCATGGGTAAAATCCCCAGGGAACACATATACTGATTGAAAAGCAATGGATAAAAGCGGAAAAATGGGTAAAAATTCATAAATCCAAAATGTATGTAATTGCACTATTACTGTTTAAAAGTGTGGGTCCGCAGTTTTCACACTCAGTTGTATGTTCTTGTTTCAGTCCCATGATGAAAGCCGTGAGCCGTAGCTGCCACAGCTAGTCAGAAGATGCACCATGGCCAAACCGGGATCAGACCACGATGGAGCCATGGTGGAGAAGACTGCCGGGAAGAAGGTGACGTGGTTTCTGAACTCTGAGAAATATGAATAAGCCTTGAATGTGCGTTAGGAAAAGTGCCTTTGGGTTATAAAAGTGAAAATGCTCAAAAAAGGACTGAAAGACAGGGATGATGAGGACACGGGACAAAACTATTAAACGTGTTAAGGATGCATGCAATATTTATTTTATTGCCAGTTTTTTTATTTTAGTAGAAAGAAAACACTTGCATTGTAAAATAATTCAAAATTCTCTCCATTATATGCAATTGCTTGCAATATTTTTAAACGCAAACTTATTGAAAGATTTGATATCTTTCCTGTATTGAGTTGTATAATATTTCTCCACACTAAAAATAACACAAAAAACCTCTTAATTTCTTTATGATGTGAGCTCATCCTCTTGAACTTAAGCTGTATAGTTATGCTTACAGTGTTTTATCATTAACGCCTTTATTCAAAGCCACTTCAAATCCTAAATAAGTCAAATCTACAAAGTTGCATTTGCCTTTGTTTAATTCTTCAGCATGTTTATTCTATTAAAACAGGACATTTAATTATTCTTAACGTTGTTACACTAATTGTTTATTACATATGTTCAAGGGTACATGAATGCTGCGATAACTGATAATATGTTCTTCAATGAAATATCCAGACTCTTATGGTTTATTTTGTTTTCTCAGAGTAAAGAGAAAATCTCTCCGTTCACCAAAACTCCGAAGCTGGATCGGAGTGAAATCCTGGGGAAAGAGGGGAAGTCCAAGTCTTCTATGAAACGGAAGCTGTCCTTCACCGTCAGCCCGCAGAGGAACGAGGAGCGAGACTCTGACACCGGTCAGTTTTAGTTTTATTGTTAGCGATCTTGTGGCCTTCATCTGTGCCTCATTGTCTCCCCCTTTTGGTCATTTTGCTCAACATGTTTTTGTTAGACAGGCTGTACTGGTGAGGTTTTTTTAAGCTAGTTATGTAACAGTTAAGCTAGCCTCAAAATCATAAACATGCAGATTATTTGGCTCTCGTTCAGAAGAACTTTGGCCGGATATTTTAGTACATTTATGCATATGATTATAAATAGTCATAGTAAGCTAATTTCTTCTTCATTTGAAGGAGCAATATAGTAAAGGGATAGTTAACCCCAAAATGAACATTCTGTCATCATCTAATTCTTGTCGTTCAAAATTCTGGAACATGAAAGAAGATATTTTGAGAAATGTTTTAGTGGTTTGCGTTCATACAATGGAAGTCAATGGTGTTTTTGGTTATCAACATTCTTCAAAATATCTTCTTTTATGTTCTGCAGAAGAAAGAAATACAGGTTTGGAAACACATAAGGGTAAATAAATGATGACAGAATTTTCATTTTCTGGGTGAACTGCTCCTTTAAGAATATATGAATTTAAGTGTGACTTTTCTCTTTAGTAGTCATGAAATATAGTTTATTGTCATTACATAAAACATTATAGACAGATTAAAAGTCTTAGAAACACCTAAAAACATAGTAGAAAATGTAGAAAATGATGTCCCATATAATTGTCATTGTTTGTAAACACATCTGTGTGTGGTGCAAAAAATTATCACATTTTGTGTTTATAGTTTATTGAATAGCCAACAAGACTCACAGCGTCGACCTGGAGATTACCATAATTTTAATAATGGTTTCACACAGTTTACTCACAGTTTTAACCCGTAAGTACTCAGATCTGAGACCTGTGAAAATGCAATAATAAGAATAAGATCATGATATGTTAAACTGCACAATAATGTGAATAAATATACTATTGATTATAATATTAGCTGTGTAATCCTGTTATTTCCTGAATCTCTGAGAAGCTCAGGGAAACACGTTTTATTGACCCAATGTTGTATTCTGGGATTGGTGGACAGAGTCTGCCCTCAAACGGAGGAAATGGTCTTTGTGATGTCATCTGTACGCAGAAGCCCTTGAACGCTGTGTTATGACTTAAGGGGCGGAGCCTGTAGGTATAATCAGTGCTCTGCTCTCCCCCTTTTTGAACCCTGACCCCCCCCCCCCCCCCCTCTGCTTTTGCACTGTAGATGACTCTGACCCGGGGCAGTCGAGTGATGCGTGGGGAGAAAGATTACTTCCTCCCTGCAGGATATACGCAGGTAACTGCCTCCGCTAAATCCGGCCCGCACCGAAACGTCCGCAATCGACCTAGACGCGCCCGCATGGCCACTGGATTTATTTTTATGTCTGTTTTAAAAAAGCTGAAATGAAGTTTGTTTACAGATGCGTGAGCCATCGGCTGCCACTTCACCTTGTGTGTTTGCATCATGCTAAGAGGCACAGTCGACGACCGTTGCTTTATTTTGTGTTACGAGAGGAGGGATACACTTTAAGTGTTTAAGTGTTTTTTTATACTATTGGTTGTCAAACACATTTTCTGGGTTTATCTTCTGCATTCTTTTTAATCGCATGCTTTCGCAAAGACTCATGGGTAACGGGCTAAGATGGATAATGCATGTCTCTGTGAGGCTGGCAGTTCTTCCCCTGTTTATCACCTTTTGCGTTTAAGAATTGTGCAAATCAAAGACTTGCTCATGAGCTCTTTATTGTTTTTCTTGTTTGCTGCAGACAAAGATGTTCCAGATAAGAAGAAAGTTAAGAAGGAGTCGTGCAGTAAGAAGTCCACACCTGTCAACATTTTGTTCGGCTACCCTTTATCAGAGCGAAAGCAGATGGCTCTTCTCATGCAGATGACAGCGAGAGACAACAGTCCAGGTACAGGGATTATTACTCTTATTTTAATGTTTTACTCTTTTTTTTACTTATTATTATTATTATTACAATAATATCTCACTGTCTCACACATACTGTCCAGTTTATTGATGCACGCCGAGTTGTGATTATGTAATCGGTGTTTAATCCGAGCCCTCCCCTCCTCTGTAGTCTAGTCAGATCACACGGACTCTTCAGATAAATCGAATGACCTTGACGTTCTTGTTTATCTGATCTCAGATACCACACCGAGCCATCCCTCTCAATCTCCAGCAGTGCAGAAGAAGATCACTAACAGCTCATCCACCCGACAGAAGGACAAGGTCAACAAACGCAACGAGAGAGGCGAGACGCCTCTGCATATGGCCGCCATCAGGGGCGACGTCAAACAGGTGAAGGAGCTCATCGGCCTCGGAGCAGATGTTAATGTCAAAGATTTCGCCGGTAAGAACATTTAACATGTATAAAATCCACTAATAAGATTTCTCAACAGAAACATCACAGTTCTTATGGTTGTTGTTCCTATTGTCTAATCTTAACAACTTTGCATTCATTTATTTTTCATATGTGACCCTGGATCACAAAACCAGTCTTAAGTAGCACAAGAACATTTGTAGTAATAGCCAAAAATACATCGTATGGGTCAAAATTAGCCATTTTTCATTTTTGATATTTATTTTTGTGAGTAATATGCTATGCTAAGGACTTCATTTGGACAACTTTAAAGGTGATTTTCTCAATATTTAGATTTTTATTCAGCTTTTAGATGATGTAAACATCTCAATTTCAAAAAAATGACCCATAAGACCATAATCCAGGGTCACATTTTTAAAACAAACAATTTCTTTCTTTTAAAACAAACAAAACCATTATTAACTTTTTTATTTTATTTTTCCATTTTGTCATATGCTTTTATCCAGACTTACAGTGCATTCGAGATAAGCATTTTATCAATATGTGTTTACTAAGCATGAAATCCATGTAGTGAGTAACAGATTGAACTACAGTTTTCTCTTGCGTGTTTCATATTTTATATTCCAGTTGTAGAGTCTCAAGCTCATACTTCTTCATCTTTCAGGTTGGACGCCTCTCCATGAAGCGTGTAACCTTGGTTACTATGATGTAGCGAAGGTTCTGATTGGTGCGGGAGCGGAGGTGAACACGCAGGGATTGGACGATGACACGCCGCTTCATGACGCCTCCAGCAGCGGACATAAAGACGTAAGTTTCATGCTAGCATCAACATTTGACTAATCGAATATGATGCATCTTTTTAAATCTTAAAAATAACAAATGTCTATTGAAAGAAGTTGTTAGTGCTTTGGGTTATATGATTAACAATTTATGGTTGTTTCTTAAGTGTAAATAGCTTACAGTTGTGCTAATAAATGCCAAATGCATAAATATAAATGTAATAAATAGAGCTGTGAATCTTCACCTGCCTCACGATTCAATGCATCTGGTCTGCCATTTTTGTATTACTAATACTTTAGCCCTTTTCTCTTACAACCTATTCATTTGGCAGCTTTTTTAAGCAAAAAATTATGATACACTGAATTGAAAATTCTGGGACAAAACCGATTTTTTGTATTAATATTACGCTTTTAACACACTAAAACCAACAAAATTGGATAGATTTGCAATAAAATAAAAAAATCTAATACTACCTTTTAACCAATTATCTAAATAATGTAAAAGTCCAGAATTATTCCTGTATGCATAACAATAGTCAAGTTACAAACTCAGCATCACTTGCTAATACAAAAGTCCTTTTGCCAAGCGATTTTTAAACGGACACATTGCATTACATTCATGCATTTGGCAGACGCTTTTATCCAAAGCGACCCACATTGCATTGTACTATACATTTGTTTCTATTAAGAGATACAGTTGCGTTTTTCTCTCTAGAGTTTGCACATCTAGAGTTTACTATTCGAAGGGAGTAGGGCAAAGGGATGATCACTTCGAAATAGAACGGGTATATGTGAAGACTGTTGTGCTTCATATATTTGAGGTCGGCTTTAAACGTGCGCCTTGCGCATGGTCTCATGGGCAATAAAGACAGGTGCGATCACATGCAGTCCTGAATCACACAGATTAAGGTCCCTTGTCTTCATAAAACCAAGAATGTGTCCAAATATTTTTGCTTTTAAGGCATTAGGTGCGTTTATTAGCTCCAGCTCCTGCTCTCGCCTATATGTGAAAAACGGAAGCGCCATTTACTTCCAAATGTCACTTTTAAAAAAATCGATTGTTTCGTTCTGTGCATCAATACAGAATCTTTTTACTTCCACATCGCGATGCATCGTAAAAAATGATTATTTTCCACAGCTCTACTAATAAACTGTATTACATGGCTGATGAGTTATGTATTGTGACATTTATTAATTAAAATTAAAATGATCAAAAAAAGATTACGTAACTGTGATACGACTCGCATTGCAAAAAGTGCATAATGACAAGAACCTTTTAAGCCCTTTTTTCAACGTTTTTAACCAAGGCCCTCAAGGTTAAATTTAAAAGCGCACCGATGAAGGCTTATTAGCCGTTCTTAACTTTATTAATCCAACACGAAATAAAACGGCTTTTTAAGATTTTTTTATTTAACCTTGAGTTGGTTGTTTGAAAACTTTTTTAATGAGCTTTTCCTTTACTCAAAGAGCACTAGGAAGTAGAGGTGTTTTGCTCTATTCACATGCTTGTTTTTACATCAGTTTTGTTTTTGAAAACTTTCACAGATTGTAAAACTGCTCTTGCGACATGGAGGCAATGCCTTCCAGGTCAACAAGAGAGGAGAGAGACCAGTTGATGTGGCGGATTCTCAGGAACTCGAGCAGTTACTGAAGGGAGAGATCCCGCTGTCAGACCCAGAGGAGAGCTCCTCAGGTACGGCGTTCTTTATCATTTTTTGTGTGTTAGTAGACTCTGTGTTCAATACAACATTAACAGTATGTGTGACCTGCAAGTGTCTTAACTTTGCACAAAAGCGTGTATTTAACCGTGAATAATGCTTGGTTTGTAATATTTTGTGTCACAGAATCAGAGGACCCACCTTCTGTTAATCTATCCAGTGTTGATGAAAACATGGAGTACTCTGACGCTGAGAAGGACTCTGACAGTAAATCCACCACGGTGAAGGCGTCGTCGTTGTCGGGGCTGGACGAATATGAATTCAAGGATGAGGAAGAGGAGGAGGACCTCAGTAAAGCACTTAACGACCGCCACATCTTAAGACGGGAGCTACGGCAAAAAGAGAAAGAAGAGAAAGAAAGAAACCACTACGCTTCCAAACAGGGCAGCAAAAGCGACCAGCTGACGTGCAAATCCAAAAAAACAAAAGCGTCCCGCGTGTACTGCAGCTCGGACAGTTCAAGCGATGAAGCAGAGGTGCCGCCAAAAAGACGGAGCTCCCCGCCAAGGTCGGTCAGCGTGGACGGTCACAAAACGGAGAGTAGATCAAAGAATCTCACGCCAGCCGAGCAGAAAGAAAAATGCAAGCAAAAGAAAAAGAACAAGAGCCAAAGCAAAAACAAAGAGAACCAGGAAGTGCGAGAGGAAGGGAAGGAGAACAGCAAATCCCTCCTGTTTACCACAGTACCGACAGTGTCCGACAACTCCGACAAGGGCGTTAGAGAGGAAGACTCTTTCAAAATGTCCTTCAGTGCAAAAGATGACACTTCAGTTCACCTCTTTCATCTATCTGTAGTCAAGTCCCCAAAACTGAACCACAGCCAAACTGACAAGCAGACCACCCCACTGAAACAGGAAAACACTAAGACCTGTGTTTCAATCGGAGACGGATCGTGCCCGGCGGACGGCGGCAAATACAACCACTACACCGAGTCGGAGTTCTGCACAGAAGGTTCTAGCAGTAAAAGCTGCAAACACAAGGAGAAAAGCAAGCATCACCACAAAGAGCTCGGCTTGGAGGGAGATGACGGCAGCTCGAGTCCTTTCAAAGACAGCAGTCTGAGCAACAGCATGGACAGCTCTGAGGGTGTCTTCAGGAAGACCGACAAAGATGGAAAAGTGGTTAAGAAGCACAAGCTGAAACACAAGGAGAAAGAAAAATACAGGAAGGAGTATGAGGCAGAGAGGAATCGCCACCGGCAGAAAGAGGCACGCAAAGACGGACACAGGAACATGGAGTTCGATCGGGAGTTTTGGAAGGAGAACTTCTTCAAAAGCGACGAGAACGAGGAGCTCGGTGGTAAATGCGAGATGCATGGTTGCGTGTCTCCACTGAAGTCCTTAGATTCGTCACCAGCTAAAGAAGAAAGAGGGACGTCGAAAGATAAACATTCTAGCAGTAGCAGCAGCAAGGACAGGAGGCCAAAAGAAGATAGAGAAAAGGACAAGGCTGTTAAAAAAGAGAAAAAAGAGATACCTGCCAAAGACGAGCGAGGAAGAGAGGGAAAAGCAGATGAACTTGATGAACGGACTGAAGGTCTTGGCTCTGGACGGATGCTTGAGGGTTCATTGCACAGTTCAGGAGTTAAAGAAGAAACAGATGATAAACCAATTATTGGGAATTCAGCCGACCAAGATCCTCCGGGGTCTGCGGAGAAGAACGCTCGAGAGAAAAACGACAAGCGGCCACCAACGAAGGATCGCGAGGCTGAGAAGTCTGATAAAAAGCTTGCAGATAAAGATAAGAAAGTCAAATCTGAGCATTTAGCTGAGAAGCCTGAACTGCACAACTCCACAGATCGATGGAAAGAAAAGGAGAAATTAACAAGCAGCTCACATTCGCCCAGTGACAAGAGCCATAAAGAGAACGAAAAGCTTAAAGCTGTGTCCGCCATGAAAAAGCATGAAGAAAACAAGAAGAATAAGGACAAAAGATCTGAGAAAGAGCATTCTTCCGGTGACCACAGAGACAAGGATAAAAGTTTGGAAAAGAAAGTAAAAGCTCCAGAGAAAACCACTGATCATGGCAAATCCGACCGCACTAAAGATAAAGAACGGGAAAAAGATTCTGATAAGAGGAAGAAAGAGAAATCGAAAGAGACCAACCCCTCTTCCTCATCCTACTCCAATCTCAAGCTGTTACTGGAAGAGAAGAAAGGCTACATTAGCGAAAACAATAAAGTCGTCACGTCTAAATCAAAAGAAGAGGTAACAAAGTCTTCAGAGAAAGACAAGGAGAGACGAGAGAGGGATCGGGAGTCTGAAAGACACAGAGACCGCGAGCGAGATCGACACAGGGAAAAAGACAGAGATAAAGACCGCTCACAGATAAACAGAGACGGCAAACTTAGCAAGACCAAACCGAGTGAAGCGGAAATCAAATCTAAAGCTGCACCCGCTCTGAAGGACACTCATCGCAAAGAAAAGTTGTTGGTAAATGATGACCTCATGAAGACCAGCTTTGAACGCATGCTCAGTCTCAAAGACCAAGAAATTGAACAGTGGCACAAGAAGCACTTAGAAAAAATCAAACAGAAGGAAAGAGAACGCCTGAAGCAGCGCCCAGGAGTCGACCTGGAAAAACAAAAAAGCAAGGAAAAAACGAATACGAAAACGTCCAACGAACCCTGTTTGACCAAGGAACTAACACGCTCCAAGAGCTCAGATGCTCCGGATGGGAATGGTGATAAGATCTTAAAAGATGCCACCGGTGGAAGAACGCTCTCACTGGATGCAAAGAATCTCTCTATTGCCAAAAATGGACCAGTGATTGAAAACAGTCGATCTCCGAGACCAGAGAGCGAAAGATCCGGTCTTATGTCAAGATCCATATCCATGATCTCCGTAGCAAGTTCAGAAGATTCTTGTCAAGCCGCCGTGCTAACACCCAGACCGACTGAATATGATTCAGATGTGAACATGGAGGCTTCAGATTCCCAGCCACCTTTCCTCCAATCTTCCTTTATCTTGCAATCCTCCAGGTCACCTACGGTTCACGATAAGGATGCAAGCGGTCTTCCCGATGCGGCTTTCTGCAATCGTACGCCGCTATCGAGCAGGCATGCCTCGCCATGTTTAAGGGCTATTCTGGATGAAGAGGCCAAGGCTGAAACGAAATCGAATGAAGAGTCCCAAAGAATTGTGTCAAACCCAAGCAACGAGCATTCAGCAGAGACCCCTGTTCAAGACACTCGCAGTAGTCAAAGTTTCACCGTTACTTATCCAAATGGCGAAAGCAATGAGGGTGAAGACGTTACCCCTGTTTGTCAAGGACAACCTTCATCATGCTTGCATGAGACTAGTACTAAAGACCTCAGTAGCCAACCGGCTAACCTTATGCAGGCTAACAGTGAACTTCAAACTCATACGGAACAGAGCAAGTCTACTCACGTAGATCAACTTGATGTCTCGGCTGTAGCAATCCCAGAGGCGTCCAACAGGGATTCTCTGTTAGATGTTGCATCATTTCAGCCTTCTCAGACACAAAGTTCATCCGACAACAGTGCCCCTGTGCATTCAGGAAGCCAGCCGTGGGAAACCGTCCTCAGTTCTAGTAGTGAGCAGACTTTGAGAGAAGACTCTACTTTGAAGCAAGAACAAGATGAAAAAACCTTAGTTGTTGCTGAAAGCAAAATGGACAAGAATGGGGAAAGCGTCACCCCAGCAGATTGTACAAGCCCTCCAAGTCCATCTGTTGGTTCATGTAGATCAAGCTCAGAGGAAACTACTAAACCGCTGCTTCAAGAAGATCTGAAGAAAGATGCAAGTGAGCAAGAAGAAGGTACATCCACTGAGCCATTGAGTACAGTTGACTCTCAAACAGAGAAACACGAACAAGACGCAGCTTCAGAGACAAACTGCACTAATCCAGAGAGAGTCCCTGAGGAACCGGCGGAGTCATCTGAAGAAGCCTCAGACCCGATCCGATTCCCAGAGACAAATGTCGCCAAGGTGTCAACCTCAGGTGCAACTGTCCAAGAGAATACACCAGAACACCTTGCTGTTGAAGAGAAAACTGCTAAATCTGACATCTCAGCTAGCGGAGAACAGAGCGATAACAGTAGCGACGCCCAGCTCGATGCTCAGGCGGAGCCGTCCAGCGAAGGAACCTCAGGAAGCTCCTCTCCGTTGTCCACCACGGACAGAGATTCTGACTCTGGTGCCAGGGCCAGAGATGAAGAAGGCGATATGCAGGTGACCCATCCGAGGAAGAGAAAGATGTCAAGGGTTCCTGCTACAGCACAGTCGAACCTCACAGCTCAACAGGTCAGGGAGAAGACTCAACAGTCTTTAGCCGCGATCGTAGACGCACTGAAACTCGAGGAGATCCAGCCTTACCAGACGGAGCGAGCAAACCCGTATTACGAGTACTTGCACATTCGTAAGAAGATCGAGGAGAAGAGGAAAGTGCTTTGTAGTGTCATTCCTCAAGCTCCACAGTACTATGATGAGTATGTGACGTTCAACGGGTCCTACCTTCTGGATGGAAACCCGCTCAGCAAGCTCTGCATCCCAACGGTAAGATAACAAATTGTCATCGTTAAATAAGAATTGTCATCGTTTATGACTCTGAAGTCCTATTTTTGCGTCCTTTTATTGTTGTTTTTTTGTAGATAACTCCACCCCCTTCACTACCTGAACCACTGAAAGAGATGTTCAAACAGCAAGAGGTGGTGCGGATGAAGCTGAGACTGCAGCACAGCATCGAGAGGGTACGTTTTTTTTAAGAAACCTCAAGGAGTTGTGATAGAACCGCGAGCAGGTCAGTTGTAATAAAAGTATTTCGTTTTCAGGAAAAGCTGATTGTATCCAATGAGCAGGAGGTTCTGAGAGTTCATTACCGTGCTGCAAGAACACTAGCCAATCAGACGCTTCCATTCAGTGCCTGCACAGTCCTATTGGATGCTGAAGTGTACAACATGCCCCAAGACGTCCAGGTAACTGACGCATTATATAGACCACTTCGGATGATGGAAACGACCAGGTCCAGAAGAACTTCTTGTTACACAAAAGTTTGAGTAAAACGCAACCAACAGAATATTTATAATCGATTTAAAATGTTCAACAAATCTCTTAAAGATTAAATCATATTTGTAAAATAAATAAAAACTGAAACCGGAAGTGCTTCTGGACTGCAAAGTGGTCTATAGAGCGGCAACAACATAAACAAACTTAAGTTTTAATTCAATTGAATACAATAAAATATTAATATAAATTAAATAAATTGTTATATTATAACCAAACTTCGGGCCAGTGTGTGCGTCCGATGAGGCCGTTTATAGACATGATTTTAAAATGAGGACTACAATCTGAATGAAATAAAAACATTATATTATCTTTTCCTTGTTGTTTTATTTTTAGGGTGATGATGGGAAGACCTCTGTCAGAGATCGGTTCAACGCAAGACAGTTCATGTCTTGGCTTCAGGATGTGGATGACAAGTTTGACAAGTTAAAGGTAAAATAATTACTAAATGAAATTGAACAAATCTATTTAAATCAACTCCAACCAGCATCTGATGACTGCTCAATCCCAAAAGTATTTGGCTACCCAAAAATGTTTTTATTGCATTAGACACATTGGGACACTTGAGTGAAATTTTTCTCATTATTGAAAAAAAAAACTTTGATCTGAGGTGTTTGCTTAAATATCTGAAATGAGTTTAGTAGACAAATATAATTTTCCAAACGTACCTGTTGTTTCTTGACAAAACTAACTAATATCAAAGAAAGTCAACTTTTATTTAAAGAGCAATACTGCAGCACAACACAGATAACTGACAACATGCACTAAGAATATAAAAGAAACATTTTGTTATTTTTGTCAGCATTTGTTTGCAGATGTCACTTGTGTTGATATTTGTATTTTACCCCTTGTGTGATGTTCGGGTCTGTATACAAAAAATGATGTGATTTTTTTTACTCATTCAAGATAAACATGTTGTTTTTCACTCATATTCATACATTATAAATATTTGTTTCATGCAAAAACGGCACATAAATGTAATTTAACCTAGGTAAATGATCAATATGAGCCATATATGATGTTATTTGTTATTGGGATTAAATAAACTGATGCATGATGCGAACATGAACTCGGTTTAGTGATGATGCATTTTTCATGACTGTGTATCTTCGTGACTGACAGAATGGTGCGTTTTTTCGCAGACGTGTCTCTTAATGCGTCAGCAGCACGAGGCGGCAGCGTTAAACGCCGTTCAGCGTCTGGAGTGGCAGCTGAAGCTACAGGAACTGGATCCCGCCACTTACAAGTCCACCAGCATCTTCGAGATTCCCGAATTCTACATCCCACTCGTGGAAGTTAACGACGACTTCGACCTGACACCGATATGACGGAGCAATTGGTAGTTGTCGGATCACGTCAGTCATGATGTCAAGACGCGAGCGGGGAGAATAACTTAAAGCACTTGATTTCGGGTGTGTGTGTGCGTGCGTGCGTGCGTGCGTGTGTGCGACGGTGCGCACTGTACAACATTTCCAGAGCTATAATAACAAATAACAAAAGCGTTGCTCATAGTCTACCACAGCGCTGCACTTAAGTCCGTGTTCTTCTGGTTTGTAACCATGCACGCTGTCCAAATGCACTTCATCAGATGGTCGGCACTTATAAACTGCAAGCGTCATAAAAAGCGCACTTAACCCTGCGGTCCGCTATCCAGAAATGATGAGAGTAGTGAAAAACCAGCCTTCAGAAGGTAAAGACCATCAGAAAGCGATCGGGAAAAGAAATGATAGATTTCCTTTCTACCCTAAAGGAGATCGCAATGTTTCTACGGTGAGTGTTTATAGATAATGTATAGATTGTGCTCCTCATTTTTTAACTTATTTTATACATACTGATTGTGCATTTGTAAATAGCCATGTAATTATTGTTTTTACCTTGTAAAAAACGAAAGAAGACTGAGAGGAACGAAAACGTTAAAGTAATAAATATTTTGATTGTAAACTTTGTTTCGTCTAATGTTTAATGGACCAAAGTTGTTTTTACATTGAGGTTCTTTGTTGTTGTGTTTGTTGATGTTTGCTTAACTCTAAGCATGTGTTTTTAAACGACCTTTTCGTTCAGGTTTATTTTATTCTTTTTTTATTCCCTTCGACATTCATCAGAGCTGGTGTTTGACTCGTGGTTTCTATAATGTGCATGCTTTCACAGGTTTGTCTCTCTTAACAGTTGTACCGTGGTGAGGTTTACCGAAGTGGTCCTGGTTCTTTTCTGCCATTGTTGTGTCTGTTAGTAACATCCATTTCTTGCGTGTTGTCCCTTGTGTCTTGCGCACACTTAAAAGAAAAAAAAGAGGAAAAGTTTGTTGTGGTTTCTCGATAAAAAAAAAAAAGACCCTTACTTTTACAGTTTTAATGTGAAATCACAGCAAAACCTATTTTTTACAACGTAATGCCTTTTGAACGATGGTTCTAAAAATATGTCTATTTTAATATTTACTTGTTACATGAAGATGTACATATTTGTAATATATAATTGAATAAATTTTATTGGTTGTGAAATCAAACTATTTTGCTGTCCTTGCTTTTTTGTTAATACTGTACTTCTGTATTCTCTCATTTTAATTTTTTTTTTAATTATTATTATTATTATATGAAATAACCTGTAGTAATGGAATTGTTATGAATTTAGTTTGAAAAGGGAGTGTCCCTGTTGTTCTAATAGTGTCCAACAGATGGCGCAGTGATCGGATTCAATATTAGATTAAATAATGTCAATGTATTTTTTTCTAGTTTGATAAATTACAGACAATAAATTATAAACTAAAAATATACTTTTTAAATATATAACTGCTTATATATGCTTTAACAATGTGAAAGTTTGTTAGACCTGATGAGAAAAAGAAATTAAGGTTTCATTTGAATACCAATATGAACCATTAAAACCAGTGCGAAATGTCTTTATCTAGTGATGTTAGTTCTTATTCTAATAGGATTTAATGGTGTTCTACTGGTTTCCATCTGCCAGAATACATCCCAATAAAAGAACCCAGTATAGACCAACAAATTAGATTAGATTAGATTCAACTTTATTGTCATTACACATGTACAAGTACAAGGCAACGAAATGTAGTTTAGGTCTAACCAGAAGTGCAATAAGCAAGTGCAGGATATACAGTGGTGCATAAATACAGAATAAAGCAAAAATTATGAAGAATTTACATTATATACAGATGGCTATTTACTAAAAACAGAAATTTACTGATGGATATGTAAAATATAACTTAGACTATGCAGAACAGTAGTGCAAATGAATATAAAGTGTGCATAAATGATGGACAGCAGCTATTAAGTTAAAGTAAACAGTGCAGTAGATGAGTTATTGCAGTATTCAGTACATAGTACTGAAGTGCAATGATGCAGTATAGTATAAATAGTCCGGTAGAGCAAGTAAAAATGCAGTAGTATTATATATATATATAATAATACTAAAAATATAATTATAGTTAATATTAAACTAATACAATTCCCATTATAGTTATTAAATCTTATGTTATGTAACTTTTAGAACATCTGAAATGGTTTTCATGTTTTTCAAGCAGGTGTGTTAGTGTCTCGAAGCTTCTGAAGTTAACTGGTTAAGATTCAGTCCACCTAAGTATCATGATATAACCATACTAGCATCTTAGTACTGCCACGTGTTATTTGCTGTAAAAATCTCTAATCTGATTTATGTTGTACGATTCACCTGATTTCATCTGTTCATTGGGTGATAGCTGGTGTATCTTTAACAGGGCTGTACGTCTCCTTTAGCTCAAATCATAGAAGAGCAAATGATGCCCGTTCATGAGTGCTCCTGCAGGGGGCGCCCTGCGGCTCATCAGAATGAAACACATTTTTGTACTTGTTTTATCATTTAAATCTATACATTTAAGCACTGAGGACCTAAAGATGCATATTTAGCTTTATAAAAGTGTTTTTATATTAATCTTGCTAAAAAACTATAGAAATTCTAATTGTAAACTATCGGTACTGTTTAGCGAGTTGACAAAATGTTTTATGCTCTCCTACTTGTAAGTCGCTTTGGATAAAAGCGTCTGCCAAATGAATAAATAGGATTCAACGAAACCAATACAATTCTCATTTATGCAATTAAATATATTAGAATGTCTATAATGCTTTTTTTTTTTTTTTTTTTTACAGGGAACCAAATCTCACAGTCGCGATTCAACGACATGTTCAGCGCTGAGAAAAGAAACGTCTGTCACGTGTCAACGCCACGCCCACCTCAGGAAGTAAATTCAACCCGATTTTCATTCCATCCTTTATTTCTGTTTCTATGGATCAAACCCGCTCCTGTTTCTGTTCAGAGTAAAGAGGGTCAAGACAAGAGAAAGTCAAAAAAGCAAAGGAAAGTCGTGAAAGCGATACAGTAAGTAGTACGCATAAATTGTTCACGTAATACATATTTGGCTGTGACGCACGTACGGGCTATGACGTTTAATGCATTATATTATTTTAGCGTCATGTTTACAGTAATAAAAACGCTATTTTGCGCTTTTGGGACATTAATGCGTCTGTCATTAAGTCAGAGAGCACAGTTATGTTGTTCTGTAGACAGAAGTTTTTGATAATGTTCAACAAAAGTTTCTATTGTTCTGCATTTGAAATCTGTCATCAATTTACGTGAAATGCATTGTGACGTCAGTGAGTTATTTTCTGGTTTTGCTTAAAACACAAATACTACGTTTTACTTTCCTTCAATTACTTTCCATGTCAGAACAATATCAGAAATAATAATAGGCTACCATACATTTATTTGTCAATGTAATGGAATATAACATTTATGTTTATTGTATATATAAATGTCATGACGTGTATTCAAAGATTTATGGTTATTTCAGTGAAATGTTTCTCTTGACCTAACAAACCTTTTAACCTGAAGTCATGTGTTTAAATGTCTGTTTTCTAGACATAAATCAGTGTATTGAGCTCAAATATAATTCATAATTTATTTTATATAAAACTAATTAATAAATTATTAATTAATAAAATAAAATACATTTTTACTTTATAAAAATGTTTTGCAATTGATGACTTTAAGTGTATGACTGAATAATGATAAAAAACTGTCAATAAAGGCCAGAATAGATGGAAACTTGATCAAATAAAAAAATTCTTAGACTAAACTCAATATGCTAAATTATAATATAGTTTTGATTTTAATAAAATGTGGGACAACATATTATTACAAAATGACCCTAAACTTTTGAACTTTGAATGTACATGAACAGCTGGTGATAAAGATGAAAGGTATTAAAGGTGTTATCATCATTACAGTAGAAACTCCAAACAGATAAATCATGCTGATGATGTTTTGTTTCTCTGTTGACATGACAGGTGTGTGGAGTTTTGGTCAGGATGCGTCCGGGTCCATTCCTCTGTCCTGTACTGATCTCTGTGTTATTCTTTCTGTCTGGACTGACCGTTATCAGCGCCTGTAATAAAGCCCTGTGTGCCAGTGATGTGAGCAAATGTCTGTTACAGGTACAGTAAAATACTGCACATGCAGCGTTTATAATCTAAGCTTTTGTGTGTGTGTCTCGACTTCTCATGCCACACAGAATTCTTCATCGTCGTATTGTTATTTTTGTTATATTAAGTTCTTCTCTGTAGCTTAGTGTGAGAAATAATGAGAAACCCCTGCAGATAAGCAAACACTTGACAACATTCCCAGAATTTAAGAACATGTCGCAGATTTATTTCCCACATTTTACACACAAGCAGAATGTTTTCTTCTTTACGTTTTCGAGTTTTACGTTTAATTATTTGTCCTTCTTCACTGTAGAAAGCTTCAACATGCCCAGTGTTTGAGGGCAACTGGGTGTAACTAATTTCATATTGGCTCACTTTTTCCCTGGAGCGTAACGACTGCTTTACACAGACGCTGTCTGTGCGTGTGTGTGTGTGCGTGTGCGTGTGCGTGTGCGTTTGTGCATTTCAGTGTAGCTTTATTGTGGCATTTTTGTTCAGCATGTGGTTTATTGTTACTCATTTTAAATTTAGATCCATACATGTCTACGTCCATCCCATACTATAGTTTTGAATTGAGATAAATACTGTACGTTTTCCTTGATGCTTCTTTTACCTGTTTCCTATATGATCATTTTTGTGTTGTTTTTCCTCTTGTTGCGTCTCATATTTGCCTCTAGATCTCTGTTTAACTCTCACTTCCACCCTCAAAGGGATGCACACATTCTCTGTTTTCTCTATTCTGTAAATTTCTCAGAGAGTGACATGAGTCTGGGTTACATGCGTTTAAACATCCTACTGACTGATTTCTGATGTTCAGTCCTTGTTGAGTCAAACGTCATTTGCATCTCGTCTGGTTGCTCGGGTGTTGCTGTGGTCTAGTTAGGGGGTTATAAGTGGTTTCTGGCAATATTTCGGGCAGAATGTGCATGTGCGTGGGTGTGGCGACTGCAATGGTTTTAGTCACAGATGATTGCTTTCTGGGACAAGGCCGTACACATCCACACAGCTCAGAGCAGCAAACAAACACAAATAGTTTTACGTGCAGTCTGCACCGCACTGCTGTTAGAAATCTCAGTGTCAGTCTCTTTCTCCAGCTAAGGAGTCATTGTATCTTTTCCAATTCATGCGCACACTGGTTATGTCAAATGTATTTAAAGTAAAAAGTAAGAAACGTGCCTTTTTTAAAGGGATATTTCACCTGAATGGACTGCTGTACACTTAAAGTGAATAAACAACTTTACTATATGTGCTATCTCCTTTTTGGGGCTAAAGTTGTGGTCATTATCCACTTTACATTTACATTTATGCATTTGGCAGATGCTGTTATCCAAAGTGACTTCCATTGCATCATACTATACATTTGTTTCTGAGTATGTGCATTCCCTGGGATCGAACCCATGACCTTGGTGTTGTGTGTCTGTGCGCACGTGCATGTGTCTGGGCGCGTGTTTGTGTGCATATGTGTGTGTGCGTGCATGCATGATTGTGTGTGCATGTTTGTGCATGCGTGCGTGTGTGTTTTTGTGCATATGTGTGTGTGCGTGCATGCATGATTGTGTGTGCATGTTTGTGCGTGCGTGTGTGTTTTTGTGCATATGAGTGTGTGCGTGCATGCATGATTGTGTGTGCATGTTTGTGCATGCGTGCGTGTGTGTTTTTGTGCATACGTGCGTGTTTGTGTGCATATGTGTGTGCATATGTGTGTGTGTGTGTGCTTGTTTGTGTGTGTGTGTGTGTGTGTGTGTGTGTGTGTGTGTGTGTGCGTGTTTGTGTGCATGTGCGTGTGCGTGCATGTGCGTTTGTGCGTGCATGTGTTTGTGTGCATGTTACAGGTGTGTCACAGGTTCGGGACTCAAGCAGAATAGTGGGCACATAAGGGAATCGCCCATTTCTGAGTGCCAGGTGTTTATAATTTCCTTTCTGTCCCTCTCTCACTCACTCTTTTTTCTGTCTTTCTCTTGTTAGAACAAACATTGAATGTTTATTTACCGAAGCAAAAGAAACAAGATATAAAGGTCCCCAGATTCTGATGCTAGCACTGTTTTTATTAGAATGATTAGATTAAAATGTGAAGTACTGCAAATAACGTAGAGAAATTTATAAACATAAGATGTTTTATGCTCTTGTGGAGAATGTTTTGTGTTTTGGAAGTGATCTAGGTTACAATCTGTTTCTTGCATTTGTTATTTATTTATTTAATTCTGTCAGTCTGTCTCTTTTCTTTCTGTCTCTGTTTCTCTGTGTCAGACTCTGTGTCGGTCTATTCCTGTCTGTCAGTGTATATTTATATGTGTTTATTTGCAATGTTGCTAAAGCATTGCACATAAACCAAGTAATAACAAGCAATATGTGACCCTGGATATGTGTCTTATGGGTACATTTTTTGAAATTGAGAATTTTACGCCATCTAAAAGCTGAATAAATAAGCTTTCTATTGATTTATTGATTTGTTGGGATAGGAGAATATTTGGCCGAGATACGACTATTTAAAACTCAGGAATCTGAGGGTGCAAAAAAAATCTAAATATTGAAAAAAATGGCCTTTAAAGTTGTCCAAATGAAGTCCTTAGCATAGCATATTACTCACAAAAGTTTTTATATATTTACGGTAGAAAATTTACAAAATATCTTCATGAAACATGATCTTGACTTCATATCCTAATGATTTTTGTCTAAAATGGCTAATTTTGACCCATACGATGTATTTTTGGCTATTACTACAAATGTACAAATGTGCTACTTAAGACTTGGTTTTGTGATTCAGGGTACATTGATATCACACAACTCAGTCTCACGGCATCGTGATATAGTAACAAAATGTAATCTATTGTTTCGTGTCAGCAGCACAACTTTCAATACACAGACCGCGTGTGTATATACACTTATATATTTATAACCTGATATTAAAAGAAGTCGTAAATATTTTAGGAGTTGGCTAACCAACACTTTACCTCACCCCAAACCCTAAAATCCCAGCCGCAAAGTCTAATTTTGCTAAACACACGAGTTTCACAAGATGGCAAAGCAATGATAAATGTCTACCCTAAACCTAAACTAACGTCAAAGTCAAATCATAACAAAAAACAGGAATAAGATTGTAGGTTCACACAAATGAGTTACTTTGTAAAATAGGTGTAAATTCCCATCAGATTGCGTTGATATATATTTACACATTTGATGAAAGGTATCACGTTAGATTGAAAGTCGTGCTGGTGACATGAAAAAATGGGGAAATTCGTGTCCACCAACACGAAACAATAGATACAATTTCGTGACAAAGTCACGGATTCTCGTGAGAACACCAAACAGTAAGGTGGTATTAAAACAAGTAGGTAAATATTAAAGTAAAATAATAAATATTGAGATATAACATGACATTATGAACAAAAAAAAGAAAAGAAAGAAAATGTGTACATGTATCTTTTATGTCTTTTTGTAACTTCTGTGCTTAACATAAACTGTATATTGATTTTCAAGTAGTTCAGCTTTATAGATCAAGTGTGAGCTCAGGTAAATATCAGGTGAATTGTATCGTGTGCTGGTTAGACGTCAAGGTCACGGGTTCGATCCCAGGGGATTGCACATATCCATAAACAAATGTATAGCATAATGCAATGTAAGTCACTTTGGATAAAAGCATGTAAATGAATTACAGAGCAAGCGTTTATGTTGTTTGGCTCAATGATGCTTTGAAGGAATGCGTTCAAATCACATACACAAAACCTTGAACTAGCCGGGATGGGGAATTGTCTGGGCTTGTTTCTTTTGAAGAATCTCACCCACATGTTTTCTTGGTATTGGCTTTTCTATAGTCACTTTGTTGCAGTTGTGTTGTAACTCTCGTTCTCTTTGTTCCCCTGAACCTTTGGTTTTAATGGCAAACACACACACACACATCTGGAGATTGACCTCTTCCTCACAACTGTTGGCAAAACACGGGACACATTAAGCCAAATTCAGCATGAGTCTCTCTCTCTCGGTCTGATGTTTTCTCTGTAATTATCCGTCTAAAAGTGTCTCAGGTTTTCATCACTTTTTCTGGCGTATTCGACTCACTTTCCATTGTGTAACAGCTTAGAGATTTTATTTCTCATTCTTAACTCGTCTTCATCTCCTCGGGCTGTTTCTTTAACTGTTACAGCTGAAATATCTTTCAAAGTTTCCTTCAGGCGTGCTCTCTATAGCACATGTGTTCTGGTGCATACAGTGTTTATATAAGCTAGACTTGTTAGGTCATTTTTCCCTGTATGTTTACCTTTTCAAAATGTACATTTGTGTGTGTTTGTGCGTAGGGGCTTTGCCAGTGCCGGCCGACGGAGGGGAACTGTACGTGTTGTAAAGAGTGTATGTTGTGTTTAAGTTCTCTATGGGAGGAGTGCTGCGACTGTGTAGGTGAGTTTATCATATACGATCGGTGTTCAGAATCAATGCATTTCTCAATGTATACTGTAACGCAAAATCCATTGGTTTTGTGTTTATGATCAAAACGGCGGCTGGTTGCCAGAAACACGTGACAACACATTTTTAAAAAGTGGCAAAATTTAATTCTTAACCATTGTGTTTGATTAAATCTATATAGGTAATAACAAAATATGAAGCTAACCACCATAATGCAGATGGTAAAATGATCAATTAAAGTATCATAAGTAGTGGAGCACAAATACACGTGTGACATAAACATTAATTAAACGACCTAAAATGAAACATAAACTAATGTTTATAAGTGGTAACAAGTATATGAAGAAAGATGATATTTTAAATGAAATGTCATCAAATGTAAAGTCATGCAGAATTTTGGAAACATCCTTTTACTGTATTTTTTACTTGCAATGTTTTACTCTACAACTATATAATCTTTTATTGTAAAATGTTGTATGTTAATTCATAATTTTTTTTTATTCAAAAACCATACATTTGACACTATGTTACTTTTAAACTAAATGTAATGTCTTGTTAAAGCTATTAGTTTACAGTATGTGCAGGTTTTTACAGTTAACCAATAAACAGGTTATTAATTTATCGCTTTTACATTATTTTACATTTAAATTTCAGTGTTTTTATTTTTTTACAGTATAAATTCAATTATTCACACATACTGAGACAAAAAAAAAAACAGAATAAAATGTAACCACATAATGTGTAAACTAACCCAAAAAATGGTTGATTATAAAAATCTGCACATTAGAACACAAACACCGAAGTCTCTCTATAAGCTAAACAGAATCCCATTATGTTAACTGGTTTGCGCGATTGAGATGTTTCGGTGCTGGTTTCTACTCATCTGACAGCAGAATAAAGTGTGAAGTGAGATGCTCCAGATCTTTGTGTCAGGATCAGTGAAGGATGAACCTCTTTAGAAATATCTGCGAGAACAGAAGATTGAAACGTAGCGCACAATAAACACCAGGTGCTTTATACAGAAGTGATTGTAAGGTTTGTCAAATCAAAGCATACTTCAGATGCCGCCTGCGTTTGGTTTTGCGCTCCTCACAATTACAATGTAAAAACATCACATTCTGGAGATTTTTCCCTTTCAAACACTGGTTTTATAGGCAGAGATGGTGGTGGTGTGTTGTTGCTGAAGGCTATAGAACCTGCTATAGTTCTCATATAATCAGACGCAGCTGTCTGACTCCAGAACTAATGTGAAACACAAGACATCCACTGCGTTCTGTTTCGCATTAAAATCTATTATCTGATTACCATCTTTACCACCAATTTATGTGTCAAACTCGAGCTGCTGTTGACAGTCTGCTTTCAGGATTCAACTGTTGTGAATGATTGACATGGAAAAGTGTCTGTAATAGAGGGAATATAGACCGTTTCATCGGACGCGCGCACGCCTGACCACCAGTTAACTTCCGGTTTGTGTTTGGCTAGTGTCTAATAATAAAACTATTTTTTATTTATTTATGTTAATATTAATTTATATTATTATTTTATTGTATAATAATTGTAATAAATGAACGATTTGTCGAATTTTGTTGTATGTTCATTTTATTAAATAAACAATTTGTTGAATGGGTCCTGTAGTTTGGTCGCATTTAAAGAAACCGTACGGGACATTGACATCTAGCGGTTGAGATTGGTATCGCAGACAAGTTCGGCAAAGTAAAGTTTTTTCTCGGTTTCTTTCGCTTGTTATCAGAAATAATCTACAGGCGCTGTATTGTTTGTGGATGTGTACCGGAAGTTAAATTGGGGCCAAAATAACACGCATGCGCAGTAACGTTTGTTATGTTTTCACTTTGAAACCGTCTTGTTTTAGCACAGACTGATTGAAGGAATGATTTAAATTAACCAATGACACAAAAATACACATACAAGATGTTTTTAATATACGGTTTCAAAGCAACAACATAAGTAAACGTCACTGCGCGTGGACGCTTTTGTGGCCCTCACTTAACTTTCGGTACACATCCACAAAGAATAAAGTCCCTGCAGATTATTTCTGATAACAAGCAAAAGAAATAACAAGTAAATGACATTAGCTAACAAGTTAAAAGTAGTCAGTATTGTTTTGGGTTCAACAAATCGTAGGCTATATTCAATAAAATTAATATACAATAAATTTCAACAAATAGTTTATTTAATACAATGATTATATAAATGAATATGAATTTAAATCAAATAAAATATCATTGGCACATGCGTCCGATGTAAAAAGTTCTTTATTTATTTAAAGATCCATTTTTGCTATACACTGAAAAAAGTTAAATCACAACACAATTTTTGGAAAATTTGGTCAAAACATGATTTTTTTCATGTTTAGTTATGTAACTTAATCCATGTCAGGACTACATGAATGATTTGTGTTGCGTTAACATAAAATTTTACAACTGGCATGGGAAGAGGATTTGCATTTCCCAGCATGCTTTGCATAAGACTGCATTTTGAGAGGTATTTTCTTATTTAAGTGTTGTTTTATGTGTTTTTCAGTCAAAAGAAACACTTGTTAGTGTTTAATGTTCATTTATCTTTGAGATTTAGAGGATTCGAGGATTTTGTTCAAGATAAATGAACATTTTATGTAGCATAAACTCAAAATATTTATGTCAAGAATGTGAAATTAAAATATGAAACCTTAACATATATAAAAGTCGTGTTTGTTTAGCAAACATACATTGAGAAAATTGAACATAGAGAAATTATGCTGAGTAAACATAACTTTGTTATGTTCAACCGATGTCCATCATTTTTTCACGTTAATCCAACAGATTGTTTTTCAATATAAAAGATCCGTTTTTGGATTCCCAAAGAACCATCGAGTCAAAGTTTTTTTAAAGAACCTTTATTTTGAAAAGTGTTTTTTATTTAAATACATATGAACATAAACATATATATATATGTAGCTACAACAGATCTTGACATTGTGTAAAATGTGTCCTTCTGTCCATTAGGAATGTGTAATCCCAGAAGTTACAACGACAGTCCTGCCACCTCCAAGAGCACCGTAGAGGAGCTGTATCGACCAATCCCGTCTCTCTTCAGAGCCCTGACCGAAGGCGAAGCCCCCATTAACATGATGGTGGTGTCATTCCCTGTCGCTGAAGAGCTGTCCCACCATGAAAACCTCGTGTCTTTCCTGGAGACGCTCGACAGCCAGAATCACAAAGTGGCTCTGCCCACGAGCAGCGTCCATGACGGTAGATACACTTCATCATTATTATAACATTTACATTTAGCAGATGCTTTTATCCAAACAAGCCACTTACAGAGAGATCAGGAAGCAATAAAGCGATACGTCAATTCTAAAGTCATAACATTATTTCGACCTTACACGATTGGTTAATGTAGACTTTAAAATAATGTAATTGATTTAATTTGCTGGTATCATTTTTTCTTCACTAAAGAAACTGAAAACAGAAACTTCTGTAGATGTGACTGTCGGGCGATAATCAGAATTGTCAAATATTAACCAATTTATCAGCTATTCCAATTTTATTATATTTTGTCAATAGCACTTAATTATTGCAAATTATTGCACATTTTCATCCATAAAATAGTCTAAATCTGAGAATCTGTAAATTGGTCAAGCAGATATATGAAGAAACCTTTAAATACAATAAAGATGAATCCAGTTCCTGGGTCTTTCTAGTAACTTTAGGGCTGTAGACTTTCCACTGTTACCTTCTCTTCTCTTCTCTCCATATAATCTCTCTCTCTCTCTCTCTCTCTCTCTCTCTCTCTCAGACGCCATGTGTACGGTGGTCTACTTTGATGACTGCGTGTCTATCCGGCAGTGTAAGCAATACTGTGAGTCAATGGGTGGATCAAAGTACCGCTGGTTTCATAACGCCTGCTGCGAGTGCATCGGTCCCGAATGTTTGGACTACGGCAGCAAAACGGTCAAATGCATGAACTGTCTGATCTGAGATCAGAGTCTGTCCTCAACCCCCCCGCCATCACTGCACTGAGGAACTCACTCCACACTTAATACTTGTGTTAGAGAAAACACTTTCCCTGTTTACACATCGTGCCTTCTTTGACTTGGCTTTTAGACCAAATGTTTTTAACATGTTTTTGTAAGTTATCAATGTTGCTTGTTAAGTATTACGGCATCATGCTTTTCATGCTGGGCGGATTTCATTCCATAGTCTTTACGCTTGTACATAGGTTTCGTTTCATACATTTTACTGGCAAAACAAAGTTGTTCTCAATGTTTTTTAAAAAATTAATTCATTGGTTTTCAAGGTTTGTTGGGTTCTGATTTTCTGTTTTCTCCAGGTTACACTGTCAAGACAATAAAAAGTGGACAAATGGACATAAACGTTTGTATTCAACATCCAGTTTTAGGACTAAAGTGAATGTCAATATATAAAAGGAAGTTTGTTTATATGCTGTGACCGATCATCATCTTTAAGTGTTTTTACCTCCTGTGCAGTGTACTTTTATAGTCCTGAGGTGTAATAAATGTTTATTTAATAGTTTTAGGTAAATCTGTCCCCACCAACAAATTCATTTTTCTATCTGACTATTTTTTCTGTATAAATACAAACAGATTCATTGCATTCCTCTTGAAAATGTTTTTATTCACAGATGGTTTGCTGAAATAAAATACCGTATAGGGACAGTACTGTGTGTTTCTACAGCTGTTCAACAGCAGTGAATAGTATGAAATGGATAAATCCCTGCAGCTTTAAATTTAATATAACATCAATTCATCATGACAACCAGACAGAGCTACCATGAATCAGACCTCATTCACAGCCCATATGACAGGTGTGTGTTTGTGTGTGTGTGCGCACGCGCGTGCGTGTCATGCATCTGTTGTAACCACAGATGGTTTCTTTTTCAAAACTATACTTGTATTAAAAACATATTTTTTAGGCATCGTAAAGTGTTTAAAAAAGAAATGTAGAAAAGTTTGAACCTTTCATATTATTGAATAAGAGCACTATAAACAATGAGTTGATAACAAAAACTATAATATTAAAGATTGTAACACACAACACGTGTTACAATTTAACGTCTCATGATGCTCATAATATACAGGAAGTAAACGTTGTTGTACATCAGCGCCCTCTGTTGGGTGTTAGGCACATGGAAATGATTTAAAATGAAGTTGTGTACATTGCCGTGTACATTATTGTGTACATCTAAACATCAACCATAGTACGTGCTTTTACACGCCTCATTATTAAAACACTTCATAACTGTCTCGAAGATTTTAATTGTTTAAACTATTAAAGCTAAGCAATGCTGAAATGTTATTTTTTATTTGTACATTTTGCTGGCAGTTTAAACAATCTTTGAATTTTAAAAGACACATGATTTAAAATGTCTCAAATGTAAAATGCTTGAACTGTATAATGGCTAAGTTAAATGTCCATTCCCCATAAATCCACTAGGTGTCAGTATAGTTATGACAATATTTATTGCCATAAACAAAATGTGCTTTTTATTTGAGCCCTGCTGAACAAATAGACAAATTCTAATGGATTTAATGGTTATAATAGGAGTGATATTGACTTTAATGGAAACTATGATGGTCTCTGTGGATTTCTGCTGGTCATGTGTTGTGTTGTATTGGTGGGATGCTATCTGACAGATGGGAAACAGAACACAAAACACACTACATAAATCAAATTGTAATGGTTTTAATAGAAAACAGTTGATGGTTATAATGGTATTTGTAATAAAAACTTTTATATTTGTATCTCAGGGTTGTTTCATTATTGTGCTATAAACTCCACTTAGTCTGTAGAAGACAACCTAAAATCAATCTTCTGTTCTGACTGATGTCGTTTTAAAAGTGTTTTTGTATTTTAAACCATATAATAAATAACACGACACATGTAATAATAATTACATGCGTGCTTATTGCAGTTCGTCGGTGGCCCGCTGCGCGCTTGTCCCATTTTCTCAAACGCGTTCCGTCAGTCGTGCGCGCTCTTGTACCGCGCGGGCCGCCGTACTTCGTCTCGTTCTCGCCCTCAGTTGGTCCGCACTGAAGATGGCGGAAGCTCCCCCGCGGCCCGGCCGCTTCTTCTGTCACCGGTGCTCGGATGAGATCAGCCCTCGACTCCCGGTAAGACGCTACGTCTGTAATGGGGCACGTCAGATGACTGTTTGTGTATATTAAAGCGTTTGACGGTCCGGACGGGCTCGTTTATCAAGCGTTTTTCCGTGCTAACCGCGCTAACGGCTAACAGTCTGCTGGTTGCCAATAGCAACAATCAGGCTTAAAACGAGGATTTAATGCAATTACATTTTATTGAAGGTGTACGAGTTCAATTGGACAGACTCTTGGCAGATCTGAGGTCAGATTAAAGGCTTTTTCATAGCTCGTGTTATTGTGTAATCTTCCCTGACTGGATGGCTGAACACAAGGCTTGTGGTTACGAGAGCATCTGGTTTGTTTTACTAGCTTGTTATTGTAATTTATATGTTTTTTGAGAAGATTATCTTGGTTGTTTTTTCTTGTTATGGGATTGTTAGCCCTGGTTCAGGGATTTAATCTGTGATTCATGTGGTTTACAAGCTGTCAAGCAGACATTGGCCGGTATGAGAGTCGACGATATGATAACATCGCCAACATATGACGGTATTGCGTTTACAGCACTGAAATGTGTTTTTTTCAAATGTCTACATATACAAACAACAACTTTTCAACTGGACACACAATACATTTTATTTTTAAGCAACATAGAACTTATGTCAGGTAAAAAATAAAGCCTTTAAATGACAATATTCTTTAAAAATAAAATATATATATATTTGTAATATATAATAAACGATTAAATTAATTTTGTGTTAACACAATCTCATACCTTAGAAAGGTATCACATTGACTCTTTCAAACCTCGGTATACCTTGAAACCGGTAACCGGCCCATGTCTACTGTCAAGTGTTTATTGTTTAATTGTTATATTGTTTGTTTACTGTTACGAGATTATAAAAATGTTTCTTATACGACTGTTAGGAGTTCATAATCAGCGTTTCACATTTAAGTCTGATGTGTAATACATGTGTTTTTTATTGTCTATAACAGAAGACTGATGACATCATCTGGTTATTTATAGTAACAAGTCATTTTCCATTGTCGTTATAAATCTTTATTATCGTATATAAGTTATATACGCTCCATATAAGTTCAGATTTTAATGGCTTAAACAAATGATGTTGTGTTTCGAGATGATCGAGTCTATCAGTTGTTGGTGTCTGTGAGTGTTGACTAGGCTGTAACAGAAGACTGATCTGAGATCAGCTGGGTAGTAATTATAAATATACTGTCAGGTCTTTGATTATAAATGAACTAAATGTTGATAATACAAACTTCATTTGCTTGTAATTTCAAGCTGCGGTGATGTGTTCAGAAATCATTAAATGATGATATATATATGTAACGATTTAGTTTTTCAATAGACTGTTTTGATTTTAAGTTGATATTAGTTTGTCTGATGTAGTTTATGGTGGTTGTCATGAAACAGCTGGTTAGTTTATGTAATACAAATTGAAAGACATGTTGAATCTGTTTATTATTTGATGAAATGCCGCTGGTCTGTCTCACCTAAGATCTGGTTCGTATTGTTTAGTTGGTGTTAAGGGTTATGAATAATAAAACACACAGCATTTGTCAGTATAGGCCAAACTCCATCCTCACTTAAAATGAACAGAATGAAGCCTGTCATACTGTAACTTTCTGTCACTGTCAGCTGACTCAAAGAATGACCCGGGTGCTGTTGTTGTCCCGCTGTTATTGTGCGGAGCCTCTAGAATAAACCCAAACCGTACAGAACATCAGTCACAGCGCTGTGGGTCGGCTGGAGGTCGGAGTTCTGCAGTCTTCTGCATCTAGTTTATTTTAGTCAGGACGGTCATCAGCCGGTCAAGAAAAGAAATCGTCTATATTTGGCTGTTTTTGTTTGTTTTGACTGTTTTATTAATGGGATCCTGAAAAGGAGAGCATTTTCATTACAGCCCCTAGAAATCATCTTTGAACCTCACTACACTATCAGCCATACCAAAAAACTTAATTTACTCATGTCATATTTTTCTGAAGCTTTCATATGTCTCGCATGATGTTGAACTCAAATGCACATGAGTTATGGATGTGATGAGAAAGGACACACGTTTTGTTAGGTCTTGTATCACCATAACAAGGTTTCTGTTCTGTTTGAAAGTATGTGTCCTGAAGATACAGCTTAAAGGACCTGATTGAGAACCTGGCTGTGGTCTTGTTTAATTGTGTGTGTATGTTGGATTAAACTGCAGTTGTGTTTGTTGTTGTAGGATTACACCTGCCCGCGCTGTGAGTCTGGATTCATCGAGGAGTTACCAGAGGAGGGAAGGTAAAGTATTTAGAAACACAAACGCTCTTCTGTGCTTCTGCCAAAAACTGATATTGCTCCCACAAAGCCGTTTGTCATATTCACTTCCTCAAATGACAGGGGGTGTATTTCTATTTCCGTTCATGTTTTTGCACTATAATGTTTTAGTTCTGTTTTTAACAGATCAGAGAATGGTTCCACATCGACAGCGTCTACTGATCAGAACCGTCCTCCGTTTGAGGTGAGTTCTTCTTGTGTAAGCTGGTGTTGATTCTACATTAGCGTAGTTTGAAGCGCATTGAAACATGATCTGTTATTTCATTTCCTCCAGAATGTGGACCAACACTTGTTTACATTCCCACACGGTTACGGGCAGTTCGCTTTGGGGATCTTCGACGAGGGATTCGACTTCAGGGCGGGTTTGCCCGGGGAGGACAACCGTGACGCAGAGAACCGCAGAGAGCGGGAAATGGCGTCAAGACAGCGGTACGGGGCGAGGCAGCCGCGGGGACGCCACATCCCCCGGAGACAGGGCGCACGGCACGAGGGTGTGCCAACATTAGAGGGGTGAGAACGCAGAATGAACGTCTACCACAGATTCATTTTGCATTTCGGTTTTGCAAGTGAAATTTCGCACATTGAAAATGAAAACTGATCTTTGAGATTTGAATGTGTAGTGTGTTTTAAAGGTGATCAGCTTGATCCTCCTAGTGACATGATCTTGTAAACTATCGGTACTGCTTAGTGTGTTTTATGCTCTCCCACTTGTAATAAAAGCATTATTATTTATTAATAATGTATAAATGTAAATGTGATTATGTGGTTTTTCACAGAATAATTCAGCAGTTAGTCAACGGGATCATCGCTCCGACAGCTATGCCAAACATGGGGATAGGGCCGTGGTGAGTCTCCATGAGATTGTTCTGTCTTTCCATCATTCTCAGTCTGATCGCCGTCAGGTCATCTAAACTCTGATATAAACTCTGTGTCGCAGGGGAATGCTGCACTCAAACCCGATGGACTACGCATGGGGTGCCAATGGATTAGATGCCATCATAACACAGGTATTACACACAACACATGCTGTCCTAAATTTCTGAGATTCTGACCAAAAGAAAACATCTTCTATTTAGATCAATAACAGTTTGAAATAAATGCCTTGTCTGAATGTTATATATGAGTATATTAGTGTGGCTGTTGTGTAAATTTGTGTTATTTTTTGTTCCTGTAGTTATTAAATCAGTTTGAAAACACGGGTCCACCACCAGCAGATAAAGAGAAGATTAAAAGTCTCCCTACAGTTCACATCACAGAGGAACACGTGGGTAAGACGACAAACATCAGTCCGCTGTCTCATCCATCACAGCACACTGTGACGTGTGGATAAATCTGATTTCTCTCCCTGTGTGTCAGGTGCTGGTTTAGAGTGCCCTGTGTGTAAAGAAGACTACAGTACAGGAGAGAGCGTCAGACAGCTTCCCTGCAATCATCTCTTTCATAATGACTGTATAGTTCCCTGGCTGGAACAGGTGACTTTATCTTCTACACCTACAACATCAATTGTTGTTCTGTTTGGGTTATTCTTTATAACTCTTTAGCTTCTGAAAATGAACATGCTTGTTTTCGGAAGGTCAGATGCTTATTCAATATACTTTATTAATTGATCGATTTATAGCATGATGTTAACAAAATCATGTGTGATAAAAAAATATATATGTTTTTTTTACAAAAACATGGGGTCTTATAAAGCGTTGCATAGATTTCAGTCCTATATGAAATCAGATGGACAGTCGAATGTCTGTAGGGTGTGTATGTATTTTTTATAAATTCATTCATCATTTTGTGCTGTTCTACGTTAATCCCCTGGAATATTTCTTAATAAAATGCATTTTTTTAGAGTAGAAAGTCTCTTTCTCAAACACTAGTAAAATTACTGAACAGATATCCTCCTCCAATTCATTGTGATGTTTATAAATGTAATGATGTGGACATCGGCAGGGTCGAGTTACACGTGCGTCTCTCTCTTCCCGTTTCCCAGCATGACACGTGTCCAGTCTGCAGGAAGAGTCTGAGCGGGCAGAACACAGCCACGGATCCGCCCGGCCTATCGGGGATGAACTTCTCGCCCTCGTCTTCATCCTCCTCCTCCTCCAGCTCTCCAAGCAATGAAAACGCCACCAACAACTCGTAAGACCTCAGCCCACATCCCGAACACACCAACACATCGTCATCATCTCGGCCCGACCCGCTGAGCTGATCTAGAACTCTGTGGAACCGGAGATGACGAACCTTAACCTCGGAACCTGAACGTCACACATTTTAGCAGCCCCGATCCGACCTCGAGATGGGTCAGAGAGGACCGCCAAATCCAGAAGAGATAACAACACTTGTATTCCTCCGAATGGCATTTTTGTTTGGTTTTTTTACGATTTTGAACATCAGAGCCATTGTGTTCCTCATGATTTCAATGCACACAGCTGGCGGACAGAAGGAGAGAGATACGAAGACGACCGCCACGTACAGTTGAACTGCATTTTAGATTCAGACTTTGTTTTTTCGAGAGAGGGACGCGCTCAAATACAACCTTTCTTTTTTATGATTTGATTTTTACTTTGCAGATAAATGCGGCTGGTATGTGAACGCGCGTTTAGGTGAATCTCACGAAACCCATCAAGAACGTGTCCAGGCCTCACTGCAAAATTGCATGAGGACGTTTTAAGACAACGAGGCCTGTTTTAGGACCATAATGATTTTTCTGCTTTCTTTTCAGGGCAATTTTAGATTTAGGTCGTCACCCCAATCCTCATCTCTGTGATGAGGGAAAAATAATATTATTTCAAATGAAAAACATTTATACATGATGGTAGTATTCGTGGTACTGACTGTCAGTGTATGAGGATTCATTTTTACTTTTTCTGTTGATTTTGGGATAAAATGTGACCTGTTTTGTGAGATGCATCCAAAAAGTCATATTTATTGAAAAACATTAAAGAGTTGTCATATTGTGAAAAGCTAAAGTAACTGATCTAAGAATATCAGCTCAAGGAACCACTCGGTGTATCTTTCTCCCCCCGATATTTATTTGCACAGTATTTGTTTTTTTTGCAATGTTTATTAGAACAAACAGAAAAGTGTGAATGTCTTTGGCAACATGATTTTCTACATTTAGTATCAACCTTTAAAGTGAGAAACATATATATTCACTTTTACACTGTTTGGACTTTTGTCCGGATGGCACATTGCCTGATAACACAACAAAACCTCTTTCTCTCTCTCTCTCTCTCTCTCTCTCTCTCTCTCTCTCTCTCTCTCTCTCTCTCTCTCTCTCTCTCTCTCCCCCTCCCCTCTCTCTCACCCCTCCACACATTCAGTGACTCAATTCAAGGCAACTTTTTTAAAACTTATTTAAAGTTAATGATTTGTTTTGTAAATCATAATAAAGGAGAAGAAGTATGTATCTCTGCTGACGATGAAACATTTCATAAAATCTGTGTCCACAGATGACAAACACACTAACTGTTGACTTGAGAGTTTCTGTGAAGTCTTAATGTTCAAGTGCATTTTATGAGCGCCGGATAGAGGTTTATTGACACGGGTTAACTGTAATCTTTGATTTATAGTGATTTAAAATGAATTGTTTTTACCAGCCTGTCATCACTATGGACAAATAATTATGAAAAGAGATTTAAAGGGACACTCCACCCAAAAATAAAATTTCTGTCATCATTTACTCACCCTCAGATTCCAAACCCGTATACATTTCTTTGTTCTAATGAACACAAAGGAAGATATTTGGAAGAATGTCAATAACCAAACAGATCTCATTCCCCATTAATTCTTAGTATTTATTTTTCCTACTATGGCAGTAAATGGGGGATGAGATCTGTTTGGTTACTGACATTCTTCCAAATATCTTTCTTTATGTTCATTAAACAAAGAACTAAAGGAACAACTTAAGGGTGGGTTAAAAGATGATAAAATGTTCATTTTTGTGTGAAGTGTCCCTTTAAGGGCTCATGCCATGTTTTTTTTAGAATGAAACCTCTGGCTCAGTAAACAGCACTGACAGGTTGAGAATTAGATGTCAGGGCTAATGTTGTTAATGCTGAACACGAAATATCTTTTCAGGAATTTTCGCATCTATCCCCCGTTGACAAGTTTCTGATTAAAACGGTTAGCTATTACAAAAAGTCATTTTGGACTATATACTGTAAAAATAAAAGGTGCCTCAAATATCCTCTTGTGTACTCAAAGAACGTTAAACGGTATTTTAAGTGCTTCAAAGCTCTTTTTCTCATAATAGGGTTATTGGTGGAACCATCTATAGTCTTGGTGGTTCTTCCAGGAACTTGCAAGATTCTTGAATAACCCCATATTCAGTTTTAAGGTTCTGGAGTCACTACACTGGAACCTTAAAGTGCTTTGCGGGTTGTTGGAGGAACTCAAATTCTAAAAAAAGGTTATTGTAAGATCTGTAAACATGTAAGTGGTTCCTGGAGAATCTCTCTTGTACAAGACAGCATCTAGATGAACCCAAACATTTCTGCATGAAATCGAATAGTCCAGAGTAAGTTTTTTGGTCCCATCTATACATTAAAAAATCATGCACATGATTAAAAAAGGCTAAATGTTATTGTAAACATTCTTTCTCAGCAAGCTTGAGATTTTGAATTATTTCATTTTTCCTACTAAAAAAAATGAAGACAACATTTTTATTGTAGCCTACACGTAGATCCTAATTCACTGAAATCTGTTAAAAAATGTAAACGTTGTTGTGCTTTCCGTCTAAACAAAGTGCCGCTTCACTATTTCCTGTGTTAATAGTTCTGTCCCGTGGCTTCAACATTGGTCTGTGTGTTGAACTTTCCCAGATCTGCACAGACAGATCACCGCATGACAAAATATATACGGCATTAGAAAAGCATTTCTAAAGCATATTGAGCAGTCAGTTTAGCTCACAGCTCACACTGTTGATGTTATCCGCCGATCGGTCTGTGATCAAACATCTGTCTGCGGTACGAGGCGGACGCGCTACGTGTGTTCCGCTCGCGAGACAGGCGGGATTTCAAAATAACACTCTTGGCTCAACATGACAACCTGTTTGTATGACTGACTGTCCCATAAGAGGTGAGTAAAGTCAAAATATTTAAATAATACTATTTATATACATGTATACTCTGACACGTCTCATTGCATGACCGTTTTTTGATGTTTTAACTATTTAGTAACAGGACCAGTGTAACTTAGACTGCGCTTGATTTAGCCGAGATGCTAACAAACATGAAGCTTTGTGATGCTAACGGGGTAACTGTTATTGGTAATCACAAACAATAACGTTAAGTCCCTTTTTAACTATTATTATGTTCACTTTTAATTAATGTAGCACTTTATTTTTTTAATAATTAATTGTTGTCCTTGTTGTTTGTGTTAAATCGTTTCCCCACCCATGTTACATAAATTGTCTGCAGTGTACTTTATATTTTTTAATGATATTCAGTTGTGTTTTTATCTTTTTCCTCAGAACTTTCAATATTTTCCAATTAACATGTTTCGTTGAGCAGCAAAAAAATGTAAGTAGGCTATTATATTCATTATAATATTGCACATTATCAGTTTTTATTATTATATTATTTGTAATATGTAAAAATACTTAAAGTTTAAAATTGGATTATTACAGTTATTGCTATAAATATTATACTCCTTATTAACCATAGACCAAAGCAGTGATATTATAATATTTTGTTTATTGTTACTATTGTAAACCAATTTGTGAAGTGTTAAATGAATAAATGTGATGTTTTGTGAGATGTTATCTAAATAAATCCCTCTTTTTGTCTCCATGTCTTATTCCTGGCAGGGACACCCAAGGTCAGCAGACCCAGCTTCAGCCCATCCTGATGCTCATCCTTTCACCTCCTGGGACACCTAAGGCCAACAGGCACAGCTCCGTTCTCTTTTTGTGATAAATACTATATACTTTATATATACTGTATGTGAAGCGGCTTTGCAATAATGCTAAATGTGCTACTGTAATGATTTTGATTTTGACTACATGGATCCTCACACCACCTGATAATAGTTGGAAACCCATTTGAAGAAGACAACATTGTGTTTTTCTTGCTAGAAAGGATTACAATATTACCATGGGTAAGGTCTTGCTATGAGAAACAATTTGTTTTGCTGGAAGCTCAGAAGCAAAGCATCAAGTTATCTTCAGCTGTCTTGAGTCATAACAATTATGTCAAATGTCCCATGTAAATATTTTTATATCCAGTGAAAATGTTACTGATTGTATATTGTGGTAAATTTGATTTGCCTGAAATATTAGTACCTGAAATATTTCTGTATTATATTTAAAGTTAAGTGAAATGATTTGGTTACAGTTTTGTTAAGATGAAAATGTATTAATTTATAACAATATAACCTACACAATATTAACTATGCCTGTGATTTCATGCATTTAGAATTGTAATTGACTATTTGAATACTGAATATTTATTCAATGTAAATTGTTGTTTATCAATAAACAGTTTGCTTTGTATTTGGTTTTAGTATTTCTACTTATTAAAATATAGTGAATAGGATAAACCATGAAAAGGTGGTTCCAGACCATTTTAATAAAAGGGTTCCTTAAAAAGCCTTGAGGGTTCCTCAGAGAACTGCCCTCCGTGAAACGGTTCCTTGAGTTTCCTCTGAGGGTTCCGCTGGTGTGGCGATGTGAGGAACCCCAAATGGTTCCTTAAAGAACCTTTCATTTTTACAGGGTCAAAATGATCTCTGAAGTTGTGTTTGTTTGTTTTATGTTTAAATGTCAGAATTTCTTGGCATTACACAGAGCCAAAAGCAAGTTTATAGTCATTACGAATGGCTTTAGGTAAAGTCATCTGTTTATGTAGCCTGTGTCTGATCTACCCGACACCCAAAGCGTCTGATCTCAAGCCTCTTTTCTTCTTTATCTGCTTGAGTGTAAAAAACAAGACGTTCTCCCTAAAACTGAGACCACAGACATGAGAGGTTTTTTACTGTTGTATAAAAACAACTAAAGCGCTTGTCTTGAAACGAAACAGATTAAAGCTGTAGTATGTATCTGCAGAGATAACTCCCCTCTGCCTTTCTCAAGTATGTACTCGCTGTAGTTATTACAAGGACAGCAAGCGGTTCTCAACGTCCCGAACTCAAGAGTATTGTGTAGCTTTGACACAGTTGTAGACATGAATGACCTCTCACATTGTGCGACTTGTGCAGGTGTCGCCATTATTTTTCAAGCAATCAGGACAAAATGGATAAAAATACTAAATGAGAGCAACATTTTTTCAATTCTCCAGCAGCAATCCCAAGTGTCTGGGAAGCGTTTATGAACACTTCCTCTCAATCTGTGTATCTTCTAAAGTCACACAAACCTTCTGCTTCCCTGGAACGTTGCCTTTTATGCAAATGAACCCTAAAGCATCACACTTAAATGTGTCATACCAGGAAGTGAGTGCCGGCATTTTGTCCTGCAGAGAAAGAGAGAGAGAGAGATCTAGTGCCGGTCAGGTTAAACACTTCCCGAGTGGGAAGCAGATAGTGCAGTAGGGAGCATGGCGACCTCAGTGACCTCTAGAGGATAAAGCAGCCCATCACCGAAGGGACACGTCGCCTTTCTCTTCGCTGGACTCGGACAACCTTTCAATGTCATTGCTTCTGGCTGTTCTCAAGGTACGTCTGTCTCTCTACACCGTACGTCAGCATCAGGCAGGAGAACGTCACATCTTCAGTCTTCTGTTTGTCTAAATCCATGACTTTCTCTCTGTGTGGTTTGAAAGAAGCTTAGTAAAGAAATGTGATTTAGCAGCTGCCACAATACGCTTCTTTGTCTCAATTGTTGATGTCATGACTGTCTTTAAATTGAATTATTTAATATTTTCCATTTTCCATCAGCACCTTGCATCTATGCATGATACAATATAAACGCATCTGTTTGGGGTGATTTCTAGGCTAAGAAATGGTGTCGTGTCTTCAAATTAAACTTCACACTCACTCATATGCATGTTTATTTCACAGGTTCATTTGATTTCATATGGGTCTCTTAAATGCATTCAACAGGTTCTTGCAGATGAGTGACCCCAGCAGTTGTCTTAAACTGTTGTGTTGGTTGCTGTAGTGTAGATATGTTGCCAGTAGGTGGCGGCGCACTGCAGTCTGATTGGACCTTTGGAAATGTCAAATGAGCGCATCCTTTACTGCTGTGACGTCATGATGCCATGACGACACCTTTATGCAAAAGTGCCAGACTGCTTATGCCACAGAGGCTTCAGATTGATATGAGCGGCATTGTTCATGTCTATTTATTTATCATTTACAAAAACTGAGGATGCATATGGCTCAATTCTTTTTACTGTCACAATTTCCCCTTAGTAGATATAAGTAGGCCTAACTAATAATAAATGAATAAAAGAAAACTATTATCATGACATCAGCATTTTACGAGGTGAATTCCGCAAGGACGAGTTAATGTTCCCTTCTGTCTCACTTTAGAGTCACTTTCGGAGTATTTTATATTTTAGGTTTTGTCGGAAGGGGGCGATCGTAAGTCGTCAAATCTGTTGCCATGTTCTGTATAGTAAACAATGATTATTCAAAGTGGACTTTTTAAAATATCTCAACCATGAACAGGTAAGTGTCAACCCTGTTACGTGCAGCCTGTATATCATTAATGCTCATCAGAATTATTTCTTAAAGAAAATCAGCATTAATGCTTAAAAATGGATGTGGAAAAGGCTGTTTTATTAAAATGACCCAACAAATAGTTAATAACCGTTTGGTTGGAAAAGTCACGTCTCTCTCTCTCTCTCTCTCTCTCTCCCATCATCACTGCTATCTCTGATTGGTTTCCCACTAAGATAATTACAGACCAAATCTGATCCAGTGGATGACATGGACCGGAATGAGCCCTCGCCCGGTTCAGATGTCGCCATGAAAAACAAATCGGCCCATAACAGCACAGCCGGGTACAACTGCACGGGTAACATCACCCCGAAGAGTTGCGAGGAGCCAAACCCCGATGCCAACCTGAAACCCAATCACGTCGCCATGGAGGAGGCGGAGGCGGCGGAGGAAGAGTCCAAGTTTCAGCATCCTCGGCTGAGGAGAGCCGGTGGAGGAGGAGGGGGAGGGAATAGCATCCGGATTAAAAGCTGCACGCCAGGAGGGGGAGCCGCGTCAAGGAGCTCCGCGCACCATGAGTCCAGTGCCACAGATGCGCGCCCGGGTGATGCTGATGCTGCGGGTCGCCACGACACCGTCAAAGGTAAAGCGTCAACCGTAGTGGCCAACGTGACCGTGGAGCCTTGTAATGTTGCAGGTGACGCCGAAAGCAACACCCCAGCACCGCTTTCCAGCATGAAATGCAACAAAAACGGAGAATGCAGGCGGGACTCCGGTACGGGGAGCCTGCGGTCCATCATGTCCAAGGCGGACGGGAATAAACGGGCAGCCTGCAATTCAACGACCAGCATGGACGGAACCACCACTCCCATCGGCTCCCTGACTCAGGACGCCGGCACGACGCCCGTTTCCAGCGGAGTCCCGGAGAAGAAAGACTCGAAAGTGTCCTTTTCCAACGCCCCGAGTCGGAAAGCATCTTCCTCCATCCACGGCACCCAGCCCCGGAACTCGGTGACGTTTCTTAAATCCGAGGATGGTCCTCCGATCGTGGCCGAGGATAGCGAGACCCGGGGGAGCCAGGCGAGCTTCATGCAGAGGCAGTTCAGCAGCATGCTGCAGCCCGGGGTGAATAAATTCTCTTTACGCATGTACGGGAGTCAGAAAGCGGTGGAGAAAGAGCAGGAGCGGGTGAAATCGGCGGGCAACTGGATCATTCACCCCTACAGTGACTTCAGGTGAGATCTCAGGGTGGCGTAGAGCTGCTTGCAAGAAGTTTTAAGAGTTTGCATAACATTATAACTTGATATTAACACACGGAGCACGACATTAACACGACATTGGAAATTATTACACGCATTAAACAAATCTTTCCTTTTCTCTTCAAATTCCAAAACTTTCGGTTAAGATTTTCAATCCAATAATTTCAACGTGGTTTCTGACTACTGGACCCCACAGTATAGTTGTTTCAAATGACAAGTTACTATTTTCTTCCCCAAATTACAGGCAATGTAATGGAGCATGTTACAGAGTAGATTTAATGTAATGTATCTCAGGCTCGACACATTGTGAAACATGGTTGGGTCGAATGTGGACATTGTTAGGTTCATTTAAACCAAGGGTCGGGTTTGTCCATTTATTACCCAACAACCCAACATTTGTTTTAAGAGTGTAGATTTTGTGTTAGATTTTTTATATAATCACGTTCATGAATCTAATGTTCTCAGTCAATCACTGTAATACTTGTCTTGAGTGTGACGTATAGTCTCTTAAAATACAAAAGCAACACTAAACAGGGAGGGCAGTAATGAAGGCCATGTAAATGGGAGCCAAACTTCGAGTCAACGGAACTATGTTTGTGTTTTCATGCGCGTGTGAGTTTAGTGATTTCAGCACCACAGTGAGCGGACAGCGCCACGGTCACTTTGCATTGTCTTTACATCATGTTTGCATTTCATATCATTGATTTTTTTCCTCATTTACAAATGTATAAAGTATCAAGTCAAGTCAAGTCAAATCAAATCACATCACATCACAAAATGCTCTAGAATTGCAGCACATGACAACCTATCGTGTAAATATATGGCGTGATGGCACTTCGTCTCTTTTGACATTGAGACTTTTATTTGCTCTTGTTTAGGTCATACAATCTTTAGATAAACATCGATCGAAGTCTGCATGCTGTTTCCGTGCATTGACATGCAACCTATCCATTAGACAACATGCGTATTTTCAAGATTTACACGCGTCCCCATTGTCACATCTTTAGATTTAAGGCCACCTTAAAGATGTTTATCCGTGCAATTACTGCAAATGGAAACTTAGCCTGCCGTTCTGCACGAGTTGCATCACTCCCCGGTTATGAGTCAGCATGCGCCTTGACGCGCGCTCCTGTGACCTTGAGTCGTACACGCGTGAAAGCGCCACGCGGAAACACATCACTTCCGCATTTCAAAGCCCCAGGCATCGACTCGCACCAATCACAGCTTCTCGTGAGCCTCATATAAAGAGTCTAGCGAAGTTTTAACCCTGTAGTCCTTCCTACAAGGTCAACATAAACCATTTTCAGACAGGGAATGATGGCTAGACATCTCTGCACTTTTTGGGTTATCCGAGCATTAAAATGGTCATGCTACAAGACAGATATTTCTGAAGTAGGTGTCTGCTCTCACATGTTGTGCACAGTGTGTGTTATTTTGCCTCGCCAAAGTACAGTTATTCAATTGCTACATATGCAAATATAAACAACGACAGTATGAAGCATGCTTTACTATGATGTAAGAAGCTAATGTCTGTCTTCTTTCTCTGGCAGATTCTACTGGGACTTTTCTATGCTCCTGTTTATGGTGGGCAACCTGATCATTATCCCCGTCGGCATCACCTTCTTCAAGGACGAGACCACCACGCCTTGGATCATCTTCAACGTGGTGTCCGACACCTTCTTCCTCATGGACCTGGTGCTGAACTTCCGCACAGGCATTATCATCGAGGACAATTCGGACATTATCCTGGATCCCAAGACCATCAAGAAGACGTACCTGAGGACCTGGTTCATTGTGGACTTCGTCTCGTCCATTCCGGTGGATTATATCTTCCTGATTGTGGAGAGGGGCATGGACTCAGAGGTGTATAAGACGGCTCGGGCACTGAGGATTGTGCGCTTTACCAAGATCCTGAGTTTGCTGAGGCTGCTGCGTCTCTCTCGTCTGATTCGCTACATTCATCAGTGGGAGGAGGTATGAGAACGGACTACAGTACATGCATGCACAGCTTCATACATACTTTATCTAAGCACATGGAACCCATTGGTGACCGACAGCAAGTTACCACAGTTATATTTTTTATATAAGTAACTAATTAAAATTAAATGTCCATTTGAATCAATGCAGAATGATGAACAATTCACTTTCTCTTTTAATGGATAATGCATTTATATGCATCATAATAATATAAAACGTTAAAATAGAAAAAAAAAAGTTATTATTGCCTTAAGGAACTACAGGATGTTTTTACATCCATTACTCAGCTGAAGCATTTACGCCGTTTTAAATCGGCCCCGGTGTGAACTCAATGTGCTCTGTGTCAAATCTGAATGAAATATGTATGTGCGTGTCTGAGAAGATGAGGACGTAAATGGAATTTGGATGTTTATAAATGTTTGATGGAGGTAAAGGGCGCAAAGTTGGTGGAAGGCGCCAGTTCTAGTAGCAGACCAAAACCATCCATGGCATAGCTCAGGAGATTTAATGGAGCTTTATAAGGTTATTATCAATGTCATTTTAGAAAGTTGAGTTAGAAAATAACTGAATGAGTGTAACATATCCCAGATCTTTGAGGAGTTTGATAAATATATTTGTGACCACAAAACCTTAAAGTGATAGTTCACTCAAAAATGAAAATGCTGTCATTATTTACTCACCCTCAGGTTGTTCCAAACCTGTATACATTTCTTTGTTCTGCTAAACACAAAGGAAGATATTTGGAAGAATGTGAGTAACCAAACAGATCTCAGAGATTTCTGATCTCATCCCCCATTGACTCCCATAGTATTTCCCCCCCCTATTATGGCAGTAAATGGGAGATGAGATCTGTTTGATTACTGACATTTTTCCATATGTGACCCCGGATCACAAAACCAGTCTTAAGTAGCACGAGAACATGGGTCAAAATTATAGATTTTTCTTTTATGCCAAAAATCATTAGGATATGAAGTCAAGATCAGGTTCCATGAAGATATTTTGTAAATTTTCTACCGTAAATATATCAAAACTTTATTTTTGTGAGTAATATTCTAGGCTAAGGTCTTCATTTGGACAATTTTAAAGGCCATTTTCTCAATATTTAGATTTTTTTGCACCCTCAGATTCCAGATGTTCAAATACTTGTATTTCAGCTGAATATTGTCCTATCATAACAAACCATACAACAATGGAAAGCTTATTTATTCAGCTTTTAGATGATGTAAAAATCTCAATTTTGAAAAAAATGATCCTTTACCTTTAAACTTAAATTGACCTTTTACTGGTATTACTGGTCACATTTGGGTTACTATTGAGTTTGCATGACAGACTTTGGTGTCCTGATATAATCTGAGCACAGTTTGAGTCATCGTTGACATCTCTTCTGAAAGCACATGCATGAGATCTATGAGAGTTTATTTCTCATTTGATCTTATCACTTTTTAGAGGAAGGAATCGTAATATTAAAGAGATCTTGTGTTATTTTTCTATCCTGTGGGCACCAAAGAGAGCAAATGGTGAGTTTAACAGGGCTTTATTGATCCCAGAGATGATGTTGGATCTCTTGTCAAGAGCAAAAGGTCCAGACAGACTCGAGTTCTGTCAATGTAAATGGCTGCGTTTGCATTGGCATACTAACATACTGACCATACTATTACTAGATTTTTACTATTTTGAGCAATTTCATAATTGGAATGACATGCAAAAATATGTGACCATTGTAGGTAGGATGTGGGTTAGGATGCTTTTTTTCACAGTAGCTGTCGGAAAGCTGACGCTCTTCCTGACAGGAAATAAAGATCTTCAGTAATACATTCATTTGTTTCAAGACAAAGTGCTGCTTGTAATTAACAAGCTCGGTGGCATTTAAATCCCTTAATAATTTGCTTAATTAACATTTAATGTTTCCAGTATGGAAATCAGCTGCCCGCTAAAAAAATAAAAAACATCAGGGTCTTGTGCTCGGGGGCGTTCTTTGGATTACCAAGGATGTGACGATAAAACGTTCCCAGAAGCCATACGCTTTTCTGACGGACACTGAAAATGTTTGTTCTTTAAAAAAACCCTGGAGTTTTTCAGACATGTTTCCTCACTGAGGACGTTCAGGACGGATCATGTGGTTCTGTTAGGACTGGCTGCTTTGAATCATTATGAGGTTTGGATTTGTCACTTTCCTGCAATATGCAATGAGACCTGGTCACGTTCTGTTCTGCACACGTTGTGTGGAAACTGCAGTAAAAGATGAAATGTTGTAGCATAGCAAAAAGTGTGTGTGTGTGTGTGTGTGTATAATATCTGTATTCACACAACATTCTCTCCATTCCCCCAAATGACCTCCTATCAAAAACAAACCCATAGTTTAGCCCTGCTAGAGCGAATACATCTTTCTTCTTTTTCTGCACTGTACAAGCAGTGCTGTTTTGCTCACGAGACATGTTTGTCTAGACGTGCATTTGTACAATTTCTTTAAACTGAGAATGTGTTGCATTGCATGTTGTACAGTTTAGTTTTTGGATCGTTTTTTCCTTATAGAGTTATTAAAGAGAGTTCACTCAAAATAAAAATACCATCATCATTTATTTACTTTCTTTTAAACCTGTTTGTGATTTTCTTTTCAGTGGAACACAACAGAAGATATTTTGAGAAATGTCTCAGTGGTTTTGTGGAAGTCAATGGGGTTCAGTGTTGTTTGGTTACCGACATTCTTCAAAATATCTTCTGTTGTGTTCTGCAGAAGAAGGAAAGTGACACAAGGATGAATAAATGATTTTTATTTTGGCTGAACTATCCCTTTAAATGGTTTTTGATATTTCGTTGCAGGTTCTTCAGCACATGTTGGGTTGTGGGTTTTGTAAAGCACAAAGATCTTTGCACGATGGTATCAGGTTGTATTTCTAGTCTTTGTTCTTAAAGTGTGTAGCTCTTGTGATGTTCTGGTACAGTATTGTGTTGACTTTTTTTTTGGTGTAATGTGATTTAGAGAGACGCTGTAATTATTTTATTGTGTTTGGTAAACTAGTTTTCATTCAAGTTAATAAATCATGATTGTAATCATGAAAGGTAGTCTGTCCTCAGAAGTACTCGTAAACCTCCATGTTACAGGAAAACCTTTTTTTCTTCAGTCATCTTTCGTCTGCGTGATGGTTTTTCCAATTCCCGTCGTATGATTTAACATGAAATATTTCATAAACACAACAAGGTTCTGCTATAAGACACGTCATCTCAGGTCTTGTGTTGGTTTGGGTTCATGTGATTTCTGAAGGTGTACGTTGCTGTGTAGTTTCACACTGACAGATTACTGTCACCAGCATCTGATGGTCATTTAATACAGAAGATGTTCGATGCACTTCATTTATCAAGATGAGTCAATATTTCTACAGTGAGAGAGTCAATAGAAAACCGTTGATCATTGAACTCTTTCCAAGCACAGAGGGCTTGTGTTCATGTTGTTTGGATTTTGTCAACAGAAGTGTTTAGGATTGTTGCTTTTAAAGTTGAATGTCCATCAGAAGACTGTGATGCTACACTTGGTGTTTTATTGTACGGTTTGTCCATCTGAAATAGATTCTTGCTCAATATTAGTCCTATAGTAATATACTCTTACTGCCAAAAGATAACCCACATACATGATAAAATACTGCATATGCTATAGGATTTACTATAGTAAATTGTGGTAAAATTCCTAGATACTATGGCTTTTTTAACCTTACTATCGTAAATATTAAAGTATACTACATGCATACTAAAGCATACTGCATACTTCAGTTGATCCAGTTATGCTGTTTTAGCTGATAGTGGAAGTTGGGACTCATTGGGCGGTATGAGATTTTGATGGTATGTTAACCTTGAGCCGAAATATCACGGTTTCGCAGTATGACAATTACATCTTTAAATTGTCTGGGTCAATTTTTTCCATTGAACACAGTATTTAAGCAACAAAATATTTAGAACAGTAGTAAACATGTACAGTATGTCAGGTTAAATCAGTACTTCCCAAACTTTTTGATAGCATGGCACCCCTTTCGAGTCATTTTTTATATGCATTTCTAAAATATAAACAAATTAAATGCTGATGAGCATAATGTTTTCTAACTGCGGTATATCTTGAAACCGGTATTCGGCCCATGCCTAGTCGGGACTCAAACTCGGGTCACCCGAAGTGCCAATGTCAACACACAGGCCATGCACTGGACCACTGGCGCCAACATCATTTACTATGTTAATACTACAGCATAATTACTATAATATACTACAGTTTCCTCTAGTACGTAATATAGTATACTACAGTGTTTTTAGCACATTAAATGTTGGGGGCAGAATCCATCAGACAGTCAGCGTGTGGAACGTGGGTGAGACGTCTGAGACTGAGACTCGTGGCAATGAATTCTGTGATGTTGATAGATGTGTTTTCTGCTGTTTTGGATTTTTATTTGCTTTGAGATGGAGAAGAAAAAACTGTTATGGAAAGCAAATGAGGAGAAAGAGAGAGACAGGGCAGAAAGACCTCAAAGTAGTTTAAAGTGTTTTTTTCTTTTCTACTATGTCAACTCAGGAGAATTTATTCTTAGCTGCTGTTGGGCTTTAGCTGGACATGCAGCCTGTCAGAAAAAGTCAGGAAGACACGTGCAAGGTCTCAATATGCTGGAATGTTAAAACAACACAGCTTTATTGTGTTTCTTTACTGGAACGTTTGCTTTACTTTTGGTCATTGTACATTGAGAAAACATGAAATAAGACGGTTTCAAAGTGACACGTGAAACGTTACTGCGCATGCGTGCTATTTCGGCCGGTACACATCCACAAACGATAGAGCGCCTGTAGATTATTTCTGATAACAAGCAAAAAAAACCCGAGATAAAACGTTACTTGACCATACTTGTCTCTCCAATATTTGTAATTTAGACTGCGATACCAATCTCAACCACTAGATGTCAATGTCAATGTCAATGTCCCGTACGGTTTCTTTAAATGCGACCAAACTACAGGACCCATTCAACAAATTGTTTATTTAATAAAATAAATATACAACAAAATTCAACAATTCGTTTATTTAATATAATTATTATACAATAAATAATAATATAAATTAATATGAACATAAATAAAATAAAAATAGTTTTATTATTAGACACTAGCCAAACACAAACCGGAAGTTAACTGGAGGTCAGGCGAGCGCGCGTCCGATGAAACGGTCTATATGTGGTGTTTATATACTCATTCAACTTTTGTTTTAAATACACACATTTTTAAAATTGTATGTATTTATATAGCCAGTCTCATGGCAGTTTATGACATAGTCACAAAATTTATAATCTGTTGATTTATGTTCATGGACACAAATCCCCATTTTTCCTGTCACTCAGCACGATTTACAGTAAGTTACAGATCGCGTGTGTATACGTTTCTATATTTATAACCTGATATCAGGGGAAGTTGTACATATTTTATGAGGTGGATATAAGCCACCCCTTACCCTAAAATCACAGACGCAAAGACAAATTTTGCTAAAGTGAACGCGGTAGCAAAGAAACAATAAAGGTCCGCTCCCAAACCTAACAGCACGGGTAAAGTCACATCATAATAAAACGTACGAATGAGATCGTACGAATTCCCGTAAGATTGCGTTGAGATATATTTATACAAATGAAAGATACTTCGTATTTAAATAAATTAGATTTGTGATTCGTAAAATAAGTTAAAGTCGTGCTGAGTGACACGAAAAAAGAGGAAATTCGTGTGTCCAAGAACACAGATCAATGAATCATATACATATCAGCAGTAGTAGGCCTAACATAAATAATAAGGAATAAGCAAAAAGGAAAAGAACAAAAAAGATTAATTTTCATTCATAATGGCATGTTTATATACATTTGTTTTGTATTAATATTACAGTTTTGTTGCTGCTTTGTCATTGTTTTTGCTTGTTTTGAATTTTTTAAATATTTTCAAATTCTGACTTGTGAAGAGTTACATTTTGTTGTATTTTGTAATGTTTCATATTAAGCTGATCTACATTAGTTTTGGTTCTACTAACCTTAAGTCTTTATCCTAAACATTTTTTGTTTTATAAAAGGTCCCCGACTCGATTCAATCCCATATTTGTGCACTCTTATGAACATGACTTATTCCACAAGTTATTGCTTCAACAAGCATTAAGTTATGTTTCTCCTTCCTTCACAGATCTTCCATATGACCTATGACCTGGCGAGTGCAGTCATCCGGATATTTAACTTGATAGCGATGATGTTGTTGCTGTGTCACTGGGATGGCTGTCTGCAGTTTCTCGTGCCCATGTTACAGGACTTCCCTTCCGACTGCTGGGTTTCCCTCAACAAGATGGTGGTACGTTTGCCATTTCCGTTATTTTCTTCTGTTCGAGATGAAAGCACTTTCTCACATACGCGACAACAAAAGACGTTTTGTCCTGGAGGTATGAAATTAGACCGTCTGTCGAGCTCAGCGTGTCATATCACAGAACAATACAGCAGCCCACCAAGCTGATATTAAGAAAATGGTCACAAAGCGAATATCCAGGTGGAGTAGCTAAATTGAATGAACGTGAATTTTGTTAACCAGTGTCTTGTTTCAGATATTACATGATTCTTATTGACCAGCCGAATAAACGTTCCCAGTTGGTGATGGCTGGATTCATGCATCGTCTTCTACATCTAGAATTGAATTTTTATTAAATTGTTTTCCTGCTTTATAAATTGTTTTTAACTGTATCAACTTTTCTCAATCGAGTCATTTGGATAGCATTGCTCATAATCTTTTGGAAAAATGTCATGAGGTTGTATTTGGATTTTTATTGATGGCAGACTTTTGTATCTTGGTTTTCAGACACATTTGAGATTGGGATCTTTTTTTCTAGAACATCTAAAACAAAAGAGACAAAAGTCTCTTCATTAAATTTCTGTCGAAGAGAAACAATTGAGATATTAAATAGTTCTCATTTGTCCTGTTTCTTTTTGGGAATTGTAATAAAGACCAAATAGTTGTATATATGATATGTATCATATCATTTTATATATTGGGGAGAATTTCTGGCATGATTTCTTCTGGGTTAAGATTTTCAAAGTTTCAAAGAAAGTTTGTCTTTTTCTCATAGTTCATTTTCCACACGAGCGTTGACGCTACAGTAGTGTGTGTGTGGTGTGACTCTATTGAAGTGTGTGAAGAAACACTTCTAGTCGGAGTGTGTGTTGTGCTTTAGGATGTGTGGTGTGGGTGAGATGAGATGAGAGAATGACAGCAGTGCAGATGAAAGTGTGCGTGTGTGTACAAACGTTCAGGTTTAGAGACGTGCCAAAGCAGCTGCGGCCTTTGTACACCTCACAAACACAGACATAAAAGAACTTGTTTAGAGGGCCATCCACCACACACACGCATGCACGCAGGCACACGCACACACACACACACACACACACACACACACACACACACACACACACACACACACACACACACACACACACACACACAATGACACAGATACAATATGTAAAAACACACACACAAACTTTGCATATACACACAAAAACACATACACGGACACAAAGACAGATAAAGTCACAGACATACACACAGGCATGACCCCACACAGACATGCACATGCACACAAACACATACACGCACAAACACACATGATGCATGATGTGCACAAATACACAAACATGCACAGACACCAAACACATACACACAGACACAATATATATATATACACACAAACAAACACATGCACAAACATACACAGATCCAAACACACTCAAAAAACAATTGTATTATTTGAAAAACAAAAACATCTAAATTAAAATGTAACTTTACTTTTTTATTTTTAAGTATAATCAAATTGATTAAGTCAATTCAACTTACTATTTTACATTCAAAATAAGTTGAGAAATTTCAACTTATTATTATAAGTTACAGCAACACACCTCTGGTCAAATGTTAAAATCGTACCTGTACTTAAAAACCAAAGGCAGCAAAATACATTGTTAGTGTACAAGTTGCTGAATTAGTCCATCTTTCTCCAAAGCCTGGCCAATAAAAACATGTGCAAATATGAATGTGCGAAATGATTGACAGGTGGAGAGTGTTTGTAAAGAGCTCAGTCTTCACTGAGTGGCTCACACTGAGTGCTTTTGCTGTCTACAGAGTGTTGTGTTGTCAGAGACACGTGCGATTTCCCAGAATATCAGTCATATATGTCAAGTAGATGTAATCGTCCGTAATTCACGTCAACAAGAGAATTCTGTCATTATTTTCTCGCCCTCATGTTAAACACTAATAACATCCCAGACACTCTTTCCATATAAACAAAGTAAATAAAGACAGCCGATCTCCATCACGTATTGACCTGGAGCACGTTTACGATCCTTTTATGGTAGTTTGTGTAATTTTGGAGCTTGTCAGGCCCAGTTCACTTATATTACATAAGCAACAGTTGCCAGGATGCCCTTTCATCCAAGTCACATGGTTTGGAAGAACATGATGGTGTGTAAATAAATATTAACATTAAATGTTGAATAACATGCTGATACCTTAAATGCACTGTATGTTGCTTTGGATATAAATGTCTGGGAAATGCATCAATGTACATAACAACAACGTTTTTGCTTTAATGTAATGTGATGTTAAGCTTCCCTGATGCTTGAAAAGCTATTGATGTTGTATTTGCTCAGTTTCTCTGGTTACAGTCGGCTTGGTGCTGATGTCACAAACCCTTTAGAGAGAGAGAGAGAGAGAGAGAGAGAGAGAGAGAGAGAGAGAGAGAGAGAGAGAGAGAGAGAGAGAGAGAGAGAGAGAGAGAGAGAGAGAGAGAGAGAGAGAGAGAGATTATGTGTATTATTAACATTTGACCAAAATCAAGTTCAAATGATAGTTTGAGGCATTAAGTGCATTTCGGTTCCATCATTATAAAATGTATAACTATAAACTAAATGTTCCTTTCAATATAAGTAACAAGACAAACTTTCTAAATCGTGACATTTTTTGCAAGAAAGGATTGTAGCAGGAAAGTGAGGGGGGAAGTTGAATGACTGTAGGGTTGTGCCTCTGGAGAGATCTTTACATCAAGTGCTTGACAACTCGTATCATTAATGTGTGCATACGACAACAGGCCATCCATCTTCAGTACAGACACCTGATCCTAAAGGACATCATCTGTTACCACACGCACCCGAAACATCCCGAGCACGAACGCCACAGTCACTTACAGAAAGAGTTTTATGATAGATGGAAAACAGAGTTGCTGGTTTGATATCTGCAAAGGCAGATCTATAGGTCATGACTGTGTCATTGAACATTTAACCTCAGATTCTCCTGTGTGTCACATTCATTTAATGACACAGTTCGATTTTAACTTCGCTTAACGATCTAGAAGATACGTCTCAATTTAAATTGAATGTATTGCAATGTGTGTTATATTTTAACCTTAAAAAGAAATAAACTGCACTAGGCCTGCCATGATATCAGATTTTAACTGCACGGTTATCGTAGCCAGACAAATTTGCGCTATCGATATATGTCATTCTATTTTTTTTTTTTTTTTTTTTAGAAATGATGCCATCAGTGAAATTCATCGTTTATTTTGTGTTTCGTCTGTTATTTGGTTAACAAATCACACTCATTAGGTTTATATATGGCCTCGTTTCGTGTGGCAACGCATCCGAAAATAAGCGAGGGGATACGAGTCTAGCTGTCTGTACATGCATCTCAATGATTAATCCACGCAGAACAATGCAGACGCAACGTGAAGTTTAATAGTTAAAAGCACCTCTTATAAAAGTAACTATGGTTTTACTATACAAAAAGTGTAGTAACCATGCGTTGGGCGGACTTTTATTTCTGTTACCATAGTTTTAACTGAAATATCATATAGCTATAATGTTCCTGTAGTGAGACAATAGTAAATTTGTGGTCGCTATGATTTTTATTATAAATACAAAAGTAAAACCATGGTAAACTGCGCAAACCACTTCTTTACGCCAGAGGTGTAAAGAGTGCATGAAAACCGTACTTGAATAAAAGTTACTGTGAAACTTACAAGTTACAAGTCAAAACGACTTGAGTAAAAGTCTTAAGAGTATCTGATTTCAACAGTACTTGAGTATTTTACTCATACTGAATAGGCTCAAAGAGACATTTGATTTGTGAGGAGAGCAATTGCATTTATTTTCTGAAATCATTAAAAACATCTCAAAATTGCAACAAATCGAGGTCGACACCATAGCCAACAAATATTACAAACACTCAAGTCTCAGTTAAGCTCAAGTGCGCATAAGTAAACCAATATTCCTCAAAAAGAACTCTTCAGTATAACTGATACATACAATAATGTAAAGGGAAACTAAAAGTCAAAGCCTTTTTGCATTAGATATGCAGATTTTGGCCTCATCGCCGGCTGCAGTCATGTCCTCATCTCACATATAAACCTCCAGCGATTGACAACTACCTGATAATGCATTTGCATCAAAAAGCCATGTTGACAAGTTTCAGTAAGTAAGAGAAATGCACAAGATATAGTTCCTTCAATGCCCTGTAAATGGCAATATTGCTTTTTCTGTATAGCAGAAATAAATTGCTGCAAAAAAAGTTTGGTGCCATGCAAAATGTAATGTGTAATTGCATTAGTCATTACAAATGTAGTGGAGTAAAGAGTACATATACTTATTCAAAAATGTATTCAAGTAGAGAGTAAAAGTTGATAATATCTTTGATACTCAGTACAACTACAAAGTAGCCAAAAATATACTTAAATCACATTTACACCATTGCTCCACGCTAATACATGCTGGTTAGTTGACTCGAGTCGTTTTAAAGAATAGCACAATAAACGCCTCGTCTGTTTGTGTGCGCGACTAGCGGAGGCTCGCGGTGCGAAACCATGCGCGACTGTAAACAAAGCATTATACAAATGTATGGAGGCAGAGAGAGAGAGATTTGTAACTACTGTAACTTAAGGCGACATTTTTAATGGATGCCGAATAGTTTACTATTTTACGATATGTGCACAAATAACACGATAGCGATAATCTTGATTTTTATATCACAATATATCATGCCAATGCGGGTATATTGTGTACTGCAGACATTTTCAGGCACAATTTTCACTATATCCTCAGATACTGAAGACTGTGTTTGGTTTGTGATGTCATGAAAAAAACCTGTGCACTAAATAACCTGCTCTTTATGAATATTGACAATTTAACATCGTAACATTTCCGAAAACGTTGAATAATTTTTGAAGTAAAATTTAATTATAGAGAGTTTGTTGTTTTGTAGATGTTTGAATATTGTATGAAACACGCTTGATTTATTATTTTTATCATTTGTGCATCTGCTTTCTTCTCGGCGAGGTTTATATATGGTGATAAATCACAGCATATCAAGACAACAGAGATGCACACGCTGTGAATCATCCCAACACAAACACTAACACGTCACACTTTGTGTGTGTGTGTGTGTGTTCCTCAGTGCTAACATAAATCCACGAAGACAGCAGGAGGTTGTGTGCACGCTAACTTCAGCAGACACACACAAACACAGCTGCAGGGGTTACACTACAAACGCAAAGGATTCTGGGATAAATGTATCAAAATCCCAATTTCTGTCTGTCTCTCCATCTTTACCAGTATACAGAATGTTGTGGTCGGTCAGCTGTGAGAGAATGAGCTCATTGATGCTGAGGATTTGGGATTAGACACTCTGTGTAGACGCGCACGAATAAGTGGATTAAACTCTGGATGTTATTTCTCACCCCCTGAGCAAAACCTCTCCAGAGACACTGAGATCTCGCTTCTCTCATACATGCGTTCAGCTCTCCTGGGAAACGCTGACATTAAAATGGACCTGCAGGACTACAGCGTTTCTGAGTCGAGCTCATAAAATCTATTTTAACCCATTTACACAGAAACTCTCCCTGTATTACTGGTTTGTTATGTAACATTGGACATTGATGTATTCAGTTAAAGTATTTTATTTGTCTATAACTATATATTTATAGGCTTATTTATGTAAAATATGTCATGTATAGGGTAGGGTTGCACGGTGTACCTGTGCTACGGTAGCATCACGAAGCTAAAGCTTCAAAATACCCGCGATGCCGCTCTTTTTTTTTTACGGTAGTATCGTAGTACCGTGAGTAATGTTGCATATGCGCATTAACGTTCTTTTAAACACTTACAGTACTAACGCTGTTTCTCTCCTAAATTAATCTGTGTTTTGAACGACTCGGATGAGATAATGATTCAGTGAGTCATTCATCAAGACACTTGCATCATTCTTGAATAAATCAGACGTTTTGAACGAATTGGTTGAATGATTCACTGACTCTAAAAATCTAACGGCAATCTAATTGGCCATTTTATTTTCACGTTTAAAGTAAGCATAACGTTTCCCTTTATATACATTGATGTATTCTTAAATTTTGTCGCACATCTGAATTAGTTTCCAGCTGAAAAATGTGTACGTAGTATTTATTACAGTAAACTTGACTAAAATTCATATACACTAGTAAATATTAGTAATTAATAATAATATTTAAAATTAATAATATTAAAATTAATAATATTAAAATTAATAGGTTAACAGTTAATAGGCTACTACATGTATTACTTTCTAAAGAAATCTGAACAATTTGCAAACATATTGTCCAACACCTACCAACAAAAGTCCGAGATCTCAACATGAACTTATATTTTATATATATTCTCTCTGAAAAGTCCTTTTTTTCTGGCCGACCGCATTCGTTTCGAAGATGAACAAACCCGTCCCCTCTTGGTCAAACGTGGAGATGAATGTATCTGTGAAAAGATGCTTGATTGTCGTGGCTGAGATTAAAAACGTATATTAGAGGCCATCTGTCGGCTCGGGCTGAGGAGAAGTGCGTGCAGTCACGATATAGATGACATGAGAAGTGCTGTACGTTTAGATACGGTTTTGTGAACCGAGCTGGAATAGGCGAGAGCTCTCATCTGTATCGAATTTAAGAGTCTGATATTCACATGGCTTATCAGCCGGCGGGCACAGAAGTCTGGACGGTTAATGAATGTCTTACCATACTGTCTTCTGCCCTATCACAGCACACCAGAGAGAGAGAGAGAGAGAGAGAGAGAGAGAGAGAGAGAGAGAGATGAGGAAAGTGTCACATTCTTTTCATTCTAGTAATGGTTTGTAAGAAGTGACTAACAGTGAGCACATTACTCATTCATTCATTCATTCATTCATTCATTCATTACTTTTCACATGATGATATAATCTCTTTACTATCTCAATATTTCTCTTAGACATCAATGAGATTAAACAGAGAGCAAATGGAACAGATGGAGTCTCATCTGTGTCTCAGATGTTTCTCCTGAGTAAAAAAATCAGAATTCTCACATATGTCTCTGTCATTTGAGTTTTAGAAGAGATGTAAACAATTTCTCAAACTGAGCTCAGATTTATATCGTCTGCAATAAAAAGTCAATATTATTGAAGATCTCAATATGAACTCAAACATTTCTCATCAAATTGACTCAAATCCAGATTATTTTACCTCTACAATCTACATTCATTTACACCTCCAGACTCTTCATGGATTTAAACAAAAGTCTTATTTGTTTTTATTTCTATGCAATTTTAGGAGAAATATCTGAGAATCAATACCAAAAAGAGCAACATCTGAGCAATAACTCAATAACTCTCATTGTTTCTTCCTCTTTCAGTTTTCCCTCCTTTTCCTGTTCTTTCAACGCAATCTCACGGCGAAATCGTAAGTATTTTACGAGGTGGCTAATTTTGGTTAATTCGTACGATCTCAGTCGTACGTTTTTGTACGGTTTGCTTTCGCGGCAGTGACGTCAGGTTTAGGGGTGGGGTCAGGGGTGGGCCTTCAGTATTGCTTAATCGTACGCTTTTGGACGACTCACGGCGTATGAATTCATACGAATTAGCCACCTCGTAAAATACTTACGACTTCCCGTGAGATCAGGTTGGTTCTTTTCAGACTGATAAAAATTAAAACACAAAGTTGTATAAAAATACACAGTCATGCACATCACCCGCTGAATTGTTGTAGTGCAAGTCGTTGCTGTTCTGATGTTTCTGTCCAGTTTCTATTATATACATATATACAGTATGTGTGTGTTCGTGTAGAGCTAGAGCTCCAGTACGGAGACAAAGTGCTCCAAGACAAAGTGCTTTCGACTCATCTATAATTCAGATCAGTTCACTCCAATGTTTTAACAGCGGCCTGCTCTCTGACATCATCACTCACTCTTTTCATCCTTTCTTCCCCATTAATATTCCGTTTTTTTACTTTTCAACCCAAAGTCATTCAGTTTTAACCATGTAACACCAGTAATGCTGACTGCATATTGTTCAGTACCCTTACGAAAAATATCTATGGTTCAAAATAAAAAAATTTGTGGTTACTATTGTAAAAACCATCGTTACCACCAAAAGCCATAGTTAAACTATGGTTGCTATAGTGTGGTAAACCATGGTTTTACAAAAAATAATCAATACACCCAAAAACATGGTAATTACACTTTTACCACAAAAAACATGGTTAATGTTCGTAAGGGTATATTGCTGCTGTCCTTCTGAAACCTACATATTTCGTGTTTTTTTGTTGTTGCCGTAAATCATTATTATAAGTCACCCTTTATGTTTGTCACTGGGCCTTGCAAATATCTAACAAATAAAAAGTATTAAAGAGCTTGCTTGTCAATTTTGACAAAAAAATTCATTGTTTTTTCCATTTTCCATTGAGAATTTAGGTTTCTGAAGCAACAATATGCTGAATATGATGTGCAATGTTGTCACATGACATGTTTAACTTAAATCATAATACAGTAAGTATTGTGCATTTGGATCCAAGCAGTGCTAATAGTCCGCACAAATAAGGAAATTTCGTTTTATCCAGGTTATTTTTGTCACAATGCATTGTGGGAATGGAATTTTCCTACTTTGCAAAGGGCACTGCATACTGTCATATATAAAAAAGTATGATGTTAGATGTTTAGATCTGTGTACTATAAGCTGTAGAAATATAATGTCTAACCAGGAATAAGATTCCCAGCAGGGTGTCGTAGATTCAGTTTGCTAGTTTGAGCAGGACAGAAACTGTAATTAATCTCCTCTTGGGAATTATCCGGATGTCAGCACGAGTCATTCTGGAGACACGTTTTAAAAGGGCACGTTTAATGACTTAAATGTTTCTCGCATACCCTCTGTCATTCACCAGACGTCTGACCGAGGCCACGCTGCAGCTTTAACTTTATTACCAGAGTTTTTTCAAGTTTAGGTTTGGTCATTATATGAACTGATTAAAAACTGATCTGTCAATGTTGTGTTTGTCTTTCTCTCTCCGCAGAATGACACGTGGAGTGAGTTGTATTCGTTCGCCGTCTTTAAAGCCATGAGTCACATGTTATGTATAGGTTATGGTCGACAGGCTCCGGAAAGCCTCTCTGATATCTGGTTGACGATGCTCAGTATGATCGTCGGTGCCACCTGCTACGCCGTCTTCATCGGACACGCTACGGCCCTCATCCAATCCCTGGATTCATCACGACGTCAATATCAGGAGAAGGTAAATAAATATCCGGTTGTATATGAGCATATGTGTTGTTTCTGTACAGTAAATATTACTACTACGGACTAAAAGTTCAGCATGTTCTTGGGAATGTACAGATGTTGGAGTGTGTAATAAGATAAGACTATCGATTGCCTCACGTAATAACTTTGACTTTTTGTTACGTTCACTGCACAGAGACTGCACTAAATCATTTACTAAACCTGAATATGTTCTATCCGATCTTACAATTCATTTTATATCCAGCTAAAATAACTAAAGCAGGTTACTTTCGATTGTTGTCTGGATGAGGATCTCAGCTGACTTAATGTATTTCGTAAAGTACTGATTTCATGGCCATGATTTCTGAATCCTAGTTATGTTTGTATTTGGATGTCAAACTACAGGAAGTATTGTTTGTACGTTCACCAGATATCAAAGCCATGACTTTAGTGTTGTTAGTGTGACAGCAGTAGTTAGACACATAATCTAAGATAAATGTCGAAAGAAAAATGAAAGTTCTCTCATATAGTAATATACTCACCCTCATCCCATCCCAGATGTATATGACTTCCTTTTTTTTTAGTTGAATATAAATTAACATTTTGTTAAAAAAAAACTTTTTTGAATTGAATTAAACATTTAAGTGTTTTTTAAAACAAGCTTTACAAAATAACATTACTTTGTGCATCTTGAGACAAAACAATCGCACTGATATATTTAAGGATATGTCAGCACAAGTTGTTTTTGATCAGGCCCTGTCCACACGAACACAGGTATTTTCAAAACCACAGCTTTTTCTATGCGGTTTGGCCGTTCGTCCACACGAAAAACGCACTGAAACCGAACTTTTTGAAAACTCCGGCCAGGGTGAAGCTGTTTAGAAACTCCGGTTTCAGTGTTGTCGCGTGGACGTTGAAACCGGAGATTTGGCCTATTATGATGTTGGAATGCGCGCCGCTATCTCCTTTGTTTGACGTCAGATTCCAGACTTCGTATTGGCCAGCGCAGCTTTATGGTTAAGGTTATATTGCTACCTGTTGGTTTGGCATCTTGACAGCGCTTCATAGCGTGCTTTTGTGTTTCCATGTGGACACAATTTTTTTTAAACAAAGAAGGAAAAACTCTGGTTATAAAAATACCTGTGTACGTGTGGACTAGACTTAACATTTAGGTTAGTCTGGGACTAGTCTTAAGCCCTGTTTGGGAAACCTGCCCCTATATCTAAAAGTCAGGCTTATTTCATCATATATTCATTTGTGAACTGATCTTAAAAATGCTTGCAAAAACATTCATGTTTGGTTTAAACATTGCACTATTTAAGATTTGCAAACATTGCATGTTTTTTGTTATTTTGACCAGTGTCACCTGATAAAAAAATATTTGCAAACAAAAACAATATTTTCATTTACAATTTGGGAGAAATGTTTTTTGATTGTAGTTAGCTAAACTTAATTTAGTAAGTTAATCCAATTGATTTGTCCAATCTAGTTGATTTGACTTAATTATGTAAGTTATCTCAACTTTTGGCAGTCAGTTCAACTCAAAAAATCCAATGCAAAATGAAATTTTAAAAGACGAGTTGAGATTTTTTACAGAAAGTAGATATGTCATTTTACTTCACATTTACTTCATTTTCCATCATTTTAATTCTACCTAGAAAAATAAAAATAATTTTGGAGTGGTCTCTAAAATGTTGAAGCTCTAAAAAGCACACTCATCTGCACACCCAAAATAACTCCATTGGGTTAATAAATGTTTTCTAAAGTGAAACAATATGTTTGTGAGAGAAAATGATTTTTATAATGAAAATTTAACAAAAGCGTCTTGTGGTGCACCCCAAAAAGGGAAAACATCACTCTCATGTACCTTCTCTGGATCTGTTCCACATCTGTGTAATGATCTGCCCTTTCGCAACAAGATCTGCAGATTTTGTAGCCGTCTTTGAGAATCAACTATATCGACACATATCTTCCGCCAACACCTGACTTTCTATCCTAAAAAAAGAAAAATCACTTAGCTTCTTATATTGTGGTAGGCTTACTGAGACCAGTTTTATTGCACTTATGTATTGATGTCCTTGTGTTGTTCTAAATGCTTTTTTACCTAATTTGTAAGTCGCTTTGGATTAAAGCGTCTGCTAAATGACTAAATGTAAATTAATCGAACACCCATAAAAGCGCTAAATTTATATACGGAGGCACTTTAATAACTTTATATCTGTCACAGTTAGATTCTGTTTTGGTTTTGCCTGTGTTCATTATTAGTTATTTAACTCCTCACCTGTTTCAGTTTTCCCTGTGTATTTAAACCCTGTCTGTTCCCAAGTTCCTTGTCTGCTGTTATATTGTGTTATACGTGTGGTTATGTCTGGATGCTCTATATTATTCTTTTGTGGATTACTTCTTCTTCGCCGTGCGCTGTTATTAAGGTCATTCCGTTACAATATCTGTCTATTGTGTGTCAAATAACTAACTAGTTGTCATATTTTGTCTATAGACACGCAAGAACCAATGAGATCCCAAGTTATTAACGTAATATTTTACACTTAAATTTTGAGAGAATTTTCATTTTTGGGTGTACTGTTCCTTTAAGAGAAGTCAACTCAATTATGCACAGTGTACTTTTGTATACTCCTCCGTCACTTTACATTCATTAAAGCGGTTAATGTTCCATCTGCGTGCGTCTAGTGTTTGTACAGCTGTTAGGTTTGTGTGTGTGGTTGTGTTGTTCTGATTGGATAATCACTGTTAATGCCACAGATATATGTATTTGTTTTTCTGACTGTGTTTGTTTACCCCGCCAGCTCATTTAGTGAGCATCGGCTAGTGTACTACATACCGCAGTGCTGACTTGGTTGTGGCTGTCATATTTCTGCTCTTGGTGTTTGTAACAGTAGATTAGACCTGGCGCGTCTATCAGTGTTTCCATGCCGGTGAGCTCGGCCAATCGTTTTTCACTTCTGTTACCATGCAGAAAGCTTTGTGTTGAGAACCGAACACCTGGATTGGTCGCTTTGAAAGAGGGGGATCGTCTCTCGCCGTGTTGGAGCGCTTTAGTGGTCGTGTATTGGATTTATGTGAGCGTGCACGATATTACGACGTCTCTTTGGATGAGCTAGATTTGCTGAGGCAGTAGATGGGTGTCCTGCCAGGGTCCTTGTGAAGTTGACATACAGTAGATGTGTGTGTGTGTGTGTGTGTGTGTGTGTGCGTGCGTGCGTGATGTTATTCTGTCCTTGAGATGCTGTAATGAAGTGATGGGGGGGTTGGATGGAAAGACAGCATAGAGGGGGAGAATAGACCTGTGGGGGTCATGGACGAGCGACCTGTTTCTCTATACGGTGTGCTGCACTCATTTTGGAAAATCCTTCAGATTTAAAGAGACAGTACACCTGAAAATATAAATGATGTCATTCTGTCATAAATTCTGTCATTTTTTGCTTTGGTGTCACTGATTGGGTCCCAAATCAACTTTGTGATACACTTTTGCTACAGATTTACAGACCATAAATGTTGGATAACCTTCATCGATCTTAGCATCATATACAAGGGGATCCTGTTAACACACCGTATCTGAACTTTGTGATTGTGTTTTATTATTTATTATTTTATTGCCTTAATGTGAAAAATATTCCACATACAGGTGTGCATCACCACAGGTACATTTACATTTATTCATTTGGCAGAAGGTACATCTGGAGAAATATTTAATAGTATATAAGAAATATATAGAGACATTTTTTGACACATGGCATGTATGGATATGCCTGTTTTTGGTATCAAGACATATATAGTTTTATTCTTCTACAGAAAGAAAATAAGAGCTTTCTCTTATCCTATCAGTTCTAATATTTATACATAAAAAAATATATATGTTTTTTGTTAAAAATTATAAAATACTTTTTTGTCTTAAATATGATATGTATTGTAGTGCTATGCCAATATTTGTATGATTTGGCATTTGATTTTAATACGATTTCAATTAAAAGAGAGCAATGCCGTCTCAATGGAGTGACCGCTCTTGAAACCAGATAGGATACAGTACATGATCTTAGTTTAGTATATATGAAATATATTGGTATTTTTTGACACTTGGCATGTATGGATTTGCCTGTTTTATGTTATAAGACATATAGGCCCAGTTTCATAGACAAAGCTTAAGACTAGTCCCAGACTAAAATGCTAGTTTGAGTTGTCTTTGCTTATAATAACTTGCAGTGACATATCTTAAAACATTGGTTTGTCTCAAGATCCTCACCAGTAATATTATTTACTAAGGCATTTTTAAAAAAGTGACTATTCTAATTTAACTAAGGCCTAGTCCTGACTTAAGCTAAGCCTCGTCTGTGAAACCGGGTCATAAAGTTTTATTCATATTTAGCACTATTACAGGGTAAAAGTCCTCCGATAAGAGTCCGATAAGAGTCCTACAGACAATAGTTTTCACCGTTAGTATTGTTAATCTATCTAATAGGAAATTTGCGATAATACCATTTATATTAAATCAATATATATTATTACTTTTATAAAATGGTTATTTTATATATGTAGCAAGGTTTCATAAAATAAAACACAACAAATAAGTTATGTTTAGGCTTTATAAGCAGTTATAAATCAGGGTATTATATCAGAATCAAAGACCAGAACTGATGTTTTATAATAATGTATTTTATTTTCCTATTTTTATATAATGTTTTTGTGCTAAAAAAGTTGTTTCTAAAATGTTGATAGCAACAATGCTTAACTGTTGCAAAAATTTAACAATGCAAAATTGTGAAAGGTGATATAGAAATTTGCACAGAAAAACATCAAAATAAATTAAATAAATGGTAAATAAATCAAACATGTTTTAAGTGACATGAGAGTGTGTAGAGAGATAAAACTGCATGACATTCGTTCGTTCGTTCCTCATGTTCACACCTGAAGCTGATCTGAATCACTTTCGCCTTGCAAAGATCATCACATATGATAGAAAAAGATTTGCCATCATAGATAACGTGCTCCGATGTCCGAGTTGGTGTTTCAGAAGAATAAAAGTGTGTGGATGGTGTCTTGTGTCCCTCTGAACGCCTCTAGCTGAAACTTCACAGGATTATGAGAATTGCATTATGAAGGAGTGGACATGTTGGTTCTCTGAGAGAGACTCACTGTCTGTTATATGTGTCATGTCCTCAGGCATGTGCAGAACACAAACTCTTTGAACTTAAATGCAGTGAGGAGAAAATACCGCTTAACACATACATTTATAGTGCTTCGGTGTCCTTAGACATATATGTTATTGAACTGTGAGGTTTGATTTAGTCATTCAGCTCAGCGGATGCTGTTTCCATCCAGAATGGTGTGTGTGTGTTTGCTGGCATTACTTATTTTTATCGCTGCCATAAAAGCGTGTTGACTGTGTGCTAAATCTGGAAGACTGGGAAGCAGTGCGCATACTAAAAGAGATTGACAGTGCTGGTCAGATTAAAACAGGTGGAAGCGCTGTGGTCTGATATCCCAAATAAAAGCTTTCTCCTATCCTATTAGTTAAAAAAAATCTGATTTTAATACCATTTTGACAACACGTGACCTGTGTCAACATATACTGCTTATTTTGTGCTTTTAATGCTTTATCTTTATTTGAATTTTATTTGACTCAGTTTTTTATTTAGCGACAGATCTTTTTAATTTTAATTCATTCATTTTTGTATTCATTTAATAAAAAATCATCTCGCTTTAATTTTCATTTCATGCAAGTTGATTAATTTTTAATTTGAAGTTAATTTTAATCTTAAATGTTGTCAGTTAACAGATTTTTTCAACTATTATTAACTTAATTTTTGTATTAATTTTTGATTTTTAGTTTATCCAGTAACAGATCTTTTCTATTCTTTTTTCAATTAATTTTTAATGTTATGCTATTTCAATTTGATATTTTTTTTAATTAAAATACATTTTTAACCAGATTTTAACAGATCTTTTCAATTTGTGTTAACTTTTAATGAAACTGAAATTAAATTAAATTAAGCTAGATTTAATCTAAAATGTGTTCAATTCCTTAACAGTGTGCATGTACAAAAAAAAGAAATTAGAAAATTGAAAATTGTTACTCTTTTAAAAAGAAAATCGAAAATTTGTTCTGATGCTTAAGTCTGAGAACAACACTAAACCGCATCTCTCGGGTTTCTCCTCGCCGTCTCACCACCCCCTGCAGCTCTCAACATCCTGAGGAAACAGGCATGATAAACAACTCGAGATCTTCTCCTTGCTCTTACCTCCCGGAATCATAGAACCTCTTTATGTCCCCAATCATCTGCGTTTCTTCCATCACATCCATTATTCTGAGCTCAAAATACACTAACATCTGTGGCTTTCACATATGTATGGGTAAACACTGAGACTTCTGTATTATAGCAGCACTTCATCACTGATGTTAGAATGAGACCCACAGCGTCAGGTACGGTTTGGCAGAAAATGACGTCTTTTCACGTCATGAAAGGAGGCTCTGTAATGTTTCAAACAGAGATGCTGATAGAAAAGCAAAAGGTCCGGATTGCAGCATTAAGTTTCATTAGGTGTCAGTGTCGTAAAGCGCGGTGAGTCATTTTGATGCGTAACAGTGACACAGAGTTTTCTGGAGAAGTTCAGACGGTGTTCAGCGTGGCACTGGAGGCCAGTCTGGATTTGGTTGGCTCACTGTACCCTCAGGTAGAAATGTGCTTAGTGTCGTAATAAGGTGATTTATTCCAGAATCAGTGAAGTGAATAATACATCCCTGATATAAACCAGAAATTAGACTTCTCCATCTTTATTTTCAGCAGGAGGACACCAGGACTTGATGCACAGAGAGAGAGAGAGAGAGAGAGAGAGAGAGAGAGAGAGAGAGAGAGAGAGAGAGAGTCTTGGCTCACTGCTTTCATTTATTGGAGGTGGGATTGAACGAGGAGGGTTTTGTTTGCTTTTACTAGAAAATCTTTAGATGAGAATCAATCCGGTGTCCCGCTATTCTTCTACTGTTTAAAAAACATGTCATTTAGTTCATTTGGGCTGTTTCAAAACACTGTGCCTCTCTCTTTTTTCTCTTTTCATTTTCTTCTTTCTTCTATTTCTCTTCTTTCATTCTCTCCTCTTAGGTGTTCTCTTTCTCACCTTTCACTGTCTCTTTTTATTCTTTCATTTCATTTCTCTTTCATCCTTTCTTTCTTTTCCTTCTTTGATCCTTTCTTCTTGTTCATCTCTCTTCATTTTCTCTCATTCTCTCATTTTTTCTTCTTTCGTTCTTTCCCTTTCACTCTTTCATTTCTTTAATTTTCTTGTTTTCTCTTTTTTATTCTTTCATATTTTCACCTTCATTCTTTCAGTTTGTTGTTTTCTCTCCTTCATTCCTTTCGTTCTCTCCTTTTGCCTCCTTTCATTTTCTCTGTTTATCTCATTTCATTCTCCTGTTATTCTCTCATTTTCTCTTCTTTCGTTCTTTCATTTTCTCTTTTTCATTCCTTTCATTTTCTCGTTTTCTCTTTTTTATTCTCTCCTATTCTCTCCTTTATTCTTTCAGTTTGTTCTTTTCTTTCCTTCATTCCTTTCATTCTCTCCTTTTGCCTCCTTTCATTTTTTCCTTTTATCTCCTTTCATTCTCTCCTTTTCTCATTTTCTCTCTTTCTCTAATTTTGCTACTCTCATTCTCGTCTCACCCTCTCTCCTTTTCTCTCTTTCATTCTCTCCTTCTCATCTCCTCTGTAAAAAATGCAGCAAGTATCTCCACGTAATGAATTTGTATGAAAGACTGCAAAACTCTGAGAGCCTGACCTATAATGCACCTCTCCTCATACAAAACCACACCACAAGGTCTAAAACCCTCTCTGCCTTCCTAAAAGGCTGTAATGTCCCTTTGTGCAGTCTTTCGGAATAGCAAAGAGAGAGAGAGAGAGAGAGAGAGAGAGTGTATATTTATAAACAGGCTTTCTGTTAGACATGCTCTAAATCTGCACCAGCGTACCGAGTCTTTCTGACTGCTGCTGTCTGTTCTCTGCACATCTCAGTCTTACAGAACAGTGACCAACCTTTTACCACCATAAATAGCACATAAATCATATTCAACATACTCGGGTGTCTTTAAGGAACATGCACAATATTCTTGATTGGAAACAACTATTTTCAATCCATCTTTCAATGACATATGCCTGATATGATACACACTGAAAAAATGCATGACTTAAATGCACCGTAAGTCCCTTAAGATAAACAGAACTGACAAAAGCAAAATAATATTGGTAGCTATTCTGAGCTATTCTCAACAGCTTTAGTGGATCTATATCCTGACAGTGTATTGATCTGTGAAGATCTCTGTTAAAGAACCAGTTGATATGAGTGCTTCAGAGATGGGTTCATAAAGAGAATTGTATTAACTGGTTGAGCTGATGGTCTTGTGTGTGACGTCAACGCTCCGAACCGCATCCTCTATTGCTTCATTTAAAGTCAAATGAAATAAAAACAAAATGGTTCACTGATGGTGTCATTTAGTAAGGAGTGTAAGACGTGCCATGACTCTTATCGGGTTAGAACACGACCGCTAGGTTTAATAACAGTGACATCTTAGAAAGATTGTGTTTTTTATGATTGTTGTCACAGGTCTGAAGATTTAATGTGCTTGAACTGTTAAGATCGGACTGAAATGATCAACCACCAAGACAGAAAATCACAGATGAGATCTCTTTAATATCTCAGTTATTTCCCCTAGATGTCAGTGAGATTGAATGGAGAGCAAATTGAGTCTCATTTGCGTCTCAGAGAGCTCAGATTGATCAAATCTGCAAGTAAAAGTCATTATGATTGAAGATATGAAATATGAACTGAAACATTACTTATCAAATTTACCCAAATCCAGATTATTTTACCTCTACACTCTACGTTTATTCTATAAAAAACATTGTTTTTATTTTAAAATGCTTCTATTAAGGAGAAATGTATGAGAAACATCTGAGATCAAGTTACTTAAATGAAACACAACTTAGAGCTCCATCAAATCTCCTGAGCTATGAAAGAGCAATATCCGAGCAGTATGATGAGACTATAAAAATATTTTATTTTATTTTATTTTGGCCAAAACAAGAGGCACCAATAAATATTCCTTGCAGGTTGCAATCCAGTAAAAGACGGCAAGATAAAGTGAAAATAAATTGAGAAAAATGTTGCCAAATGATGCGGTTTAATCTAATATTTTAATATGACTCAATATTTCTATTTTTACTTTAATACTCAATATTAATGAAATGTTTTTGTAAATTAGTGTATTGCATTGTTCCCTCAGCATTACATTAACATTACATTTATGCATCTGGCAGACAAAGAAATTTACAGTGCATTTAAAGGGCCAGTAGGTGAAATTTAACGCCATCTAGCGGTGAGGTTGTGAATTGCAACCAACGGCTCCCTTTCGAAGCACTACGACAGCTAATGCAGGACGAATATGTTGTAACGTTTTTGCTTCTTTACCAAAGAGATAATATATTTATGAAACACGTTTAGGTATACTGTAGGACTATGGCCTTGGTGTATGTAGATAGAAATAGCTCATTCTAAGGTAATAAAAACATAACGCTTCATTATGTAAGGTCTTTATACACCTCTGCACATAGTTATGTATATTATATTGCATTTCTGTCAATAGATCTTACACACTGGTTCTTTAAGGTATACATTTTTATCAGCACATGTGTTCCCTATGAATCAAACCCACATGCTGCTAATTCACATCAGTCACTTATGATGTACCACTTCAGTCAGCGTCCTCTCTTTGTAGACAGCAAGGGACCTCACTAGGTTTTGGACCTGAGGCAGAGAGTTTTTTTTACAAAGTACATCAAACTCCTTATTTATTTTTTATCAAAGGATCAAGAAAAGTGAGATTTTTCATTCATGAGCCCTTTAAAAGAATCTTTGAACACTGTTGACTTCAAGCCGATACTGAGAGCTGCAGCCCACTTTCTGTGAAAAGAGTTATTATGAGGCCTTTATAAAGTCCTACATGTCGGTAATAATTCTCACAAGTGGTTCACAGACCTTCACAGGTGTTACAGAAACACTGTTGTCAGCACATAACTGCAATGTTAATGTATCACAATCTGACCTGTTTTCTGTAAATCCTTCCATCATTGTCGTTCTCTTTCTGTCTCCATAAATAACTGTGTTTGAGGAATGTTTGTCTTGTTAATAATAAATAATGACACGAGGCTCAGATTTGGGGACGTACCGTCCCTATAGGTGAAATACTGACTCTATAGATACCAGACATTCTCACAAACACAAGTGTGTCTTAATATTTTAAAAATGGAAAATTCTCAAAATAAGCGGATGTTTAATGACATAAGGTGGTGGACATGTTTTTTTGTTGTTACATAGTCTATTTGACACTTTAAGTTATTAATGTGAGACTGAATTTTCGAAAGTTTTATTATGTACACTGCAAAAGATGGCTTTCTTACTTAGTATTTTTGTCTAAAAAATTCTTGAATCAAATTAAAATGAGTTTCCAAAAGTCTAAATTTGACCGTTTTATAGTCCCAGAACCAATTCTAAAATATTGAAATTGTAACATTATGATAATACACTGCAAAAAATGGCTTTCTTAGTATTTTTTTCTTGTTTTTCAGTACAAATGTCTTAAAATTCTTGAATCAAGATGCATTTTCTTCATAAGCAAAATGACGTAAGAAAATAAGTCTTGTTTTTAGGCCAAAAAATATGAAATGTATACACATTTTTTTTTCTTACCCCATTGGCAGATTGTTTTGCTTGTTTAAGCACAAATGTATATACATTTCATATTTTTGCCTAAAAACAAGATTTATTTTCTTGGGTCATTTTGCTCATTAAGAAAATGCATGAAAAGACATTTGTGCTGAAAAACAAGAAAAAAATATCAAGAAAGCCATTTTTTGCAGTGTATTATCATAATGTTACAATTTCAATATTTTAGAATTGGTTCTGGGACTATAAAACTGTCAAATTTAGACTTTTGGAAACTCATTTATAATAACTTAAGGTTTTAATGTGACCTTCATAAAGTTCATATAAAGTTTAAACCTTGTAGGATAACAAAAAAATCACCTCCTGGGACATAAAAGTGCAAACAGCCGTATATTTCATGAATATGTCTCCTTTTCTCTTCACAGTACAAACAAGTGGAGCAGTACATGTCCTTCCACAAACTTCCGGCAGATTTCCGACAGAAAATCCACGATTATTATGAGCACCGTTACCAGGGCAAGATGTTTGATGAAGAAAGTATCCTTGAGGAACTAAATGAGCCGCTCAGAGAGGTGAGGATGTGTGTGTTTGTGTGTGTGTGTTTACAAAGGTTTGTCTGTGTCTGTAAACATCTATGGAAAAATCTCCCAGAAGGCCTTGCAGTTGTCTGAGCTTTCCAAAACAATAAAAACGTGCTGAACTGAAACAGCTTTCAAACTCATCTGTGTCACAGCAGACGGATAAATCCTTTCGACATGTAGTGTTGTTTTAACAGAACGCAGTGACTCAAACAAACACTGAGCTGTTTGTGTCTAGATTTTTATATGTTTGAGTGTTTGATTTCCCTTCAAATTCTCATTACTGTAATGAGAATAAATTCCTTTTCTAATAGGTTTCACTGTTTATACGGCAATAAAAATGTTTTATTACTATCATGAAGTAAAACTGCAATTGAACTTCGTGAATGTACTTTGCAATTTAGGCCTATATATTGCGTCATTATTATTTTCTGAAAAAGTAATGATTTTTGTTTTATATGTGCATTGAAGCAGTTTCATGAACGAATCATTTTTGTGTTGGATCTTTTGAATCAGTAGGAGATATTTCCAAATGATTCATCCGAATCAGAATCATTTGAATGATTCGTCGGCAAATCTGTTTTCTGAGTGATTCTCCAGTGAAAAACGATTCACAAAGGAAGAATGCGCGCAAAGACACTCAGCTCGCGGTTTTCAAGCTTGCTTACATTTGTTTAGATCTATTGAGGGCATAACAATAAGCCGGCATAACACGAATAAGATGTATGATAAGAAAGAACTGGTGTGTGTGTTCGGAGCGAAGCATGGTTTGTTTACGCTGATGTGAAGATACAGTTATCAAGCGTTTCTAATTCACTTTTACTAAAGATTAGGGTTGCAACCACTAATCGATAAAATCGATAATAATTAATAATGAAATTTTATTTTCGATTAGTTGGTCTGTGACATCACTTGCGAGCTGCGCAGTTATATATCAAGTGCATCTTCATCCCCATAGTGTTTATGTATGCCTATGTTTTGATAATATTACTGTCAAATAAAATAAATAAATAAAAAAATTAAGTGCATCTTCTTACTACGTCTTACTACGCAAACATATCACGTCATCCGTCTTATAATAATGTTAATAAGACTTTTTGTTGAAGGAAAGGAAATAATGTAAAGTTGTTACATTGACGATCCAAAGTTTATTAATCAGAATGTTTATTTATATTTGGGACGTTTAAAGGAACTTTACTGTTATTTATTTAAACGTTTTTGTTTTAAATGACAAAATGAAAGATTTTAGTAGTAAAAGTGGTTTGGAAGAATTCCAGACTTTGCAAAGGTTAAATTTAGGGGTTTATTTAGTTATTATAAGCGAAAAGATCTAATTCAACTTTTTATCTGATTAATCGAAAAACTCATCACATTTCAAATCTTCAGTTTCTTTAGGCAAAATGTAATATGTGTATATTTGTAATATTTTCATATATTTGTTTTCATATTTAATTTTTGATATCAACTTTGCTTGCTTTGCAACAATGCAAAATAAGAAATAAATTTGAATTGAAGTCAAATATAATCCAGATATTTTGTAAGATTCATTCTAAAGTTTTTAATGTAATTGTTGTGTATATAAAATAGTTTATAATTTAATCTCTGTCTGTATCATCTCACAGGAAATAGTGAACTTTAACTGCCGGAAGCTGGTGGCTTCTATGCCCCTGTTTGCCAACGCTGAACCCAACTTCGTGACGGCCATGCTGACAAAACTCCGGTTCGAGGTCTTCCAACCGGGCGACTACATCATCCGCGAGGGAACCATCGGCAAGAAGATGTACTTCATCCAACACGGCGTGGTCAATGTTATTACCAAAGGAACTGTTGGCCTGAAACTTTCCGACGGCTCTTACTTTGGAGGTACAATCCTTCTGCATAAATTAGATTGAACCATCACTTTCATTAATTAAAGTTTTTAAATCCTAATTCAACCCCATAACACTTGGAAGATCATTTAAAGTGGATATTATGTGACCTTTTTTTGGAGTGCTCTACGTAACATAATTATATTTATGATAAATTAGTTGAACTTTGACAGGACATGCATGTTTTTTAAATTGAACTAGTTCTTTCCAAATCTTTCATCTGTGGAATACAAAAGAAGATGCGTAAAGGCACGTTGGTAACCAAACAGTTTTTGTGAATCTACAGGAGGCATGCAAAACAAAACGTTTAAATCAATTATGGTGTCTATTTGTTGGCAGAGAAGGCGGGTGAATTGTAGACGCTGTGTGTGGTGAGATGTGTTTGTGGAATGTGATCTCTCTGCAGCCCTAAATCCGCATGAGTCGGCCGTTTTTAGCTGCAGAGGGCAGGAGGCTCTGGAAGAGCTCTCAGCGCGTGACCTTGGAGAGGTCAGAGATGAACTAAAGACTTGTGTTGACTGAGATGAAGACATAAGAGAGAGGCTGCCCGATACACTAGACATCGTGTTAAACAATCTGTGTCTCAATATTACGCAGAGGAAAATGTCATTGCTGTTTTAAACTCATCTGTGTTTTAAAGACTAACCTTGGTTTTAGATGTAAGAGATGTAAATGAGACAATTATTGACCATTGATATTGTTAATTTGCTCAATTCGGAGCAAATGAAAGCTTTTGCTTAAGTCTCGTCTGCGTCTCAGATATTTCTCCTAAGAAAAGAGTCAAATGTCTCAGAGTTTCAGAAGAAATGTCAACAATGTCTCAATCTGAGCTCAGATTTGTCTCGTCTGCAATCAAAAGTCGATATTATTGAAGATCTCAGTATGAAATCGATCATTTCTTATCAAATCCAGATTATTTTACCTCTACAATCTACATTCATTTTATCACCTCCTATTCTTTCATCACCTCCATAACACTCATTTGTTTCTGTTTTTATTTCTCATACGCAATTTTAAGAGAAACATTTGAGACTAAGTTGATACCTAAATGAAACAACTAATGACTCCCAAGTCTCCTGAGCTATAAAAGACCAACATCTGAGCAATAACATTTTCCTCTGGGTTGCAATTGAGCATAATGAGACTTTGTCAAAACCTCTTTTGAAACTCTTTATATCTCAAGAAATAAATCTGAGCAGGAGAGTCTATTTCATATCTCATTGCAGTCTAGGAGAGAGGGAGGGATTTCCTTCTTATGAGTAATACTTGTTTTTAGATTGTTGTGTATGTGTGTATACTGAAAGTGTATAGTCAGAAAAAGAACAAATTCGATGCAAATTAAACGTAGAGCTTGTGTGTGTGTCCCCACAAAAGTGTGTGTGTTCAACATAGCGTTTTACCTTTGATTGTGGCTTTGATTCACCAGCTCTTGGTTTGATGAATGACGCGGCGATAGCGATCTTCTTCAAAATTAGTCGGGGCTTCCAAGGTTGTGTATTGGATTTTGTGGATTGATTTGGGGAGCCGACAGGGAAATAGAGAAAAGACAGAATCCTGATGGATGGGTCAGGATTTAATACAGAGGTTGACGCACAACACATAGGATGAATGATGTTTATTATCTACAGTGACTCTTACGTGACATTTCTCTTCCATCCGGAAGAGCGAGATGTTTCATACTCCTGGTCCAATATTGTGTGAGGTAAATTTGATCCCGGAGAACCTAAATATAGACACAAAATAACCTTGAATGTTTACTATGAAACAATGACTGGTGAGGTGGGCTGGGCGGTATGATGGTGTATAGCGTGTGTCAACAGATTCTCTGATATTGTTCATATTACAGTATTTATGTGGTACGTTAGCGGTCAGCTGTGTGTTATTTTTACGCAAGTGCCGATCGTGTGTGAAACAAGTTGTTATTATGGTTTGTTAAGGATAGATAAGCAGAGTTTGTTTTAATCAGCATTTTGTAGTGTGTTTTGGGCATTATTCCAGTAGGATTTAACAACTGACCAATAGAATCCATCAAATATCAGTAGACACCATTATAGTTTCCATTAAAACCAATACAATTCCCTTTAAAACCCTTAAAACCATCACAACTTCTTTAATAGTTTCGATTGTTTTTTTCAGCAGGAATGACTTCTGTAATGGTTTTAATGGAAAAGGCTAATGGTTCATAACGGTATTTTAATGGAAACCATTAGAATTTCTATGATGGTTTCTATTGGGTTTCTATGTTTTTTCAGGGCAGGAAACCACCCTGCTGAAAAAAACCATAGAAACCATCACAGAAAATCTAATGGTTTTCATTAAAATACCATTACAAACCATTAGCCTTTCCTATTAAAACCATTACAAAATTCCACTTTGTAGTGTGTTTTGGGCATTATTCCAATAGGATTTACCATCCGACCAATACAATCCATCACATACCAGTAGACACCATTATAGTTTCCATTAAACCAATACAATTCCCTTTAAAACCATTAAAACCATCACAACTTCTTTAACTCTCGTGAATATTGCTTACTTAGACGAATCGCTTGCTGTTTTCCTCAATTGTAAGTCGCTTTGGATAAAAGCGTCTGCCAAATGAATAAATGTAAATGTAAATGTAAATGTAATGGTTTCTATTGTTTTTTTTAGCAGGGCACAACCCTGCTGAAAAAAACCATAGAAACCCAATAGAAACCATTACAGAAATTCTAATGGTTTCCATTAAAATACCATTATGAACCATTAGCTTTTTCCATTAAAACCATTACAAAATTTTGTTTGTAGTGTGTTTTGGGCATTATTCCAATAGGATTTAACATCCAACCAATAGACTCCATCACATACCAGTAGACACCATTATAGTTTCCATTAAAACCAATACAATTCCCTTTAAAACCCTTAAAACCATCACAATTTCTTTAATAGTTTCTATTGTTTTTTTCAGCAGGGATGACTTCTGTAATGGTTTTAATGGAAAAGGCTAATGGTTCATAATGGTATGTTAATGAAAACCAACAGAATTTCTGTCATGGTTTCTATTTTCTATGGTTTTTTAAACCCTGACACCATTATATTTTCCATTAAAACCAATACAATTCCCTATAAAATCATTCAAAACAGTACAACTTCTTTAATGGTTTCTATTGTTTTTTTTCAGCAGGAAACCACAAAACATAAAAACCATTAAAGAAGTTGTAATAGTTTTAATGGTTTTAAAGGGAATTGTATTGGTTTTAATGGAAAATGGTTTAGAAACCATTAGAATTTCTGTGATGTTTCTGTTGAGTTTCTATGGTTTCTGACAGCAGGGTATCACAATAACAATGAATTTATAGATGTATCTTTACAGGTGTTTGTCAGATCTGACAAAATTTGTTTTGCAGATTTATAACTATTAAGCACAGAAGATAATTGACCATGTTTTACACATCTGCCTCTGCACACATACAGTATGGTAAACTTTTAGGAACTTTGACTCATTGATGTTTTATTAGTCAAACCCAAACCCAGCGTTCTCATCAAGTATATTGTTTGGAAATATTTTAGATTATGAGGGAAACTACATGGTTCTCCAACATTTCCAAACTGGATATTTGATAGGAAATGTAGGACTCCATTTCATCCATCGAAAGATATGAAAAGTGGGCATTATGTTTTAAAACTGGGTCGTTTAGGGGAGGAGTTAAATAAGACGGACAGTCATTTCTGAGGCAGCACATGTTAATACATTTTGTTAAAACGCTCAAAGACGGACGTTTCTCCACATTTTTTGTTTTCATTTATGAAATCAGGTTGCTTTGTTTCGCTCTTTCCAATTTGAATGACACATTATGCTAAGAAAGTATTTTAAGAGCGATAAAGTTCCACACCTTCATTTTAATAATGTTAATAATAAGCATTCACATCACATTCTGTGGAATGAGGTCTGATACTGTTTAATTACTTTCTGCAGGCGGATATTCAAATTTCTCGCCTCTTCTCTCTTAAACTCTTCAGAGTTTTAGTTTTCAAGCAATTTAAAGCACTTGCTGTCAAGAGAAGGTCATAAAGTCCACGTTTACTGTTGAACAGCAATATCAGAATATGTTCTTCTAACTCCACACGTCTGGAATATCTTGACTCTTAACGTCATGTGATTCACTTACCTCGTGTATACACATTTACGTTCTGAAAACCCGTTAATAATTGTGTACAAAGGAAATGCATTTGCACAGATCTGAGATGTGTTGTGTTGAACAGTGTGTTAGTTTCATCGGTTTTCCTCTCTCTGTTAGAGATCTGTCTGCTGACCAGAGGTCGACGTACGGCGAGCGTGCGAGCAGAGACCTACTGTCGCCTGTACTCTCTCTCCGTGGACAATTTTAATGAGGTGTTGGAGGAATACCCCATGATGAGGAGGGCATTTGAGACCGTAGCCATTGATCGACTGGATCGCTTAGGTAAGAAAAACCAGATCTGTCTTCTGAGGATTTTGGAAGAGCAGTTATTTGAACTCTCACATGTACAGTTAGAGACGGTAAAGGATTATTTGGGGTTAAAAGGGCTCGAGAGTTTATTGACAGCATCGCTATCTTGCTGTCAATTATCACAGCATGATATTGACTGGAATGGAAAATGTGTTTACAGTAATGCACTTACAATGGGCGAGTGTAGCAAAATTGTGAAGATCATTTTCCTTACAAAAAGCACATTACATCTTTAGTGAATGCTTGTTATTTGGGCAATAATCTTGCCCAAACCATCTTTATGAGTAGCCGTTTTATCGTAAAAGATCAAGGAGATTTTAATTCCTTACAGTATGACACCGTAATGACCCATTTCATGCCAAATTAAAACATGTTGGAGCATAACTTGATTTAAAAATGCGAATAACTCCTTCTCACCCTCACAGGAAAGAAGAATTCCATCCTAATGAACAAAGTGCAGCACGACTTAAACTCTGGCATCTTAAACAACCACGAGAACGAGATGATCCAAGAGATCGTAAAGTACGACCGCGAGATGGTGAAGCTGATCGATCTTCAGCGCCCGCGTGCCATGTCCATGACGCCCTCCATCCCCGGCGGGATCTTCGCTCCACCCGGCCAATCGCAAGGCAGCTCGGCCATTGCGACCCTCCAGCAGGCGGTGGCCATGAGCTTCTGTCCGCAGTTCGGTGGCCCTATGGTGGGGCCGAGCACCATGCAGTCACCCAGGATGGTACGACGGTTCCAGGTGGTGCAAAACCTCTCCAGCCCAGTTGCCGTGTCTCCCCAGCAGTCGCAGCCATCGAGTTCGGTACCGCTCGGGGCATTCACCGCCTTAGCGATGGCCACTACGCCAATGCAAAGCCCGCTAGTGGCGGCAGGCGGCCGGACATTCCAGTATGGGAGTGGCCCGATGGGTGGGCGGTCCGGCTCTCAGCTGTCACTCATCCAACAGCACGTCCCCAGTCCGACACGCTCCACCCCGCTCAAGGGTGCCCCCGCTTTGCACCAAACGGGCATGCTGACCCAGGACGCCAGAGCCCTGTCTGCATCCCAACCTTCTCTGCCCCAAGATGGAGCGCCACCCATCGGACCCAGCCCTCCGCCTTCGAACAACGCTTCCTCAACATCAATCGGCCCACCCCAAGCACCTCACCCCGCCGTCCCCGGACCCTCCGGGGTCATGAGAGCCGTGCCTCAGAGAATAGCCCCGTCCCACCAGGCAGCAGCAGCAGCAGTTGGAAATTACCCTTCGACACCGCCGCCGACAGGCACTCCACCTGGCTTGGTCGGACCAGCACCTTTGGACTCTGCTATACGCAAGAAAGATTCCATAGTCAGCCTTCCCGAAACGGACTACACAGCTCGATCAAGGCTATCGTCAAACCTCTGACGAGAACTTTGAAATACTTTTGGGAGTCGGTTTATTCTTATTGCCCGAGTTCTGTACTCGTAGGGGCCGCCTGTAGCGAAGGTAAGCTCGTGGCTTTTCGTAAGATACAACAGGGAGGGAGTTTTATCGCTACTAGATTTAAAGTCTCTGCTACAAGTAGATCGGCGAGGTTGGATGCCTCTGTTCCACTTGCTCGTGTAGTTAGCGCCGACCCCTGTACAGCTTCCGATGCCTCTTAATATATTTGTCTTTATCGTCCCGAATGAAGGGGAGAACTTTTCATCTGTCGCGTGATGTTTCGTAGAGTTCATGTGATGCAACAGGACCTGGCTTGGGTGACAAGGAAATCAGGGACTTGAGATGACAATGATAAAATGTACTGCTTCGCAAAAGTGTTTGGAAACGCCTTTGTTTTTTCTGTATAAGCTCTCTCTGTGTAGCAATCTAAATAACTGTCTTTCACACTGTTGTACAATATTAACGAAAAAAGTATTAAGGACCGCTGGTCGATCTTATATCCACATGTAAATAAGGAGGTAAAAAAGGGAAAAACGTTATAATAGCAGAACAACAATTGTATGTACTCGAAAACCAAAGTTGAGCTTGAACACAAATTTTGGTTGTGTCTGTGTCAACTGAGCAAAAGAAGTCCAATGGAAACGTCCTCTATTTAACTGCCTTGATTCGAAGTTTAGAAGCCATATACATGGTTTATGTGTGTGTGCGTGTGTATTAGTTCGCACGCTCGATCATATATGCTTATTATTCGTTTTTGGTTTTGGCAAAATGTCGTGGAACGCTTGAATTTTTACGTGGTTTTGTCGGGCACGTCGAGTGAGTTTGTTAACCGAGGCAATACTTCACTGCACTGAGCGATAAGACTTGAACGCGTCGGGTTTTCTGCGGAAAACTCGTTAAATTAGCTGGCAGAAAACGAACGAAACCAAAAGATTCATATTTATGCGACTCATGCTGTTTTTGTGATCCGCACATGCAATATAATTCTGCAATATTCTCGCCCTGCCTTTTTATATATTGCAGCGTCCAATTGCACCGTAAGCAATGATATCAACGTTATTCAAAGAATGTTGAAATCCTCGTGTGCATGAGGTCATGCAGCTGTTGGAAGATGTTACGATATTGGTCTTCATTTTCTAGCGTTTAGCTATTTATTTATGTCCGAATGGATCTATGGCAATCGGCAGTTTATTCGGTGGTTTTATAACGTTGTTTTTTCCATACTGTTTGCCGTCACAATAACTCAAAAAAATCTATTGTCGAGAAGATTATTGTTGGAGGAAAGAACTTAAAAAATGATATTTAATATTTACTTATAATAGTATGAAATAATATTATTTAAAAAAACATACTAATATTGTAAAATCTTCTATATTTATTCTATATTTTACAGTTAAATAATGACTTTTTTATACTGTTGCGTGTTCTCCTGTCGTCGTAAAAATAGATCATAATTTGCACAAATGAATATCTAAAACATGCTGCATTTAAATGATGTGTAAATTTAAAGCGGAGTTTGTCAGTGGCTGAATGGTTGGGTTGTTGATTCATGAATCTGTTTCTTTATCAGAATGTAGTTGTGTGTTTCATTGTCAACTGCTGCAGTTTTTCTCACTTGAACTTTGAAACTGTAAATATGATGTTGTAAATTATTGTACTGTGTGTGCAAGGCTGGGCAGTATCATGGATCCCGAACCGAATTCTGGTGCATAAAGGAGTTTTGAATGTATGTGAAATGGAATATGAATAATAATAACTGCCATGTAAATAGATAAGTAACAATGCAGAATGAGTCTGTGTGTTTGTAGTGATCACATCAGAAATACGTCTAGGATGTTTTTATTTTTCTAAATCTTGCTTCGCTGCCAGTGATTCTTGTGGTCGTACTGTAAGTCTGAAGCTGATTTTTATACCACAAAGCACACGGTGTCCCCATTAGCGCTGTCTAGAGGACAGAAAAAATCCCCACAAATCACTGAATTCCCAACGGCCAAACCAAACGCTTTCTCAACGGATTTGTGCGATCCAAATGGGCAGCTCATTCAACAGAACAAAAGCATCCCTTACAGAAAACCTTCATGAATTTTACATGTTTTTTCACATCTCCACATGTGATCTCATGGGTTTCACATGGGAATTTACAAGGAACGTTGAAAACATTTTAAAACCACGCTTCACATGTCAATTTTATGGTCTTTCTGTAAGGGATGTTTTCATCAAAATCAACTAAAACAACATTTTTTTGCATCGCTATAGATTGTATTAGGTTTTTATTGCTCTTCACTGCAAAGTAGGATTTTTACTCCGTATTTTCATCCCCGAATATCAACACATTATTAAATCAAAACATATTTACTTAAGGAGTAAAATGCCTCAAGATATTAAGTCTTGTTTATTAGACAAATGATCAAACTTAAGCAGGTTTATTTTTAAAATAAAAAAATCTGTCAATGTGACAAGAAAATTAAGCTTTCATCCATTTCTAGATATTTATTCTTGTTTTAAGCGTAAACTGAAGTAGCCATTCAAGAATCAAGAGTTTCTCATGTATGTTGAACTGTTTGTCAGAGCAATTAAGATTAGAAAATATATGAAGTCTCAAAATTGAGTTCACGCTTAATCCAAGTTAATAGGCAAATCTTTTTCTGGTTTAATTTTGAGAATTTGTTCATAAAAAAGACTTAAAATCTTCATTTTGCTTCTCAAGTAAATGCATCTTGCCTTTAAAGGGTTAGATATCCTTACTGGAAACAAAGCAAAAATACTGAGTAAGAAAATCGTTTCTTGCATTATTGACTCATGTTTGGCCGTGTAAATGAATTAGCGTTTGGATTCATCGACCACACCTGTTATAAGTTTATAATTGTTTTGACAGTTTTATTATATAAAACAGACCATTATGGTCTTATGTGAGAAATAAAGGCACAAATTCAACCTGCCCAGATCGAATCAACTAAACCTCCAAACACCCTCATGTATCTCCTGTAACATTAGAGTTTGATGATATTAATCCAGGCAAGAAAATGACAGTCTGTCCATGCCAAATGGGTCGATGTTACTGTATGTCTCATTTGCAATGTAATCTCACTCATTGAGTTTCCTGGTGCGGGCACATTCAGTCCTGTTCTGTTTCCTGATGTGTGGTATAAACGCTTCTTTTCACCTCGCTCAAGGACACAAACTGTCTTTATTTCTCTCAAATGTACCACAATTCTTATTGTCCACTGGGTATGGCAGTGAATGTATGCAAATATCTGGAAGTTTTTCTTTACATCTGTCTTCTCATTAGCATATGTCATGGATTTATCCCTGACTAAACTGATTGTTGGAATGGAGATCGCGGGCCATCCTTTCAAAGCAGACTCGTACAGTACCCGCTCACCGCAGCCCTGATGCAGGTCATCCGTCTGGAAAATCTCACCGCTTTATTCGGCTTTGACGTAGAGACAAGCACTTGAAGGAAAGATCGGACAGATTCCCTCGAGATTCCCAGCATCACATGTAAATCAGGGTATTTTATGAGTTTTTTTGTTTGTTTTAACAATGCACGATGTACTGTAAATACCTAGTGCCTAGTATATCTAGTTTCCAAATAGTCTCTTTTAGTGGTGTGTGCGTGTGTGTGTGTGTGTGTGTGTGTGTGTGTGTGTGTGTGTGCGTGTGCGTGCCTGTGGCGCTACGAAGGATAAATGGTCCTTTTTAAAGGAATGGTTCAGCCTGAAAATGAAAAATCTGTCATTATTTACTTCCCCTCATCCCAGAGGAAAATGCTCAGAGGTTTAGTTGCTTAGTCGATTCTGTTAAAATTGAAAAATACTTTTAAAAAAATCTGGATTTGGGTAAATTTGATGAGAAATGACAAAAATATTGACTTTTCATTGCAGACTTGACAAATCTGAGCTCAGTTTGAGACATTGTTGACATCTCTTCTGAAACTAATGAAGACATTTGTGAGATTTGGCTATTTGTCTTATGAGAAATATCATGAGACAAAGATGAGACTTTCCATTTGCTCTCTCCATTTAATCTCGTTGATGTCCGAGATTTTAAAGAAAACTCTGACTTTTCTTTTGCATTGGTTGTTGTTTCAAACTTTTGTCCTGGTTCATTTGTGAGACAGGATGATGGGTAAATAATGACATAAATCTCATTTTCAGCTGACCTGTTCCTTTAACCTTGCAATATGTGTACAGTAGCTGCTAATAAGTGTTAGCGAAACAATTATCCCAGCATAACCTCCCCATGCGGGGTGAGATGAATTGCACATTTCTGTTTGTTTGGACGTCTGCGAGATTTTTATTCAAATCGTTGTTTAGGATCCAGTTCAAGATTCTGGGTTTATGCTGCAGCAGCTCAAAGACATCACAGCAGAATGACAAACATCTGTAGGCCTTCAATGATTATAAGACGTTTCAGCACACGTAAGAAATAAAAAAGAGACTTCTCAGGTTGTCTTGTTAGCCGTTTTTAGACCCTTTGTGAAGCATGACCTTATGTTGTGTGATAGAAACAAACAACACATATCACTTGCTGTTATAAAATATACTGATAGAGCTATTTGCTACACATCGATTTTAAAGTCAACATGAAATGTATTTTACTTGCGTAGCATTTGTTTTTTAGGACATTAAATTGATTTGATCAAGAAAAGTGGCCAATACCTTTGAAGTGTTTTTTTATGAGTACATGGAGGTCGACGGTTAAGTTCCCTCCTGAGCATCTCCGCATGTCCCGATGGCGATGTTAGCTTTCAAATTTCACGTTATTTGCTATTATTGCTGTAAATTAACTATTGGTAAGGTTTTTAAAAAGGCTTCATGACCTCTGTGACTCAATGGGTATTATGGCTATTGAGCATCATTAACCATAAGCCGACGCGGCTTGACGTCAATGAGAAAGTCATTTCGTAAGTAGAGCGAGCAAGGTTATTGCATTTTAAAGGAAACATTTCTTGTGCCGAAACATTGCTTAGGAAAGTTAGTATAGGTTCAATTTTGATTTCATTTTGACTTTAATGTGGGCATCTTACTACAGGTTTGATAAACAAACATAAATGCAAAGGGATGTGTAAAGATTTAAGTGGCCATTTTAATAAATACTTCCGACTATATTTGAAGGATCAGAATATAATGTTCTTATAAACTCGGTCAGTGGGGAGAACAGCAGCAAAGCTTTTAGTTTCATCTCTTTCATATACAGCCATCGATCTAAAAACAAACTGACTTTAATAGGACAGTTTTATTTGTTGTACTGTAACCGGTGTCTCGCTTCTCAAAATTGTCTTGTGTGTCTTGCTGTCGTTTCCCTTGAACTCCCACAAGCCTTCCAATTAAACCCGATTCAATGAAACGTCAGATTAGGCATTTGACTCCGCCGCACTGACTAAATGGATCCGGATTTGTGTCTATTTTTGCTGACCCAAACCCAGCTAAGCCTCTGATGTGGCTAAGCTAATGCCGCTACGTCCTTTGGCTGCTATGGTTTGGGTTTTCAGGTATCGACTCACCATTTCCAAGGTTCGGTTGGCTAGTTCATCCAAAAATGACAATAGTCACCAGTTTTTACTCTCATGTTGATCCAAAACTGACTTTTCAGGGTAATGATGACAGAATTGTTATTTCAAGTGTACTGTTCCTTTAAGAAGTGATGTACTGTTGCAGTACCATTGTATTTTGATACCATAGCATTGTTTGTTTACCATATATGTCATGATGTCAGTAGTACAATGAAATACTTCAGTAAAAAAAAATATCCAGAAGTATTTTTATGGTAATACCATGGTACTTGCTGCTTTGCTGCTGCCCCCTACTGATGGTGAAACTAAAGGTGGATATGTGCTCTCTCTGCAAGGGCCCTAAGCCTTAATCACTGTTGTGTGTGTTCTCTGCTAAATGCACTCTCACACACTTCATTGTGTAGATATTAGTCAGCTGTCCCCTCTGAAGGTCACATGTGGTGCGCTGGGATAGAACAGTTTTGGTCCAGTTGGCAGCAGACTCATTCCCTGGCACTCTTTTCTTCACTCGCCAGGCCAGAATCGTTTTTGCCCCCTCAACATTAAGCTATAATGGTTCCACGTCTCCTCCTTTCCTTGTACCCTTTCTATTGTTCGGTAGGTCATGATGGGCTCATTCTGAAGACCACATGCGGCTCCACGCTGTTTAAGTTGCTCTCAAAAAATCTGCAGGAGAAAATCGTGAAGTCTGCTTGTAGCTCATGATCTGTGGTTGTGTCATGCCAAATCCCCACTCCGCTTGAGCCCTTGGGGTGGCGGTTTGTAATGCCTGATTAAAACGTGTATGGTATAATGTTTAAGTATGATCCTATTTTCATAATAAACTACAACAAGATATGTATACATAGATGTCACATTCGATGTCTCCAGACATGTTGCTGCGTCTGCCATTTTGGAACGGTCAACATTTCAGTTGCTGTTGTCACTCACATTAAAAATCAAGTTTGTGTTATTTTAGCAAATACACAACATTTGCATCCACACAACATTTGATATTCATTTATGTGTATAACTATGATTGCAGACGCACAGTCAACTTGCTATCAAGTGTTTACGGACCAACTTTGACTGTTCCAATATGGCTGACCACTTGTATGGCTGCTAATGAGGCATCTATGTAAATTCATCTATTAAAGCTCCAATGTAAGATGGTTATTTACTCTCCCAGTCCGTGCTGGTTAGATTGGTTTCTTTTGATTACTTCAATGGGGTTTTGGGCACTTGGTGGTGGTACATCAAGCTGGGAGACTAGTTTAAAACCAGCTAGGACCAGCAACACTGAGCGCACAAAGGTTTATAGATAATAACTTGTGATGTGAAGGCGCAGGATGTGCACACAAAGAGAAATATATTTTTTACATTTGTTGTTTCGGTTCATGTCAAAAACAATAATTGATGCAGTTTAATGGTTAAGTATCAACAAGTTATATTTTAGGCAGTTTAAACTGGCACTGCATTTTGGGGTAAAAATGGGATTGAATTTGTCAAAAAGCTTTATTTAGTAGATGATTGTTTGCTGTCAGATTGGGACATCTGATGTTCTCTGTACCTGATAATTATACTCTGAATCCAACAGTTCAATGGCTCTGTTAGCTGATGTCTATGGCTGTGGTACGCTACGACTCCCGCTACTGAATATTACCCATGTTTTTTTTTCAGTAATCTTATTCATCGGTGACAATGTTGTTAAAGCGTTCCTTACAAATGAAGACTTGTTGTGCAATAAAAAGATAACATTGGCATACAAAAACGTCCTGTCGTGTTTTCGTTCTATATTAATTTTTACTTGTTTAAACACTGCATGATCATTTGGATTTGTTTACTTCATGCCCAATGTATGACACACGCATCCACCCACCCTACAGTCACACCGAAAGAGTTCAAGAATCGGTCATGCTGAAGTTCCCGCAGGAGTATTTATTCAAAGTGCACTTCTGACCTGATCAACCAAACCGAAGTTTGCTAACCAGGATGCATCTCTCTCAGAGAGGTTTGTGTTCTCTGGTTTCAGATAACCTCCGTCCCCCAAACACTAACAAACAGCACTGAAGACGAACGTTAGGACCACAAATTCGGTTATATGGAGGTAAACCAATACTGCTCCTCTCTCTGTCTCTGTTTCAAAAACCTACTGAGCTGTTTTACAAGGGAATAGTGCAATGATGCTCCCTACCTGTTGCAAGAGCTTTTTGCATCAGGAGTTTATCTGTAAAGCTTTAAGCACTTCATACGTATGCAGCTCACTGGGTTTTGGAATAGAGCACCTCTCTCTCTCTCTCTCTCTCTCTCTCTCTCTCTCTCTCTCTCTCTCTCTCTCTCTCTCTCTCTCTCTCTCTCTCTCTCTCTCTCTCTCTCTCTCTCTCTCTCTCTCTCTCTCTCTCTCTCTCTCTCTCTCTCTCTCTCTCTCTCTCTCTCTCTGTAGACGGTGGCTGTGCTGCATCACTGATGAGGTGTCTGTGTCTCAAACCTCCCAGAGGAACGTGTCTGTGCTGAGGTCAGCCCAAGGACTCCACTCGCATGACCACCCACGTACACGACTCTGAACAATAACAGTCACACTGGCTTTGTTCAGAATAGCATACTATCATACTGCATTACTAATACAGTATGTATGCTGTGCAAAGTATGCATATTTTGTGTGCCATGATTTTTTTCTTTTCTTGACTTTGATCAATTTGGAGTGTAAGTTGAAAGTTTCATGATTTGTGGCCTTTAGTCCATGTGTGTTAGCTTTAAAGCCAACTGTGCGCTTGTGTACTTTTTACGTTGACAAATGTAACCTTTAGTAGACAAACAAATTTCTCTTTGGGGAAAAGGTCACATGACGTATATATGGGACGTAAATTCATTGTAAATTGTGTGTCATAATGCATGCTGTAGAACAGAGTATACACTGTGCAGTATGCAGGAGGCTGTGCGCGCACACACACACACACAGACACACACACGTAAGATTGCTGCTGTGCAACCGTGTGTTAGTCATACAGATGTGTAGCAGAAAATCGAGGTCAATATTTACATCTTGGACAGCATGATGAATAAGAGATTTGATGTTTATCGTGGAGAAAACAAGGGCTAATTTATCGGCTGGGATTTATGGCGTGTTTCTCACAGAAAGCAAACGCTCCGCCCTGATCTCTGAAGCTCTAAAGCATTTTCTGGTTGTTTTCCTGGTATCCTCTTGGCCTATTTCCATAAATCAACTCACTCTTCCTCTTTTTGTTCAGCCCAAAGTCTTTATCTTCTCTGCAGCGTCTCGTCGATAAATAACGGAAAGATTTTCTAGAGAGATTCAAACGTGGCAGCGTTCCACTCGGACGGGCCTCGGGTCATTTATCATGGAACCGCCTCGACACCGGCTCGAGTTCAGCCCAATTCTGAATGTCAAAATTAGCATATCATCACTTGCCCTCTGAAATAATGGGAGATGAAGCAGAGAGGACAGAGTCATCATCTGAGAAACTGCACAGACTTACAGTATGCACGCTTTACAGTATGCTCATTTTCTGTATGCGTAGAATAGCCAGATGGCAACATTTAACAATGATGTAAAGCGTGATGCGATGATGTATTTTGAAATATGCATTAAATTTAAATGCAGCAAGTTTCTTGTATTTTAAAATGTGTGTAAAGTTGTGTCGTGTCTTCAAATCATAATAATTTTGTTCTTTTTTAGAGTTTGTCAAACCTCTGGTCACGAGATGTTTTCGTTGTATAAGAGATTCTCCAAAACCTCTCAAGATGTGAGAAACATAATGAATGTAAGTAAATGACGTCATTTTCGGTTAAATATTCCTTCACGGACATTGTGGTATTTGTATGGAACAAAGTCAATTTAATCTAAATAATTTAAATACTATAGAAAACATTTACACAATTAAGCTCTGCATTTTATTTCCTGTGACTCAAACCCACAACGTTTGCATTGCAAGCACAATGTGATATCAAATGAGCAGCAAGAACACAGAATGCATAAGAAACCTCTTCCACAGGTCATCTGTTCAAGTCCATCACAAATGTTTGACATAAAGCTCAGAATCTCAATACTGCACTGTAAAACACAGCACTCGTTCCATTACTGTAATCAAAACAACATCATTTAACACAAGTGCTTCAATTCATTACAGAGCTGACGGCAAAATGCAGGGCCAATTTCTATCAGACGTTCATCTCGTGTGCTGTACAGAAGCACTGGCAGCATTACTGGACGTTTACTCTCATTAGCCCCCCGTTGGCAGCGTTCTGTGTTTCTTGAAATATGGCACAAAATGCAGGAACAAGCGTAAGGTGCTTCATCAGCTGTAAGCTCCAGTCTGCTGGGAGAGAACAGCTAAACGCTCTCCTGACCCTCCCTGAGGAGACATTACTCCACAGAAGAATTCCGAATGCCTCCTGAAGAAAATAATACACGGTATACGTATACCATCCAAAAGTTTAGGGTCACTAGCTCAGTTTTTAATAATATATTTTAAAGCTATGGAAAACACTGGTATTCCTAATCCTAAATAAATCAAAATGATGTTTTATTTGATTATCTTCAGTGTAGTCACACTTTGTGTAGAATTTGCAAAAATGTTCTCCTGTCATTTTATCAAGCAGAAAAGGATGTGTTAATTATTAACACATGGTTTGTGTTAAGCGTTTTTAACACATTTTGTGTTGATTTTGTGTTGAATAAATGAAAGGGACAACACGCGTGGAGTTAAAAGTAACACAAAACATTTCGTGTTTTGTCCAGTGTACTTTTACTTCATTATTCAGTCTTAAGTCATTTCCAAAACATTTTGTTATATAAAACTTTTGTTTTGTAATAAAAAAAGATTGTTCACAACAATGTTGGCACAATTCTATTTTTGTGCATATAATAGTTAAAACATTCAGACATATCAGAGTAAGGTAACACTTTACAATATTTATTAACAATTAGTTAATGCATTAGCTAAAATGAACTAACAATGAACAACAGCATTTATTAATGTTAGTCTATGTTAATTTCAGCATTTTCTAATACATTATTAAAATCAAACACTGTCACTGTTAACATTAGTTAATGCAGCATGAACTAACATGAATACTGTATTGACATGAACTAACATTAACAAGAATTAATAAATGCTGAAAAACTCAATTGTTCATTGTTATGTAATGTTAGCTAATGCATTTACTAATGGTAACTAATAGCACCTTATTGTAAAGTGTTACCGGTTATATTTGTACAAACATGCATTTGCTAACAAACAAAACTTAACAGCACTTATTAATCGTATGTTAATTTGAGCATTTTTACTACGTTTAAAAAAAGTTGTATCTGTCAATATTAGTTAATGCATAATGAACATGAACATAAAGAATAAAAAATGCTGAAAAATCTATATCTCTCATTTTTATATCAATGTATTTCCAAATGTTAACAAACATACAACCTTATTATAAAGTGTTTGTATTTGTTGCTCAAATGATTGAGATACATTGGGAATTGGAATGTAAATGTGACATAAGTGAAGATTCCCACCCACAATCAGCACCATTTCAGTGTAAAGTGATAATTGAGTGCTGGAACGCTGCGTGAAAAGTCTGTAGATGTCGTAAACGTCTGAGCGTGACCTCGAGGAAGATCACGAGACTGTAATGTAGTGTCACTCTAATTTCTCACCGCAGTTCCAGAAGACATGCACTTAATGAGAAAGAGAGAGCCTCGCCATTTCCCCCAGGGTTTATCAGCTTCGCAAAGTCCACTGACAATGCACTAAACGTCTGAATAAATCATGCATTCTTTCAGAGTCTGACCCCTCTTACCCGTCAGAGAGAGAGAGAGAGAGAGAGAGAGAGAGAGAGAGAGTGCTGTCAGCCTTCACTGTCTGTTTAGAGATCTAAGTGATGCTTTTTCCTGGACTAATTACTCGGAAACAAAACACAGCTTTGAAGCGTGTGCGTGTGCGCGTGCGCGTGTGCGCGGTTGACACTTGACAGGTGTGTCAGCTCACAGCCTTTAGCAGCGAGCTGTCAAATGTTTAGCACGAAGGTCTTGTGACGTCAGCCGTGAGTCAGGCCACGTGAAATGAATCTCCTGCAATCCACCTGATGTCACGAGATGAATGACATTTATCGGTCCTTGATGTTCTGTCTCTCATCTCTCAAAGAAATGTTTCACATGTTTCAGCGACAGTCTGAGTCTTATTTTCACGGCATAAGTGACAGTGACCACGGAGAAGCGAGTTTTTATTAAGATAAATGAGTGTTTCACAGTGTTATTTTCACACACACATTGATCAAAATTACAGTACAAAAACTGAACTAAACAAATGAATCAACACAATCTTACAGGAATTTGTCACTATTTCAGTCAATCCGTATGACTTTGTACAATCTCATTCACATTACTGACGGATAGGTTTACGGATTGCTTTTTTACTGCATACACTCGAAAAAAAAGGCACAAATACTGTATTAAGTAATTTTCTGTATTCATTTTTTACAGTTGTTTTACCTGTATTTTACATTTTGCAATGCATTAAATTACATTTTAGCATAACGGAAATGTCCGTAAAATAAAGGAAAATGTAGGCTACTGGTAATTTTCTGCAGTAGGCTACTTTATCCGTTTTTTACGGATTTACAGTGTATTTACATTTTACATTTATTCATTTGGCAGACGCTTTTATCCAAAGTGACTTGCAAGTAGGAGAGCATAAAACATTTGTCAACACACTAAACAGTACCGATAGTTTACAATTTCTAGTTTTTCTATTAATCATACGTTTTTGTACAACTTGTACTGCACAAATTCATAAGCCACCCAGTTTTAAATTCCTGTGTGAGATCAGGTTGAAATGAACAGTTTTAGTCGGTGCTCCTTCACAATGAACTTTTTGTCAACTTTCTGAGTAAACCCATATGATATACTGTGAAAAAATGTGGTATATTTTAGTGTTTACTATAATAAACTGTAATAAAATTACAGACTAAAGTGATTTTGAACACTACCATGTTAAAATATACTACAGTAGAGTAGCCTACTTACTAGGGTTGTCACATATAGCATAGGCTACCATAAACAACTTACGATACTATACAAGCTAAGGTATCGCTACACGATATTGTCCCATGTTCATAATTCAAATCTACAAAATACATTTCTTAATAAATACACATATCTAGATGAAAACATTTTGTATTTACTATATGGTAAACTGTTTTAAAATACATTAAATATGCACACTACAGTATTTTGTAGTATTAACTATAGTAATGGGATAAATTGTAGCGATAGGCTATTGTGTATAGGCTACTTATGGTCTCTATTAGACACTATATAGGCTATCATGTCTTGGAATGTTAGTATAAAGTTTACTATAGAAAATACTATTTTATACTAATACTATTTTAATACTTATGTAAAGGTTTTTTTTTAACGTCGAAATACATTTAAATGTGCAATATTTGTTTTGTGTGCAGTAAGGTTTATAAAGGGAAATGTTAGGATTACTTTTAAATGTAAAACTAAACCGGCCAGTAGGTGGCGGCAATTTGAATCATTCAACCGATTCTTTCAAAACGTCTGATTTATTCAAGAACGAAGCAATGAATGACTCACTGAATCTTTATCTTTTACGAGTCGTTCAAAACACGCGTTTTAGGAATGAAACACCGCAAAAAGGCAGATGTAAGTGTTTAAATCAACGTTAACGCGTATATGCAACTTTACTTATGATACTATCTTTATAACAAATAGAGCGGCATCGCGGGCTTTTTAAAGCTTAGCATCGCGATACTACCGTGCAACCCTAAACTTAATACAGTTTATCATTTCACTAGAGTTAATAGGCTACTGCAGAACAAAGTGTAGTGATTTATATAATATACTAGGCCTACTATAGAACGTACTAAAGTATTTTTTTCATGTGGTAGTTGATGGTTAGACAAACCATCAAGAGAATGAATTCATAGAGAATTTGACTAACTTGCAGGTTGCTCAGAGCAACAACTACACTAGTTTAATCTTCACTGTCTCGTTCTTTACTTTCATGTTATAAATTATGTTGTAATAATATTACACCTACAAGTTAATGTTACTGTGAGTGATTTATGATTTATTTAATAGAGGAAAGATTTGTGAAGAGTCTGTCAGAAACTGTTTGATTTATGTGCTGGCCTGCAAACACATCATTAGAATATTTGTCTTGTTTTCCAGTCTCAATATTCAAACATCCTTTAAACAAGATTAAATGTTCTGGGAGGCTAAATCTAAAGTTAACAAAGTTTTGTGGATAACAAACTTGAAATGTGGCCAGTGAAAAAAGAACATACAAAGAAAGAAACCTTTAAGACTTAGTCTTAATGCTGTATCTTATGCAGTTTTGCCAATTTATCTTGATATGATTTTTTGTATTTTTATATATGATGCAATTTATACACAACATTTTCTTTTTCAGAGGTTTTAAGAATATGGTATCTTTCCAGATTACAATGACGGCTCATTTTACCAGCTTTACATCCCATTTTGAGAATTTTATGGCTCAAATGTTGCTCTTTCATAGCTCAGGAGATTTAAGTTATAAGTTGTGTTTTATTTAAATTTCAACTTAGTCCTAGACGTTTCCCCTAAAATTGCTTTAGAGAAATATAAACAATTGTTGAATGAAGAGTATGGAGGTGTAAAATGAAAGTATATAAAATAATCTGGATTTGAGTAAATTTAAGTTCATATTGAGATCTTCAATAATATTGACTTTTGATTGACTTGACAAATCTGAGCTCAGATTGAGACATTGTTGCGATCGCTGAGACATTTGTGAGATCATTGACTCTTTTTTTCGGGAGAAATATCTGAGACACAGATGAGACTTAAGCAAACATTTCCAGTTGTCTTCCATTTAATCTTATTGAAGTGAGATATTACAGAGATCTCACCTGCGATTTTCCTTATGGGATGTTATGATCAGTCAAGCCAGTGATAATGTTTAGTCATCCAGCACTATTCAAGCCAGGAATACAAGCACTTGATGACCTGCAGTCTTCTCACTTAACCGTCAGCAACAGTAATGCTGATGAGGATTCCGCCCTCACAAATCGTCTCGCAGTGACGTCTTTTCCATACTAATCACTCTCTCCAGAATAGCCTTTGCATACATTAGTCTCGACACATGGCGCTTCGAAAATTTATATATTCAAATTGCAGTGTGATATATATTCAGTGCAATGCTTGACATTACGGCTACTGTGGACAAAGGTCATCAACTTTTTTGACAGCCGAGATGCTTGTTGATAAACTGAAAGCTGTTCCAACAATTCTTGGTGTTTAAAGCGAAAAGTTAAAACAGCTGCTATTGAGGCGTCTGTATCAACACAGTCTCACGAGAATCTGTGTCAGTTAGCCCGACATAACATATTTTAATATGCGATACCTTTCATCAAATGTGTAAATATACATCAACGCATCATCTGATGGGAATTCATACCTATTTTACAAGGTGTTCCTATTTCCTACAATCTTATTCCTGTTTTGTTATGATTTGACTTTGACGTTAGGTTTAGGGTAGACATTTATCATTGCTTTGCCACCTCGTGAAACTTGCGTTTTTAGCAAAATTTGCCTTTGCGGCTGTGATTTTAGGGTTTGATGTGAGGTAAGGCCCCAACTCCTAAAATATTTACGATGACTTTTGATATCAGGTTATAAATATATGTGTACATACACACGAGGTCTGTGTATTGAAAGTCGTGCTGGTGACACGAGAAAATTGGGAATTTCGCGTCCACCAACGCAAAACAATAGATTAAATTTCGTGACCATATCACAAACTGCCATATGACTGGGTTGGAGACTGGGTATATATATATATATATATATATATATAGAGAGAGAGAGAGAGAGAGAGAGAGAGAGATTATGTGGCATTGCAGTTTGGATATATATATATATATATATATACTGTATATATGCATCCAAACTGCAATGCTACATCATCTCTACTTTTTATTTTGCAGACATCATTCTCGGCTTTACAAAACACTTTAGATGCTTATTTTCTGGCTGTTGGCTCATGTGATGTCTGTGGCTCGATCAGCCCAAAACAACATCACTTACACCCCTGCAATAGTTGTGACTTGAGGTTGACAAGATGTAACGTTTTATATTCACGGCTTTCTCTCCTCTCGCTGTGCGCTTTTCTTAGCTGACGTGATATTGCATTTCATATTCACAGCTGAGCTCCTGGTTTTTTTCTCTGTCTCTAGCTAATGAGGTTTGGGACAGGGTTTTTGGCCCTGGATTCATCTAATTTATTTTGCTGAATCAAGCTTTGTGTTCCCGACACTGGCTCTGTTTACCCGAGACAGATCCGCTCTCCCTCTAGTCTCGGCACACAGACTAGATCATCTGATGAATATTGAGCAGAAATAACCAGCGACAATCGGATTGGCTGGCTCCCGGCGGAAAACGTTATTGCTCAGATGTTGCTCTTTCATAGCTCAGAAGTTCTCAGTTACGTTTCATTTCATCTTAGTCTCAGATGTTTCTCCTAAAATTGCTTAAAGAGAAATACAAAGATGAACAAATGAGAATGTAATTGTTGAAACATGAAAAGTTTGGAGGTGATAAAATAATCAGAGTTTGATGAGCAATGTTTGAGTTCATATTGAGATCTTCAATCATTTTGATTGCAGACGAGACAAATCTGAGCACAGTTTGAGACATTGTTGACATTTCTTCTGAAACTCGAATGGAGACATTTGTCTCAGGAGAAATACGCAGATAAGACTTTCCATTGATGTCTAAGAGATATTATTGAGATACTAAAGTGATTTTTCTAATGTGCTGCTATGAAATTTCACAGAGGTAACATTTTTCAATAGAAATGGTATTGAATCTTTGCAAGACGTCTTTGCTTAGTGTTTCAAAACCAATCAATTGGATCAATAAATAATAACGCTACCAATTTGCATTAATACCTCGTATCTTATCGCGTATTGCCCACATTTACATTACATTTACATTTATTTATTTGGCAGATGCTTTTATCCAATGCGACTTACATTGCATTACACATTATACATTTGTATTTGAGTATGTGCAATCCTTGGGATCGAACCCGTGACCTTGGCGTTGCTAGCGCCATCATCTAACCACTGAGCTACAGGAAAAGCTCACATGTTATAATGTTACATCAAACTTCATCATCCTAGAACATCTTAGGGATTATCTTAGGATAATAAAAACACACACATCATTTTCTGACCACCAGAGCAGCTGACCATGCAAAATAACCCAGCATCTGTGAGCTCTGTGCTCATCATTCCCTAGAGAACAACCAGAAGCGGAAGCTGAAAGCCGAGCTTCAGAAAGCAGGACGAGGACATAATACAAATACAGGCTTTTAGATTCAATACAATCTGCTGCAGTGTTCATCTCTCTGTGCTATTGTTCTGTTCCTGTGGTGTTGGAACTCATGACCGCAGCTGATTCATTCATTTCCACAATCCCACCGTCAGGACATTCATCCTCGAAATGAACTAGAATCGAAAACTCCTCATAATTCTCAGAAAGACTGCCGACCCTTACAAAAACGTCCATTTGAGTGTGCTGTTAGTATACTTTTATATACTTATAAACGTCTCAGACTTACACTTAAATAATAGTTCACCCAAAAATGGTCATCGTTGACTTGACCAATTGTTATTCTCACTATAAAAGGTCAGTGGTGACCATATTTGGGTGAACTATTCCTTTAAGGATACTTGATAAAGTCAAGTATATACTTCTGCGCATACTTTGAAATTAAATGTACAATGTGGTGAAGTCATGTGACAGTGATGATACATACATTTGTTCGACATGTTTAGTGCTGCTTGCATTTGAAAATAAGTATGCAACACATTATGCTGTACACAAGTATTTCCTGTTAAACGCACGTCCAACTTGTGACTAACACATTTCTGTGAATGTTCTCATGTAAATTGACCAAAATCGATGCGTGAGTCATGTTGAATGGTGACGTGTCTTTGAATAATTTGAATCTTGTTAGCATTCATATGAAATAACTTTGACTCATGTTTATTTCACATCTATTTCTTGTCCTCTCAGGTGAGCTTAACATCTGGTCTGGAGGAAAACAGCTATAAAGTGATTCATTCTCAGGTTAGTGTCTTGCATTAGCATTCTGAGCATCTCTGTCCTTCACAGAACAAAACAACAAGCAAGAAGAAAAAGACGGTTTTATGTCTGTATGTCCAGTGGATAAACAGATTGGGTCAAAAAAGTTATATTCAACCCATTGTCGGGTTCAGTTCAGATCAGTTTAGCATATTGCTAAGCATTATTGTCGTGCAGGCAATAGGAAAGTAAAGCTGTGTTGTGCTGTGCTGGCACAGTTGTGGGTCTCTCTGTGCATTTTGTTTTGATAAACACAACATTTTTTGTCAACTGGTTTCATACATAGAGCTGACTCATACTGCACTATGACAGACATCCTCACTTTATCACTTTAGTGTCCGCTGTAGTGTACACTACAGAAGCTACACCCTGGAGCCGTCTATTTATGGAGTTGCTTTGTTCCGGCTCTGGGGAACCGCTGTCCGCTGTGATGTCATTATGAGCCTCGATGTGCTTTTCAATTGTTCTAAAAGTCCCGAGGGATTCGTGACACTAAACCGTTTGTTATTCTTCAATAAAAGTTTCAGCGAAAGGACGTGCGTTACCTTTAAAAATATATAGCTTAACGTTTTTTATATAGCCTATATATTCATTTTTTTTAGAAAATCTAGAACTATTTATAAAATAATTTGGAATTATATAATATGGAAGTAATGTTTAGAAATATCATTTAATAAAATAAAATACAAAATATAGAAATATTGATATATTATAGGAAAGAAATGTTTAGCAATATAATTGAATAAATAAAATAAAAATAGTTTTATATAGTAAATATTTAAATAATAAATGGAAGTGGTGTTTAGAATTATAATTTAAAGAATTCAAAATAAATAGAAATAAAAAGGTTTATATAATATATGAAAGTAATGTTTAACAAAATCATTTAATAACACAAAATAAATAAAGATGCTTGCAAGTAAAAGGACTGCAGAAATAAATACACTTTTTCAAATAAAGGTTCTTTGTCAAGATGTATATGGTTCCACATGGAACATTTCTGTTTCACAAAAGTTCTTTGTAGTGGAAAACTCTATAAATGGTATACAAAAAGTAAATGGAAAGATTTTTTGGGGCACTAAAAATAGTTATTTTATAACATTGCAGTAAAGATCTTTTTTATCATCTTAAGAGTATAAAGACTTTCTAGTGTTAGTGTGAAGTTACAAAAACTGTTACTATGTCGAGCGTTTGCATTGGCAAAGGTGATTTTTAAATGTTCAAATATACACTTTGTGAGTAAATGTGTTCTGGGATATTGAACCTATGAGCTTGCGGTGTCCAGTGCCAACGAGATGACTATAGAAATAACCTGTAATCTGTGTCTTATATTGTTCTAGAACCTATGAATGGTTGAAATCATAAATGAGAGACTGAAATAGTTGCAGTAGTGATGCATTTAAAACCCAAAGTGCAGCGCTGTTGTTTGCTGTTTTTAGCATTCGGCTCTCTGTGGAGGAATGAAGTGTGTTACTTCACCTTTGACGTCAGTAATACATCAGTGCCTCTATGGCTGAATCATAAGTCTTTGTTTTGATTATACTGCCGTTTCACACACACGCACGCACGCACACGCACACACACGGCTTGACCTTGTCGTGGAAGAATGAGACTTGCTTTGTTTGCGATCGGTCAGCCATGTTAATGCCAGCTATGCGATGGCAGTCTGTATCAGATAAAGTGTGACATCCATTCAAATTAAACATAAAACCATCAGCTGATGAAGAATTACAGATGTGATGCTGAGAGCAAGCAGTGTTCTCTGTAAATAACCGGCAGGAATATCTATTGTGCCAGCTTCAGCTGTAGAGATTGTAAGCAAACGTGTATGTTTGTGTGTTTATGCAGTCAGTTTGGCTAAATGTGGCTTACGGAGTCATTCAAAGAGAAAGAGGAAGTACGTCTAATACATCATTTCCTTTCCCATCAGGTGAATTGAATGTTCCTGAGCAACTTTTGCTAGCAGCCACATCATCAAAGATGTTTTACAATGTACGTCTATACTGTAGGTGTGTTGTGCGTTTGGTGTCAGTTGAATTTCACAGGAGTGATCCAAGCACAAATCTTTCAGATTTATATATGTAATTGTTTTTGGTTCATGCAAATACAAAAGTAAGTCATTTGTAGTTTGACTTACCTTAAAATCCATCACAACCGGACATGATATCTGCCAAAAAGAGAGAAATAAAGGCATCATCAAATGGGACAGGTCTAACTTCTCTTGAACTACTGAGATGAATGTTCAGTGTTTGTAGGATTAAAACTACTTTTTCCAAAAATAGCATCAAACCGAGTAATAATATAAAAATTTAAAAAAGGAAGTTAATATTGATGCTGCAGAAATATATTTTTTTTTAAAGATCTGAGTTGTTATGTAGGGCTGAGATTTTGGCCTCAGGATTTCAGGGGCAAAATAAAAGAAATAAATGGTGTTATAAACCCTTCAAATAGTCTCTAGATTTTGTTTTGAATTCATTTTAATGCATTTTATTATTACTTCACTCTAAAAAATGACAGGGTATTTTCAGCGTTAGTGCAAAAAGAGGCAGACCCAATCTTTGGGTTAAATGAAATAGAAAATTTTTGCATTTGACCCAACAATGGGTTCAAATAAACCAACATGGGTTCATTTTGAACCCAACAGTTGGGTTATAACTTTTTCGACCTGAGTTGAAAATAACCACTCATTGGTGAGTGTACATCATATTATTGTTTTTGTTCATATTATTGTAACATTTGGTAACACTTTACTTAAAGCATTTATGTATAATGCATTATGAATGTAGTTTTAATGTATTAATTATGCCTTATAATGCATTGTAATGTGTCATGAATAATTGTAACCACAGTTAATACATTATAACACTTAATTGTTACACTATGCTTTTTAAATTTGGTTATAATTGTAATGTAATGTATCACAACGCACATTATGAACAATTATAATGCATTATACCCTTTAATAACCCTTTATAATGCACTATACATAAAGGCGTTAAGTAAAGTTTTAGCCAACATTTAAAAGCAAGAAACCAGTTGTTTGCATTTTGTTGTTTGTCCCTGCCGTTTGATTTACAACCCACCAGCTAAAGACACAATTCAGTGACTCTAAAGACATATGGTTTCATGGTTTTTGAGGCTTTGTTTACTGGTGTGTTCTCTAAACAGCTGGTGCCATCCGCATGTGACTGATGATGTGTGTCATGGCCTTTGAGTTTCCCAGGAAGGAAAGCAAGGTCTTCAGATCAGAGAGGTGTTCCTGCTTGTGCTGTAAAACACAGCTGGCTCGTGCAGGAGTCACAACCCTCAGAATCAATCACACAGATGCTTAAAGAGGGTGTGTGTGTGCGTGCGTGCGTGCGTGTGTGTGCGAGAAAACATCTGGCCTGAGTCTGACACACTACCCTCATGTAGGAGAAGAGAACGAGTAGGGAAGTCCTCCACTTGTTTTGCGTGCACCATTTTGCTGGTTATGCAACAGTTTGAAAGTAGCTTTGATTTCTAATTTATCGGCAACAGTTTGTTGAACATCAATAAGTTTCGTCGGCGTCGATAACTTGTGTGCCAACATATATCGCCAGTGCACTTGCGGCCTGACCCGCTTTCGATTCCCGTCTCGAGCATCATTTGCCGGTCCTCTGTCTCTATATCTAATGCTTTCCTGTCTGCATGTGCTCTCCACTGTCTTAAAAAAAAGAAAACCAGACAGAGAGAAAAGTTTGGCCACACGGTTAAAAAATCTGTAGAAATTACAGCATTACTGACAGCAGTTTGCCAGTAACTTACTGTAGATTTATATTTATCTCATTTGTGGCAACAGTTTGTTCAAATGAACACTGCAAAAATGGCTTTCTGACTTAGTATTTTTGTCTTGTTTTTCAGTATAAATGTCTAAAAATACTTGAATCGAGATGCATTTTGATGCAAGACATATGACGTCTTGTTTTTAGGCAAAAAATATGAAATGTAAGTAAATTTGTGCTTAAAACAAGCCAAAACAAATCTGCCATTGGGGTAAGAAAAAACCCCTGAAATAAGTTGAACCTTTTATCTTAGTCATTAAATTCAAGATTATTTTTCTTACCCTATTGGCAGATTATTTTGCTTGTTTTAAGCACAAATTTGCTTACATTTAATATTTTTTGCATAAAAACAAGACTTATTTTCTTAGGTCATTTTGCTCAAATACATCTGGATTCAAGAATTTTTAGATATTTGTACTGAAAAACAAGAAAAAAATATTAAGTAAGAAAGCCATTTTTTGCAGTGAACATTAAACATTAATACGTCTTTATCTTTACAGAAAAAAACTATAAAATAACAGCCTCATGCAAAGCATTCTGGGAACTAAAAATCCTCATCAACCTTTTTCAATATTTTTGGTTATTTTATAGTTCTTTTTTTCTGTAAAGATAAAGACTTATTAATGTTTAATGTTCATTTGAACAAACTGTTGCCACAAATGAGATAAATATAAATCTACAGTAAGTTACTGGCAAACTGCTGCCAGTAATGCTGTAATTTCTACAGTTTTTTTAACAGTGTGGCCAAACTTTTCTCTCTGTCTGTGAGGTAAAGGTGTGAGAATGAATGTAAAATACCTTCACAAACAATTTCCTGCAGGTTTATTTGTTTTTAATGGACTGCAGATGCAGCAGGATGATTCTGCATGAAATGGCTAGAATGCTTGAGAAAACAGTACTGCCATCTACTGCTAGATTATCTCTCTCTCTCTCTCTCTCTCTCTCTCTCTCTCTCTCTCTCTCTCTCTCTCTCTCTCTCTCTCTCTCTCTCTCTCTCTCTCTCTCTCTCAAAACAGAAGCAGCTACATGAATATCCCAGGTCTTCAATAAGCTATGACAGTCTGTGTGCTGTGGATTGGGTCGATGGAGAAGTGAGAGTATTTATAAAGCTGAAACCTGTAAGAATAGAATGAATGTGTTGTGTGAGATACCTGTGGAAAGAAAGAGAGAGAGAGAGAGAGAGAGAGAGAGAGATGGAGAGCTGACAGACGCTGACAGACACAGATGCAGACAGTGATTCAGCATTTGTGCTAGAAGTAGAAATAATGTTTTGGTGGAGAGCTCAGCTGATGATAGGTGTGTGATTGAAGTTCTTCTAAGCGAATTTCTAGAAAGGATCAAAAAATAATATCCGCCATCGCTCTCGAATCTGCATATTCAAACCCGCCACGTCACGATTGTTCGCTTGTTTACAAGCCATATTGGATGGATCGTTACACGGATGAATAAATGATCATAAATGACTGTTTCTTTAAATGAAACTCCCTCCTTTCAGTGAGCACATCATGATCTCACACACACAGTCATTATGAGACATAAGAAATAATCCCCGTCTTTGCTTAATTAGTTTTTACACATGACTGGATAAACATCCTCCGAGCTTTTGTAACAGGTTAAATTATGTGTATAAAGATGCCGGAGAGCTCATAATGAACCTAAGCACAGAGATATCCCAAATCAGTCTGCACCTGTGGACCAGTTCATAAAAATTAACAAGAAATGATTCACTTTTTACGTGTCTTACAAATTTTTTTATTTATTTAAAGTCTATTTCATATATACTTACACAAAGTATAAGTTTACTTTATGTAGTAAAAATACTGCCCATTGTTGGGTCAAATAAAACATTTTCCGGGGTAATTTAACCTAACTTTTATTATCCTTTTTTAAGATTTATCCCTTTTTGACCCAACACTGCAGCATTTTGTAGAGTGTAAGAACTCTTTTAATACCACTTGGGACTAAATTTGCTAATTTTATAGTTTAATAAAGTTTTTAAAGAGTAAATATTTTGTGATTTTTAAGGTACTACTTTGGTTTATAAAGTGTCCAACAACACGTTTACGTACATACGAGGTGTAAAAACTATAACTTTATTGGATAAATTATTGGAATTTTTAAATAACTTTTTTATTCACGCACTTTCGGCTTTACAACTTGCTTACACACACGCACGCACGCACGCACGCACGCACGCGCACACACACACACACAGCAACATTACACATAAAATGCATAAAGATTACACATAAAAAATTACACATAAAATACCTTCTCTTTAAGTAAAAGTACCAGTAGTTATTATTATTTCCATCATTGTTTTTCTAAGAAGTACATTAAAAAAAGACTGCACGTGTACTTTATTATCTTTAGAAGTGCACAAAGTATACCAATAGCACACTTGAATAAACTTCTTTTTGTAATAATTGTGAGACTATATCAGATGGACAGGCCATAAATGTACCGGCGTATTCAAAGAAATGAGTTTTTGCTCTTTTGTAATGTGCTGAAATTTCCCATGAGTAACTTATGACTCAAGCTTCAGAAAATAACTAGTGTTTATCCTACAACAGTCATCATTATTCTTACTGCTCATATTTAACCCCTAACCCTACGTGTTTCTACGGACATGATCGATAACCACAAATTGTGTGCTGTAGTTTTTGTGTAAAAGTGCCATTTTCTTGTGAGTGATAAACAAGGCAAAGAAGCCATTGTAGACCAGAATATGAGAGACTCGAGACACCTAACATCCATGTTATAGTGACTATCCACCCCAAAAATTGCAAGGGTTTTGCAAGGTTACATTTCATACACAATGTCATTTAAAGTGCTTCACATCAAAAGGATTCAAAAAGAAAGACGGATACATAATGCATAAGAGATCTTTAAAAAAGTAGATGATTTAAAATCACACATCACAAATTGTAAAAAAACGTGTACAAATAATAAAACTGAAAGAAAAGGCAGTCTGCCTTAAATGTATATTATCATCTTATACGTGACATGCATGTTTAAAAGAAAACTCAGATGGGTCAAAGGTGGCCTAAAATGATCCGAAATAAGAATATGACACGTCATGCTGACCGCTTCACTGAGAAGTGCAAACACATCTACAGAGCCCTGCGAATTACAAACATGTGAGGAGAAATAACCTCAATTTAGCAACAACACCTACCGTGGGATGAGAACAGAGAAAGAGAGAGAGAGGGAGAGAGAGAGAGAGTCTGAAAGCTGGAGTTTCTGTGGATTTAAGTGTGAAAATTGTATTTAGATTGATAGGCAATAAAAATAACTACGCGTGCGTCAGATATGTAACAGCAGATATATGTGTCCTATTCCTGCCAAAACAACTACCGTACATTCGGCTTTTTAAATGTCTGGTTCAAAGACTTCTGTCCAAATCCATATAGATGACTGCACATTTATTTAAAAAGTTGTTAATCGTCCTTCAGCTAAAGTCAAAAAACCCACCTCTTCTCAACAAGAAACATCATTTAAGGTGTCATTCCTTGATATTTTGTTTCCAATGCACGTCCGTGATTTGCAGTGTTTAGTTTCTAAGCCTGACAGCACATAATCTGAGACAATTACACAAAAGCGAATAAAAGCATGCAAGAAAGTGTGAAAATTGACCGAACCATTGCCTACATGGGATCATTATGTAATTTTGCATCAAATTTTATTTTCTTGAACCCAATATTTTGCTTTTTATGAATCCATTAGATGTGTTTAAAGTATAAAGGACTGTATAATTCTCTGTTTGTATAAACGTCATAATTGTTTCATTGCATACACAAAGGTTAATACTGAAAGAGTGCGGTATACTAAACTAAATGACCGTGTGAATCTGGATCAGATCTCCAGAGAGAACGTTTCCTCTCCCATCCAATTAAATGCACACCTGTATGCATCCCTGTTAGAGTTCGGCACTGGGACGACTGGTTTCTCAGCGAGGAAGACAAACACATGCAGTGTTATATTAATCATACTGTGTGCACAGTGACCCGCCACCCGCTGAGCCAGATCCAATTATGAAAGAAGTGTGAGAAGGAGAGGGAGGACGATCCGATGCGAAAACAAATACCCGAAAGTGGCACAGGAGAGAGAGAGATGGTCTATTTCTGTCCGGAGGTTCTCAAGAGATGCTCTCGTATGGGCTCTCCTGGTCACATGACCCCGTTTCAACCTTGGAATGAGGAGAGAGAGAGAGAGGTGTGTGAATAAAATAAAATCGAAATTTTCTCAAATCTAATTTTCAGAGTGCACTTTATTAGTCTGATATTAATAACTCTGAGATGTTTTTAATTTCTTTGATCAGTGAGAAGGACCATATGTTATACGATGAACAACCTCAGTCAGCTCTCAGCCGAGCCAGCTGTCGACGGTTTGTAAATAGCTTTCGGTGGGATGCGTTTTTTCCCACCGGGGAAGTTTTTCATGTAAGATTAAGCTCGGCTGGTGCATTATGGCCCGGGGGAGCGTTTGTAAGGCGGCGTTTTACGACGCAGATGTAATTTAAAGATGTGGTTTAGTTTTAACACGGTTGCTGTGACAACTGCCTCCACCGCTGCCCTTGAGCTCACAGTAACCCCACGAACGAACAACCTGATCTCACGTGAAGTCCTACGTATTTTTCGAGGTGGCTAATTGTTGCGAGTCGTACTAAAACGTACGATTAAGCAATACTGAAGATCCGCCCCTAAACCTGAAGTCACTGGCACGAAATTAACTGAGATCGTACGAATTCATACGAATTAGCCAAAATTAGCCACCTCGTAAAATACTTACGATTTCGCCGTGAGATTGCGTTGATAAAACCCATCAACATTGGAAGAACTCAGATTTGAAAGACGAGCAAATGTAACGAATGAGAAGGGACTGAAGAAAACTGGCTGTAAGAGCGAGAGTTAAAATTGAAGTTTTGGCCGATATGTGCACACCTGCGACCGCATTTCTGTTAAATTATTAATGCGGCACATCCACAATTCTACAGTACAGGGTTGGGTGTCATAGAGAATTGATTATAAAATGCATTTTAAAGGGATAATTCACCCAAAAATGAAAACACAGAGAAAGAAATTTGGAAGAATGTTAGCAATTTTCTATTCTGGGACATCATTGACTACCATAGTAGGAAAAATGTAATTTGCCCCAGAAATGTTTGTTTACCTAAATTCGAAAAAATACGTCATTTTGTGTTCAACAGAACAAAAAATATATATTTATTTTCCTGTGGTAGTGGATGATGTCCCAGAACTGAAAAATGATCATATTTTTCTTTGTGTTTAACAGAAAAAAGAAATTTAAATGATGTAAATGATGACAGAATTGTCATTATTGGGTGAACTAGCCCTTTAAAGTCTCATTTAGTTTTTGAATTTAAATTGAGGTGTCAAACACTTCTTCCATGAGCACTTAACTGTCTCATTAAAAAAAATAAAAAATAAAAATACATTTTTCATTTTACCCCTATTTTTCCTTTTCTAATGTTCTCTATATACTTGCTTATACTATCTTGACGTTGTATTTGAAACCTTGTATTACTAGCACCTCTCGTGAATATTGCTTACTTAGACGAATCGCTTGCTGTTTTCCTCAATTGTAAGTCGCTTTGGATAAAAGCGTCTGCCAAATGAATAAATGTAAATGTAAATGTAAACAAGTATCATTAAAATGTAATAAAATGTTAAAATTAATTAGTCTTTTAAACAAAACATAAGCAAAATGTAATTTAATTTACGTTAATAATTATTAGTTAATGTCCATTATATAATGTCCCAGTTATTTATGAGAAAAATGTTTCACTGCTGGTTATGTTTGTTCTGATGGTTCTGGACGATACTTTGAGAATGACCTCAGAAAAAGGCCTTTGATATTTCAATACTCTTTTATTATGGAGATTCAGAAAAGCGAGTGGAATGAGAGTTTAGTCAGGGCTGTCTGGGGTATTTCGAGTTATAAATTGCACAGGGCCTGTAAACACGTCTGACTCATTCAAGAGCAGTAAGATATTCATTGCTCAATTCAAGACCTGAAGTTACAGAAATAAAAAAGAGAACAGCGTGTTAATGTCACATTTAATGCTGCAAGCAGAGAACATTTGTGCTGTCAATCACTCTTCAATGTTTATTTAATGCTAAGCATGAAAGTCACTTTATTCTCTAAAATATTCATGATCGATTTATCAGCTGATATTTGATTCTTTTGAGACTTTTCTGAGCTGTGATGTCAATGCTAACATACAGAAAAAAAGGTTTGTTGGAATTACTTAATTTAATCATGTACATCGGTTCCACATGATTTAATGACGTTTTTTTAACATAACTTTTCTTGCAAATTAGGAATTGTTTTTAAATGTTATGTTAAAAAATCATGTGGGACCGATGTAAATAATTAAATTGAATATTTCCAAAACAAAATTTCTTTTTGCAGTGTAATGTGTAATGTATATGAAATATTTGCTATTTTTTATATACACAAACACTGTTCACAGCTGTTATGAAGAGCTTGCTATTTGTTTTGAAGTTTGCTGACGTACCTTTATGTTGTCCATTAGTTCTCATCCTGTTTACTATTTCCTGGAAAAGTTGCTTTAAGTGTGCTTGAGAGGGCAATTTAATGTGATCTAAAGCGGCTGTGCTTTACAACTATAGGGTCTGATCTGAAACAAGTTTACCAGGACAGCCGAGAGCTTTGCTGTTTAAATGTCTTTAAAGAGACATAAATACATGTTGTTATTCTTTGTAGTTGCACTTACCGAAGGGGATTAAACACTAACAGATCTTGGCCTTCAGCTGATATGAAGATGTTCTTGAACACTGATGGCAGGATTGTTGTAGCTTAACTGGTATTGAATGAATTGGTGGAGCTTGACTTTAGTAATGATAAGATTGCAGTGAATATGTTGATAAACATAACAATGACACATTATGAAGGAAAATCTGCCAAATGCATACATGTAAATGGAAGTTCAAAACTGACTGTCAATGAATAAAGGTAATAGGAGTTTTCTCTCAAATGATTCATATGAATGACATATATTAATTTGTTTAAGTTTATTTATTTAAGCGAGATAAAGCGATATAATATTGTTTAGTCACGCTAAATATGCAAAAATCATCTTATAGAAAATGGCAGAACTGGGAGTAAAAACATACTAAAATCGCTTTTGAATGAATTTGAACGTGTTTACACTGGCCTGATGCTCTTAGAATAGACACATTTCGCCCTCTTGTGGTTTAAATTCAGTACTGCAGTGGACTAAGTGCAGACATTATCTCTCATCTAGTTCATGAAGATGCGTTCGTCAAAAAACCTGTAGTGTTACTGTGATATATTTTTTTTAATAAAATAAATGAGAGGTAAGGCCTATTAATACGTTTATATTAAATTCAATCCTTATGTAATACTGTGTAATTTAAATAATCCTATTTTAGAATGCATATCATATTTTGTTATACTTTTTTATAATATTTATAAGGCATTTTTTTTTTCAACACACACGTAAAATAACTGACCAAATGAATGACATAGATAAACCCTGTTGCATCTTTGGAAATGTAGTTCAGTGTGAGTGTGTATCTCAAAGGTAACATGAATGTAAGATTTACTATCATAGATACGTATCTACGTTCCCAACAACATACATAAAAAAACTATTATCTCTGATGGTAGATGCATATTTTGTCTTTCGCTATTAACTACTAGTTTACTGGCCTACACACAATGCTAGGTAGGACACGTAAGACTTACGCCCCTTTACGAGGCCACATACCCTTAAGACTACATTTACCAGAATGCTCCGCGCGCTATTCGCGCTACCCTCGCGACGAGGCATTCTGGGAGTTGTAGTTTAAACCGTTCGTGCCTGGTTTTCGTCTGACGTGCGATATATATGAGGATATCTGCAGAGGGAAGTCCACCATAGACATGAAAATAGAGGCCAGGTAATCTCATTTTCTCTCATTTTATGAACAATGATGCCGTCGCACACGATTTAATCGTTTTTACGATGATGAAATACAACAATAAAGTCGATTTGGTGGTTGCGCTTGAGATAGGATCCAGTGTTTTATAGCAGCGTTGCTGGTTTTCACGTGAAGCGTCGAAACCAGCCCATTTTATGTTGACTTCTCTTTATGAATGATTTCTAATAGATTAGGTATGATGTTAGTGTTAAATTCTCGAACAAAAATCCCTCGGTTTACGTATAACACGTAATAATAAATGAACCGGCCTCTAATATGCCGCAATACTGTAACGTTAGCCGTCTCACGTGCTGCGGTAATTCAACGTGACTTTAACGTGACGTTAATGCATAAATGCATGTATTTATGATTTATTGTAATTATGCAACACGGGCGCCGTTGACATCCGGCTGAGTGATTGACCAATCAGAGACGAGACATACGTGTGCAATGCTCCAAAATAACAAATGTCACAATGCATCTGATGTCATCAGTTTTACATCAAAGCTTAAGATTTTATAGCATTTAAATCAAATGTTTTTCTGTAGACTTAACAGGAGTTGTCAGACTCGCGTGCCGTGTCGTATGTTGACACATCACCTTTCTGCTGAAATGAAAGTGTTTTGTGTCAATAGCTATGTTTGCTCTTATTGACTGTAAGAGTTCTGATCTCTCACACTTTCTCTTCTAGACGTGTTTGAGGTTTTGGAAACATGTCCAAGAAAAGGGGCAGGTAGGTGAAACTTCAGCTGGATTGTATGTTCACTGTGACGCATTGTTTGGCTTCTACCACATGACAGATCACTTGTGTCTTTATTGCATACTGTGATTAGATGAAGTACATACTTATCAAGCATTACGTTTAATATATGTGGGTGCAGTATGAAAACGGTACAGACACACTTCATCCTATTGTCTTATGGTCGTATGTTTGTTCGCCTATGACATACAGTACTGTGTAAAAGTCTTAGGCACGTTAGTATTTCTCTCCAGTTAAATGGTTTTAAGCTAGTTATTTACATCATTTGCTGTAGTGTGTCAATAGGAAATATGAGTTTACTTTTTTTTTACATGCCTTTGCATTATTTGTATTAATACAGTAAGATTTTTGTATGCATAAAGAGTCTGACAGCAGCGGGTGCTACACACAGAGATCTGATCTCACCATCATCAAGTCCGTCTATTATTACATGAAGAAAGAGGAGAAAACTGAGACAAACTTAATCCAGATGCTTAAAGTCACCGACCTGCAAAGCTGCAGTACTGTGAAAGTTTTAGGCACTTGTGTAAAAATTCTGTGAAGTGGAGATGATTTGAAAAATAATGTCATGAATGGATTTTCTTTATTAATTCATTTCTATGAACTAAATTAAATCAACATTTGGTTTAAAGCAGCTTTTGTCCTAGTTTTTCAGGTAGCTGTGCATGTAGGTGTCTTCTGGTGTCGCTACAATTCTTTTGGATTTAGTTTGTCTCAGTTTTCTCCTCTTTCTTCATGTAATAATAGACGGACTTGATGATGATGAGATCAGATCTCTGTGTGTAGCAACGGCTGTTGTCAGACTCCTCATGCATACAAAAACCTCTTTTTTATTACAAATAATGACAAAATGAATGTTTGGATTCAGATATTCAGTTCAGTTCAGATTTATTTTGATTTTACAGTTTTGCATTGTTGCAAAGCAGCTGTATAGAAAACACATTTTAGAACAATAAAAACATTAGAGATAACAGTATAGAAATAAGGAAGTTCTGGTTTAATGTGATCGAAATCTCCTTACTGTGAATTTTATCCAGAACTCATTCTAATTTTGTATTTTGGTAAAATAATAACAGAGCATGCATTGACCACCCCGAAATTAAGCACCCCAAAAATATTGGTTCTCAGCATGAGCATATAGATGGAATATCATGAGGTATAATAATGCAATATTATGAAATATAATTTCTCTGCAGGTCTGTCAGCATGATCTCGGTTGGCATTTTTTCACTTGACTCTGGGCTGATAAGAATATAAATGTGTCGTTACATTTCCAGGAATCTGTTTTAACATTAGAAATGTTCAGTGACTGATTCACTCCAGCGACAGTGAAGGATTTAACATAAATCATAAAGGTTTTGGTTCATTTGAAAGCGATTCGTAATGCAGTCATGTTTTATTTTCTCAAGACTATGATTAAGAAAATGATCATTGATTCTTTCTCATCCGCTCAACAGGAAACGCAGCAGCGGAGAGCTGAGCGACAGTCTCACTCCGGATCCCAACAATCTGCTGGGTCGACGGATTCAGCACAGCTGGAGAGAGAAGGGCGCTTTGACAAAGTGGAAGGGAACCGTGCTGGACCGACTCAGCGTCAACTCGTCCTTATTCATGGTCAAGTACGACGGCTTCGATTGCGTCTATGGCATCGAGCTTTTTAAGGACGAGAGGGTTTCGAACCTGCAGGTCCTCACCGAGAAAGTGGGTGAGTAGGAAACGCTGTCGCACTGCACGCAGGAAACAAACCCAACGACAGGAAGTAGCACATGTGCAGGGATGAGCGGTATATGAAGTTAACTGTTTTAGTATAACATGGGGTGAACAAATTCAGTAATAAAATAGATTGTGTCTCTTTTGAATAACAACAGTCAATCCAAAATATGAAACTTACAAATTAAAATAACTTTCTGTATTAGTTTTCTCTCAAACCAAAAGTTAAGATCATTTATCATGAATGACAATTCTCAGTGCAAATGTTGAGGATGAACTCAGACTGGATGAGCCGCATTCACTCCATTGCAAAATTGATCTGCAAACCGATAGCTTGTTAAAAATCTGTGACTCTTGCTTGGAAAAATAAAGGCAAGTTTACAGCAAACATAACATCATTCTGCAGTTTTACTTTTATCTAAGCTGTGTGCACTCGTACACACATCTGTTTTTCAAGAGTAAACACATAATAAAGGGGGACATTTGTTTTTAATGATGTTTTCATTGGAATGATGAGATTTAGTCACAGCATCGTGGCATTTGTGATTATCAAAAGTATTACTGATTTTTTATATTAACATTTGAACTGTGTGACCACAGGCTCTGGTAATAGATTTTTTATATATAGTTAAACAGAGTCCTAAACATCATAATGTCATTATGTAATTATCATAATACGTCAGATACATGATTCGTACACGAGCCTTACGTAAGTGGGTTAGAAAGTGGAGCTTATGTTTTTGTTAAAGCACAAATGTGTTTGTTATTGTTCATTTTCTGGGTGGATGAATGTGTGATTATGCATTAGAAATGATTCCTGTGGGTAGAGTTACTGTACTGTACTGTAATTTTCAATTAAATAAACAACAAACTGAAGCAAGCGATTGATGTTAAAATGATTTTCTATGATGCTTAACCTTATGCCACAAATGCAACATTAAAGTTGAACTGGTATTTAATCTGGAATATTCCCTTAAAGGGCCAGTTCATCCAAAAATAAAAATTCTGTCTTCATTTACTCACTCTCAAGTTTTTCCAAATCTGTATACATGTCTTTGTTTTGATGAATACAGAGAATGATATTGACTACCAAACAATGCAAAATGTATAAAGCAGTTTTTCCTACTATGGTTGTCAACAGTGACCAAGAACACGTATTTTTCCAAATATCTTACTCTGTGTAAAAATATACAGATTTTTGTGTGAACTGTTCCTTTAAATAATTGGTCTATAAACAGCCTGGGGGAGTAATAGTTTTTTATATTAGCGTTCAATACATTATTATTGATAAGTGTAACTATAGATGCCTTTTATTTGATTTGAACTCCGTACTCCTAATAAAATCACTATTTAATGCACAGCTTCTTGTTGTTTTTTGCTTTAAATCTGATTATGTTTTAATTTTGTAATGTTTCCTTCCCCTTCTAAGTGAACAACAAGATCAAGGTTCCTCACGACGCAGAAGAGCTGGTGGGCAAAGCGGTGGAACATCTGTTTGAGAAGGAAGATGGTGAGAAGAACGAGTGGAGGGGGATGGTGTTGTCTCGAGCTCCCATCATGACCAACTGGTATTACATCACCTACGAGAAAGACCCGGTACTGTACATGTATCAGCTCTGGGACGACTACAAAGATGGAGATCTGCGGATTTTACCCGAAGCAGGTAAACGAAGATTGATCGTATGCCTTGCCATGTATGAATTTAGATCGCAGAGGAGAAGTGTTATCTACTGTACATCTTAAAACTGTTGATCTTAAATAAGGATTTAGATTTTATCATCACATGTTTTTGACGTGTGAATATTCGTATTGATATGAATAGCTGAAGATAATGGAGGTTTATGTCTCTTTTTCTGAACACGCGTTGCTCGCCGCTGTGAAGCGTTTACGTCTTCATTAGTTGAGTTTTGTTACCGATTTTCAGTTGTGTTGTTTTCGTATGTTTCTAAAGTAGACTCATACAAACATCAACCATTATTATGGCTGATCTTAAAAATCTTTAAAATTCTGGTTCTGCTCACATGCTATAAAACAGAATGAAAATGCAGAACACTTCCTGTAATCAGTGTGATCTTGTTTTTCTGCCTCTTCAAAGCTCTACATTTATTTTTAAAGGATGCATGATGCAATTTTGGTCACGCTTCTGTGCAGCACAGAGATGTGAAAAGAATAAGCTTAAAGGAGAAATTGTGAAAACTCCTGTGTTTTTGATGTGTTACAAGTTGCCCATGCATGCATTAGACACGTAAAATTGCCAAAATAAAAGTATCAGAACAAAATATATATTCTTTATAAAAGCGATTGATCTCCCCGAACTCCCTGAGTTCGTTGCATGATGCCGCCCAAATGTACACGCAAAGATGAATGTTATCTTGCTTTGAGAAGATTATAGTCTGGGCAATCTTGTAGAAAACCGTACGCTGTAAAGAAAATCATTTAAGTAGGATTGAAATAGCATTTAACACTATTTGGCATTAGGCTATACTATACTGTGTGCTGTATGAGAATGTTGTGTAAGCGTGGAATACACAGATCTCTTTATGATTTAAATCATATCTTAAACACAAAGTTTCCATGATAATATCTGAATATGAATCGAGCAAAATGCCAGGTGCTGTTGCATCAGTTGTATTGTGCTGCGTGTTTGGACGAGAGAGCATTTAATGATTTTTGCAGAAGTCGAGATGAATATAATTTAATTTGCTGTGCTAAAAAACGTAATGCAGCAATTCCTCCGTGCTTGTTTGCCTATTTTTGTTTCGTTGTCTGCAATGAGCTGGTAAAATTGGTTAGGCCAATGATGACTTACTTGGTATTGCATTGAGCTTCTGATTTTCATTTTTCACAGAGAATAAACATCTGCTGCCGGCAGACCGCAAACCCGGCGAGGAAACGGAGAGCCTTGTGGGTAAGCAGGTGGAGTACGTCACAGATAAAGGAGTGAAGAGAACGGGCCTGGTCATCTATCAAGTTCCTGCCAAGCCGTCCGTTTACTACATCAAATACGACGACGATTTCCACATCCACGTATATGACCTGGTCAAGACCACCTAAACAAAACAAAGACAAAAGAAAAGAGTCTCTTCATTGCTTAAGTATCATCGCGTTCTTATTGTACAGTTATCCCTGTCGTGAAGGGCGATTGGAAAAAAAAACCTCTGTACAGCCTTTGTTGTTTTGTGTTGATGTCATTGTTGACGGGTCGAGAGGACGATTGTCATATCAAAAGGGCGTTCTGTAATTTCCACATTTATAAGTGACTCATTTTTGCAACACTTCAGCTTTAATGCCTTGAAAAAGGTCGATCTCTTTTGAGTTAAGACATTTGTGTGTGAATTATATGCGTTCTTTTGAATTGTAAATAGTTTCGACCGCAAAAAAACGTTGTAAGAAAGACACTTACACAGACGGCGGGCGTTCTCTGACGTTACAGTAACTGACACAGCAGAAATCTATTTATTGCATTAAAACGCTTCACAATACAAATGCTTTCATGTATGTTGTGCTGAAAGATGACGTTGTGGAGTATTAAACCTTTACCTAACTAAACCTTTACCTGCGTGACATCATCAGGCCCGTCTGTAGCATCATAACAGAATCTAAAAATTTGTTTTTCAGTCGCAGATGAGCACTTGGTGTTTTATAAACCTTGATTTAAGTCCATTGCGAAGCATTTTCTTGGTTAGATTTTTTTGGTGTTTTACTGTAAAACGACTAACGGCATTCGGTGATATACAACAATGTGAATTTAATAAGAATATTAGGTTAAATGCATGTAGCCCAGTCCTGTAAGAGCAGTTTAATAATGAACCTCAGTTTAGTTCAACCCAATCCAGCAGGCTGGATGAACCTGTTAGACGTCCAAATAATTCCTTCATTGCCTTACTGTGAATTAAAGGCAGGCCATGAACGGTGAGCGGCCTTATTATTCATGTTATTAAAGCTCGACAGCTGATCATTTGACAAAACCAGTTTTATGTTCCTGACAGGTTTCTCCTGGTGTACAGACGTGACATTGAGCTTCATGAGCTCTTTAAAAGTGAGTCTCACATGAGTTTTATTGTGATTCCTGCTTTTCTTCACGTGTTGTCTGTAAATACTGCACATACGTGTAATAGTCGGTGTTTTAGTAGCAGATTCTCTAGGGCCTTGTTTGCTTGTAGCATTTGCACTTTATTACGCTGTCAAGTGTAGCTCCACTGCGTCCCGCAAGAAGTCAAATTCGCCCAAAAACAGTGAAATATTCATTTAGTTTGACTTGAATAAAAAGAAAAACTAATATGGATTATTTGAGGTCTTACCTGATTGGCATCATCAAAATAAATATGCATTGTGCTTGAAAAAAGCACCTGTATTGTTTTGTCAAACCGAATGCAGGGTTTCCAAAAAACGAGATCTATGATATTTAATAATAATATTTGTCAATCTGCATCAAAATGACCACGGCTTAGACTTGCACATGAAGACACGGGATTATTTAAATGTGATGCAAACACATTCGACAGAAGTGTTTGCATTTTGCCGTTTTGCATGTGCAAGTCTCAGACAGACTGAAGGTTTTCAATCACTTTGGTACAGTAGTGCTTCACTGACTCATTGTGTAGTTTTCCTCTATATTTATTATCCACACAGCATGTGTCATTTCTTATATAAGAAACGTTTTTTTGTCGTAATCTCCGGCTCATGGTTCATTCGGGGAACCCAGTTTAGGTTACGGGCAAAAGAAATCATTCCGTGATTTGTAAATGATTGTTATTAAACTTTCTGTGGAAAGAGTTTGAGCGGAGTGAAGTTTTCCTTTTTGTTTGAACTCTTGTATTATAGTTCATCTTTCCCTGTGGACAGACAGGTTTGATACTATCGGGCTGTTCTCTCTGGCTATATCTCTGGCTTTTTTGTGACGGTGTTTTATCGTGTGGTCCGCGAGCTTCTGTCGATTCCTCCGGTTTTATTTCATCTGTTCTTTTGCTGCTTTTTACCAAAGTTACTTTTTCGGTAAGTGATGTTGAGGAGCGTCACGCTCCACATCCGGTCTGTTTGTGTATTGATGTCATCGTAAATAATAAAGAGATATTTTTTGCACTGAACTCTGTCGTTGTACATGGTTTTATTATTTATATGTGCCACACACCATGTAAAACACCAGATTTTTAGGTGATACTAACATTTTTTTTATTTTTACTTGACTTTTTTTATTTGGTATAATATCAATTTTATATAAATTAACTGTGATCGATGGGAGAATGTAAAACTTGTATTCTGAAAAAATGGTTTGTTATTGTTTTGCATCAAATAACAGGTTGACTAGGAATGTAGAAACCAACTGCACATTTTTTTGATATTTACACATATGTGACCCTGGATCACAAAACCTTCTTAAGTAGCACAAGAACATTTGTAGTAATAGCCAAAAATACATCATATGGGTCAAAATTAGCCATTTTTCTTTTATGCCAAAAATCATTAGAATATGAAGTAAAGATATTTCCATGTTCCATTAAGAGATTTTGTAAAATTCCTACAGTAAATATATCAAAACTTTATTTTTGTGAGTAATATGCTATGCTAAGGATTCATTTGAACAATTTTAAAAGCCTTTTTCTCAATATTTAGATTTTTTTGGACCCTCAGATTCTTGAGATTTAAATAGTCGTATCTTGACCAAATATTGTCCTATCACACATCAATAGAAAGCTTATTTATTCAGCTTTTAGATGATGTAACAATCTCAATTTCAAAAAATTGACCCATAAGATTGTTTTTGTAGTCCAGGGTCACATATAAGGAATAGTATAAAAATAAAACTTTGTGTTATAGAGTCTTTACCCATAATTCATAGGTTTTGGCATTCACAGAATGTAATTTGGCTCTTTGATCCATTTTGATAAGATGTGTTGTGACTGCTGAGCAATGATCTACAGGTTATTATCCAGCGTATTGAATCTCAGTTTTTATTGGTTGATCAGTCGAGTTTATGACATCTTGTCACGTAATATCTCCAGAGGTAGAAGGACATATTTGAAAGCTCTCGTGCAAGATTTACTCTTAAGTTGGATCTCTAAACATGTACGTGTTGTCGTACTTGAGTTTGTTTCTATTGGCAGCAGCGGCTGTATTGGCCTACATGTGGAAGGACACGTTTGATGCAGGTCAGGACGACAGCATTTATATATTTTGCTCTATATTACCCTTTATAATAAAAGCATACATTGTTAATGCTATGAAATATCCTGGCAGCATCCTAAAAATAATGCATACGTGTGTATCTTTTCTGTATCTAAGTCCCGCATCTCAGAAAAAACTTTGTATGAGGACGATGCCATGTTTATATCCTTTATGTGCTATATTTAATATTTTGGGGATTTCTTTATTTTCTAAACCAATGCAACATCTTAAATTAATAAATAACTTCGAATTGAATTGGATGCAGAACCTCACACACACTGATAAAAAGGTTAGTTGGAATTACTCAGTTTAATCCTGTTCATCGGTTCCACATGATTTAATCACATTTTTTACATAATTTTTCTTGCAAATTAAGATTTTTTTTAAATGTTATGTTAAAAAAATGTTAATTCAATCGTGTGGAACCGATGTACATGATTAAATCGAGCAATTCCAAAGGAACCTTTTTTTTTCAGTGCATCCACAAATGTCTGGAACAATGAATGTAAATGTTTTAATGCATATTAAATATAAGTAATGATCATCAATTTGTTCTTGATGGATAAGGTCCTATTGCTATACCAAGACTACATCGATCCAGCGATGAATGCAAATTGTACTGTGGTTACTTTTTCAGACTTTGGAAAAAAATACATGATCTGACTCATTTGTAATCAAAAATAAATTGTGTAGTAAATGTTCTCTTAGTTTCTAAATGACACAAGTGTTCTTGCACACAGAGTCTGTTCGGGGGACGCGGGTGCTTGTCACGGGTGCCAGCAAAGGCATCGGAGAGCAGATGGCCTACCATTACGCACGCTTCGGAGCAAAGATTGTCGTCACTGCCAGAGGAGAAGATGGGTTGAAGAAAGTCAGATGTTTTGTTTCAAACCAGCAGTGTTTTGTGAAATGATGGCTGAATCTCAAGCACACACATGAAGCACATCCGCTGTTTAAATCTGTTCAGGTGGCACAAACGTGTGTGAAACTGGGCGCTCAGAAGGTGTCGTACGTGACTGGAGACATGTCTAACCCCTCAGATCCCGACAGAGTTATCAAATACGCTCTGGACAAACTGGGTGAGGACGTTATTCAAATGTAGCTGAAATGTCCAGGACTTCATATTGAGTGTGATTCATCTGTCCTGCAGGTGGACTGGATTATCTAGTGTTAAATCATGTTGGAAACAGTTACGTTGAGTTTTGGAACAGAGACCCAGATCATGTCAGGACACTCATGCAGGTAAACGTGCTTATAAGGTTGGACTTTTTTTATTTTGCTTTCCCACTCTATACATTGGACAGTGATGTCATACGGGTTTACGACTTGTCCTAAAATAAATTTTAGAGCTGTTTAAACTGAAAACAGATCGCAAAGACACATCAAACTACTTAAATGTCCTAATTTAACCGAGGCCTAGTCCTGGTTTAATCTGATCCCTGTGCAGGAAACCGGCCCTATATCTACTTTTTATTCTGCAACAAGTGATGAAAGTTACAGTATGTTCGCTAGACAGTCCCAAAGAAAATAGATGAAGAAACGGGTTTTGTTTTTTAGTTCAAAGATGCACTTTATATTTAAAAACAACTTTTTTGCTGCCATAAGTTGTTATGAACAAACATGTTGAAGTTGCCCAATTTATTTTATGTAAAAATATGGCAAACGTATATGATGAGTTTATTTGCATAAAAAGTAAACATTCTCCAAAATCATGTTTTTTATTGTGTTATTATATTTAGTGTTAGCTGTATCGTTTGAGTTATTATTACTCAATCAAAACAACCCAACTGCAGTTTGATTGATATTACTTGGAATGCACAATAATAATTCTTAAAAATCTATTTTTTCTATAATGAGTTAATTTGCAAAAACATTTTAAAAACCATTAAAAAAAGTTTTTTATTGTGCATACAATTAATATCAATCAAACTGCAGTTAAGTTATTTTGATTACGTAATAATGACTACAAAAATATAACTAACACACAATAAAAACTTTTCATATGTTGCTTTTTAAGCACATTTTCTTGGCAACTTTTGTAAAACTCTGTATTAAAGTCGATAGATTTGCCAAAGTATTCATCCTAAGAAAGTTGCTCAAAACAACTGCAAAGAACATTTGCTTTGAACAAACTTGACAAATGTCTTTGCTTTTTATGTTTAGCTGCTTTTGGAAACAGGGGGTTGAGGATGAAGATAAAGGACTCGTTTAATCTACTAAAAGAAAGAAGAAACATGCGAATGCTAACAGATGTTACTGTTGACAGGTGAACTTTGTGAGTTACGTGCAGATGACTGCCGCTGCACTTCCGGTGATGGAGAAATCACGAGGATCCATCGTCGTCATATCATCTGTGGCTGGTGAGTCTGAGCATCATGTTCAAATAAAACATGTACAGTAAGACGACCATTTCATTGATACGGCTTTAATAAAACAGTGGGTTATGATCAATCTCACTTATCAGCAGTAAATCGCACAGAATGTTGTGGCGTTTCAGGTAAACTCGCGTCACCGTACGTGGCTCCGTACACGTCCACTAAGTTTGCCGTGAACGGATTCTTCAACACGCTGCAGCATGAGCTGGCGATCCAGAAGAGCAACGTATCTGTGACCATTATGATCCTGGGCCTTATTGACACAGAGACGGCCATGAAGAAGATCAGGTTTGTGTTCTCTTGAGAAATTCAAGGAATAAACAAGCATTTTAGTTTATTTGACCACTTTTACCAACATTCAAACTTTTAGAAAACACTGTACAGAAATACCAAAACTTTTTCTCTGTTGGATTTGAAATCATTTTGTTTAGCATATACTTTAAAAACATGTTTCTTAAAGTAATTTGTCATTTGTAACCCTGGATCATAAAACCAGTCTTTAGTAGCACAAGAACATTTGTAGTAATAGCCAAAAATACATCGTATGGGTCAAAATGAGCCATTTTACTTTTATGCCATAAATCATTAGGATATGAAGTAAAGATCAAGTTCTATGAAGATATTTTGTAAATTTCCTACCGTAAATATATCAAAACTTTATTTTTGTGAGTAATATGCTATGCTAAAAACTTCATTTAAACAACTTTAAAGGCCATTTTCTCAATATTTAGATTTTTTTACACCCTCAGATTCCTGAGTTTTAAATAGTCGTATCTCGGCCAAATATTGTCCTATCCCAACAAACCGTACAATAGAAAGCTTATTTATTCAGCTTTTAGATGATGTAAAAATGTCAATTTCAAAAAATTGACCCATAAGACAAGCTTAAGTATGAATGTTGTTGAATAAACAGTTTCATATGTTCTTATGTTTACAGTGTTTTCTATTGTTCTGAAAACACTTAAGAACAATTATAATCAACAATATAACATAACTGAGGCTTCACACTATCATCCTGCTTTTCATTCATAATTTCTGACAGATGCAAAGTCTCACACACATAATGAGAATGAAAAATGATTCTTTATTAAATCAAAATGTCTGAACTTATTACTGATGTTGAGTCCAAGAACAGTTTTTATATTTACGTCTCTTTATTTTGTGGTAAAATGGTTCACGTTGTCATAAACATTAGTCATAACTATTCTCGTGGTTCTGGATTGTTCTGCAGAGGATTCAGCAGCATGACCGCTTATCCAGCGGGTGAAGCGGCGCTCAACATCATCAAAGCCGGAGCCACACGTCAGAAAGAAGCTTTCTATCCCTGGTTCCATTACTTCACCTGTCTGTTCAGAGACTGGTTTCCAGTTATTAAAGACCTCATGCTATCAGACTTAAATAAACAGTAAAAGTCTTGCATAACTTCAGACTAGCAGAGATGTTGTCATTCTTGAAAAATGCTGTTTAAAGCGGTGTTGACTGAAATGCTTTTGTACGTATAAATCAAATTTGATTCATTGTCAATAAATTGTCATTTCAAGGACAATTGTGAAATTAATCAGTGAAACATTAATTCAGCGAAAAAAGAAAAAAAAACCTATAATGAACAATCTAGACCTTTACATTTCAACACTGTACATTTTACATTTTCATTTACATTTATCATATAAGGGTTGGAGGATTCAAAAAAATTATTTGCTGCATTAAAACAAGTCATTTCAACTTTGTGTACATTACTTCAACACACATTTTTATTATATAAGTTATATTAACTCATTTCAAGTTCAATCAACTCAACCCCCCAAAAGTCTAAATTACTTGTAAAGCAAAGTTAAATGCATATAAATATTTAGATTTTTTTAGCATTTTTACAGTTTTGATGTGTTTTTTATGAATCATCATGGTATCATAGTGTTATACTGGTTAATAAACAGCCACACCACAGCGATTCTACAAGGTCAAAGTGATCGCAAACCATTGACAATATCTGATATAACTTATCTGTTCAATAAATAAATCTACTGTACATGAGTTCAACAGTACATGACACAGTTTTAGGTCAAGAAATGGTATTGTGTGTTTTTGAGATCAAATCTGTTTTTGCTGTGGTGGAATTTATGATTTTACGTACTCAGTTGTGCGTCTTGTAAACTGATTTGAAAAAGGTTTTTATATCTGAACTGACAGAAAACACAAAACATATATGACATTTCATGGCTTCAACTTAAACTGAAAACAGTTATGATACTATACTACTATTTTGTACTTCTCAGGTAGCCTACATGTATTTTATGTTTACAGTATATGTTTTAAAATAAAGAGTGTTGAATGTTAAGTTAAAGCAATAACAATAATATGTTTTTTATAATTTTATATTCTAGCAGATAGATTTTCCATGACATTTAAATCCTGTTTACAATGTCAATGACAAATATCAATTGTTTCACTGTATGAACTTCTTTACAAGAGTAAAATGTTTATACCAAATGGAAGTTTAACAAGATAATGATGATAAACCAGTCAACAAAAGTTCTGCATACGAGGGAGAAAACATTAGTCAACATTAATAATGATAGCCATGCACAAAACGTGTTATTCAAAACTCTAATATTTGTAGACAAATCTTTATTTTATTTAAATCTCAGTCATTTACTCTGCATTGTTATTCTACAAATCCTTCATATAAATGAATTGCATATTCAATTGCTTTAGTGGTCTATATGACAGTAATTTTGTATACTATTGGATATACAGAAAAGACACACGAATTTCACGTGTGTTTTAGGAACCCTTTTGTGTGAATCATGTAAAAATCCATGAGTTGTGCAACATATGGGGTTTCACGTGGGAATTTACACGGGATTCACACAAAAGTGTTTTTTGCACATGTGTCTTTTTTTGTAAAAACAGTAGATGGCAGCAAAAGTTCATGGTGTGAGAAATATTGTATTTCCTTTGTACTGCATGCTTGCTCACAAATGCTCTTTGTTGTAAATGTATATTGTTAAAACAAAAAGTTTGATTTTGATCATTTAAAATCTCGCACGCGCACGTCTAAATGTCTTTGCATCGTGTTTGAGTAAACTGGGCTATATTTTCAACACTGAATGTTACTTCAGTTTGTACAAATAAACTACACTGACACTTTTTGTATTCTTATTGCTGTTGATGCCGCATTGCAAAAAAAATCGCTTTCTTTCTTAGTATTTTTATCTTGTTTTCCAGTAAAAAATGTCTAAATATTCTTGAATCCAGATGCATTTTCTTGATGAGCAAAATGACCAAGAAAAGAGTTTATATTTTTAGGCCAACAATAATATATTTAAGTAAATTTGTGCCTAAAACAAGCAAGAAAAATCTGCCAATGGGGTAAGATAAATAATCTTGAATTTAGTGACTAAGAAAAGGTAAAACTTAATTTAGGGTTTTTTCTTACCCCATTGGCAGATTTTTTTGCTTGTTTTAGAAATTTACTTAATGTAATAATTTTTGCGTTAAAACAAGACTTATTTTCTTGGTCATTTTGCTCATCAAGAAAATGCATCTGGATTCAATAATTTCTAGACATTTTTACTGGAAAACAAGATAAAAATATCAAGAAAGAAAGCGATTTTTTGCAGTGCGGCCATCCCCACGACTGCGAGCGCACAAAGAAAAGCTGCGAATAACGAGCATGAGCATCGACAGCACGAGAGAAACAGTTTTACTGTTACAGCCGCTGGCAGCTCGTTAGGAAACACGAGGCAAAACTGTCCCCATCCAGAACTGCACGACCTCAGAGACCTCCCCGTACCTTTGCTTAGAAAATCTTCAACGACTCATTCCTTTGATGGAGCACCTAACTTTAACATTGCTTATTAACTCCACATTTAATAAGAAAACTTCACTCCTGGCAAGAATGATTGACTGCCGCCTGTGTCACAACCATCATCTAAACACAAGCTTGTCGTAGGGAAATGAAAGCTGCATTGATTTTTGTTTTGATGTCTGAAAGAGAAGGTCTCGCCCTGGATTTATGGGCTTTAAACTGGATCTGAGCTCACTTTATACCCGGAGCTTAAGCCTCTGTTTCCAATAGCAACCACATATGCGCAGCATCCGCGGGGAAAGCAGAAGTTTCTCGTGGCATCTGATCGCCCCGCTGGGATTGGAAGATCTTAACAGTTCACGACCAGCAGTGGAAAATATTTTAGCATCCTTATATCACATGTCAACAACCTACAACAATGAGCGGACAGCGGCAGAAATATAGGCTACCGTAAAATAAAAATATTATAAAGATATATAACAAATTGTTTCCCCATTTGTCTTTTACTGTAATTTTTGCATATTTCAAAAATCAACTGTAAAAATATCTTATTAAAAAACTGAAATTTTCTGGCAGCTGGGGCACAGCTGTGACACCAGAAATACAGTTTGCCATTCACCTGAATTACGAATACGCCACGCAAATTCTCCGATTGCTCAATATCTTCTGGTCTTAATACCGGAGACAATACAATACTCACACAAAGACCCAAACCCGTCATTCATCCCAATCATCATTTTACAGTCACATTTCATCTATAAGTCAAAACATGGCTTACAAAAAAATCTCCAGCAGCAAGTTTTGACAATGCGGGCAGCCGGGGCCCTGTGAAGTGAAACAGTTGGATTCCTCTGGTGTGTTTCCTTTGTCAACCCCATGTCATTAATTAAAACCTCATTTCCTTCGACATCAGTCACAGACTGAAACGGACTCAGAAACCCTTTTCAATTAAGATGCACAGATCCAATTATGAAAGCGATTAATTGCCGGGGAGGAAAATGAAAGAAGAAAAGACCCAGCGGTTGGTCTTAAAACGGCTCTCCCAGCGGCGAAGAAGAGAAACCATTGCAAGAATTAAAATAACAACCAGAGGCGGCGGAAAGGTTACAGGGAGAATGAAAGATATTAAGAATAAACCGAATCCAACATGAACTCATAATCGAAATCTACCCAAACCAAATGATTTGAGCTATGAAACCTGTGATTTTTTTCTAGGTTCTACATTACAAGTCAAGAATTTTGAGTCTGTATTTTAATTAGATTTTTATAAAAACATTTTAAGATACACTGTAAAAATTATTGCTGTAGTTATGCAGCAGTTTGCCAGTAACTTACTGTAGATTTATATTTATCTAATTTATTGGCAACAGTTTGTTCAAAGATAAATGAACATTAAACATTAACAGATCTTTATCTTTACAGAAAAAAACCGATATAATATCAGCATCATGCGAAGCATTCTGGGAACCAAAAATCCTCATCAACCGTTATCTGGTTTCCAGAGGCTGATATTTTATAGTTTTTTCTGTAAAGATAAAGACATATTAATGTTAATTTATCTTAACAAACTGTTGCCAATAAATTTGATAAATATACATCTACAGTAAGTTACTGGCAAACTGCTGCCAGTAATACTGTAATTTAACAGAATTTTAAACACAATCTAAACACATCAGCTGTAACTGATAAATGAGCTCATGTAAATATTTGCTGATGTTTTATTATTTGGACAAAGAAAATGAACGCTTGTGTTTACTCAAGATAAACGACCGCCTCCAGCGTTTTGTAATTCATGTGAACATTAACACAATGGCAGGCTACGGTAAGTCATTGCTTCAGGTGGCTTCAGGTGATGTGAGCGTCATCTGTTCTGTTGTTTGTCATCATTATGAGTCTGATTATCCACACAGATAAGTCATACATGTGAAAACAGACATTACACAGCGGTTATAGCAACTGAAGAAAGACCAATAAAAACACATGTACAGTATGAATAACAAAATCGCTGGAGGTTGTCATCCTAAACAGCTAGGACATCTACCATAACCTCCTAGATGTTAAGTGCAATATATATCAGTGCAATATCTTTACTCTTACACTTTATGCAAATACTTATTATATTTTCTTATTTTCTTAAAAATGTACAGTACACACACTGTAAAAAAATCTGCAATTTTTAAACTCATCTTTTTAAGTTTCTTTATGCATTGGATTTTTTGAGTTGTACTGACTTCCAAAAGTTGAGATAACTTACATAATTGAGTCAACTCAACAAGATTGGACAAAACCATTGGATTAATTTACTAAATAAAGTTCAGCCGACTACTATCCCAAAATGTTTTTTACAGTGCAGTTGTAATATACAGTAGGCACACTTGCACATAACTAAACTGCACCTTTGTATATTATTATATTTTTACCCTCTTAGCCTCATTTTTATTTTATACTATTTTCTATTTCTCGTGTGTGTTTAAGAGCTCCTGTAACCAGAACAAATTCCTTGTGTGTGCGCACACTTGGCGAATAAAGCTTATTCTGATTTTGAATAAAATATAGCATAAACGAATTAGAGAGAGTCAGCGGAAAGCTGGAAAATAAAATGTTTCTATACTGTAGTTCATCGATTTTTTCTGTGTGAGATGTTTTTGTGGCATATTATTGCTCAGAGATTGCTCTTTAAGACTTCAATCGTCGACATCCCAGACAATTTTCCTTTAAAAGTCCTTTAAAAAACTCAAAACAAATTCTTGACATGCAGTAAGATATGTGAATACATTCACAAATAAGAAGTCGGCTATTAGTATGTTATTAGTATATGTTTTTTTATACTAAAAATAAAGTATGCAGTCAGTCCACTTCCCAGAAATATACTTAAAACTATTTTTACAGTAAGTGGACTTAAGTATATTTTGGCCTATACTTGAAGAGTTTATTTGTGAAAACAGATCACACTTTTTCAAAAATCATGTTTTTATTGTTAGTTAGCTGTATTGTTTTGTTATCATTACTTAATCAAAACAACCCAACTGCACTTTGATTGATTTTATTTGGAATGCACAATAATTTTGTTTAACTTTAACGATATAATATATATTAAAAATAATATAGAAAATTACAATTAATAAAGTAAAAATGTGCTACAAGTATTGAACTATTAGAATAAGTTTACTAAGAATAAATATACTCAAAGTACGCTAATTCTAATTTAACTTATACATTTTATAAACTAACCAATTTAGAGCCAAGTAGTATTAAAATAGTGCACTGAAAAGTATACTATTTGTCCGCACTGATAGTAGTATACTTACAAATAACATACTTAAAAATATACTTGAATAGTTCACCCAAAAATGAATCATTTACTCATTTACTTGTTCCAAATCTGTATACATTTCTTTGTGCTGATACACAGAGAAAGATATTTGGAAGAATGCTTGTAACCAAACAGTTCTTGGCCACCATTGACTACCATAGTAGGAGAAATTGTTTTGTTCAGTTTGAACACAAAATGAGATATTTTGAAAAATGTGGGAAAGCAGTTCCCACGTGGTAGTCAATGATGGCCAAGAACTGTTTGGTTACAAGCATTCGTCCAAATATCTTTCTCTGTGTTCATAAGAACAAAGAAATTCTGAAAATATTTGGAAAGACTCAAGGGTGAGTAAATTGTTGACAGCAGTTTCATTTTTGGTTGAACTGTACCTTTAAGTACACTTCATAAAATGAACTTGAAGTACACTTATTGTTTTGTAAGGGGAGCTACAGCTCATACGCAAATCATTTAGTTTAGGAAGAATTGAATGAGTTTTTATGTTCATGAGTTCATGTTCTGACATTAATTGCTGATGTTGTAAAATCTGCATTATCCGTAAACACTCGGAAGATGAAGCGCTGCCGCGAATCCCGCTGGGAGTTGATGGGTGAGAAATGAGGAAGTTTTTCAAGACATCAGGATGTTGTTGGATAAACCCGTTAATAAATCAGAGCTGTGTCTGGATCTTAAAGATATAATCAAGCATACATTAAATGTCTTCATGTAGCCCATTCACCTCCAAACTCTTATCATCTTCATTATTCTGAACACAAAGGAGAACTTTTGGCCAAAATGCATGAAAAGTGTAACAAAAGTGACTCAATAGCTTCATATGATTTATTATACACTTTAAAAATGCTGTTAAAAATTGGGTTACCCAATAAATTAACCTACGCTGGATTGTTTTATCTTAAAACGCAGGGTTGTTTGAACCCATATTGATAAGCATTTTCTAAGTTAATTTAACCCAGCAGTTGAGTTCCTCCATTTTTTAAATTAACCAAAACATTAGAAAAAAATTGACAACCCGGTGTCTGAAATCGCATACTTTCATACTATATAGTAGGCATAGATTCGTATAAATAATATGTCTAAAACCTCAGTGACCAAAAAAAAGTATGCAAAAACTACCGCTTTCACCGAGATTTCGTAGTGTGCATCAGATGGAAACTATTCCATCCCATCTCCATTTTCCCAAGTGAAAAAGTGCAATATAATACACTTAAATGTACTTAAAGTGCTATATTATAGAAGTACAAAAATATATATATTGGCTATACTAGAAGTACAAAATTAGTGTGTGACAACTGAGCACTTTAAGTTCATTTCAGAAGAGTACTTAAATAAAGTATAACCTGATAAAGTGCACTTAATCTTTATACTTACTACATAAATTATACTTAAAAATAAACTTTAACTTTAGTGTACTTAATAAAAGAACTTGAAGTAGGCTATACTTGTAAGCTATACATGTTTAACGTCATCACCCGATGAAAAATTATTCTCATGGCTGTTGTTAACACATCTTAGATGAACAAACACGCAAGTCATATAATAATCAAAACTATATAGAACATATAACAGTTGGTGTGTACTGTCACAGTATGCCATTTTGGATGTAGGGCTTTTGTTTTTCACAGAAGATAAGTTACACGGGTTTGGAACAACATGAGGGTGTAAATAAGGCTCATTTTTAATGGTGGAATAAATCCTTTGATGATGAGAAATGTAATGCTGGGAGAAAGCGGTGGGAGGAAAGGTAATGAGAGTGTGTGACTCAACTGGACTCTAAAGACCTTTCACACTTCCCACAAATCTTCTCTTGTTAAAAACCTTCTTGTTAGATCTTGAGATATCTATGCTTTTTTGAAAGTTATGTCCAGATTACACAAAGAGTGAAAGAATTAGTGGCTTGCTACTATGCAAAAGTGTTATAATATTAATAAACTTTTAAAAGTGATTCTACATCATTTTCCTTTCCAGTTTAGATGCAACTATAAATGAACCATTCCTGTACATCAAAGAGCATTGATGTCCGACATGCCAATAGGTCCTTTTTTTTTGACAATGACGTCATTTAACTTTCGCCTTTGTATAAAATTTGACGTTGTACATCATCTAGCCGTATTTGCAACGCACCTTCTGTTTTTCATTAAGCATCACCAGTGAAAATCGCTTGGACGTCTCGGAAAAACGCTGGCGAAAAACGCGTGCGATTATCGTCCCGGTGTGTACAGGGCTTTAGTCGTGCGTTTTAGTATGATTTGCTTTCGCGCCAGTGACGTCAGGGGTAGACCTTCAATATTGCTAAATTGTACGTTTTTGTACGACTCACATCGTTTGAATTTATACGAATTAGCCACCTCGTAAAATACTTACGACTTCCAATGAGATCAGGTTGGTATTTGTGGCAGCTGTGTAAACTCCATTCTCAGGCGCTAGTGGAAGATTTCTCTTCTGTCTTATTTTATTATTGTTTATGATTGGATATAACAAATTTGTTAGGATGTCATATGTTATTGTTAAAGCAAAATAAAAGGGTGCTAGTGGAAGTAACGTTTCACTGCTTCGCGGCAGAATGGAAGATGCGTGACGTCATGTGAAAATGGCCTATCTCTGGCTCAACCAATAGTGTTAGGGAGTTTACGGAGGACATTTATGTTTGTTTTAGTCAACATTTGTGCAAAAGCATACACTGTAAAAATAAGCAAATATCAACCCAAATGTTCTTGACTTGAAAATTTAGATCAAGTCACTAGAAAACTTTGAGTTGAGATCTGAATATTTGTAGTTATTTAGTCATTAATGGAATTCAGTATGACAAATTATCCTATGTACATTTACATTTAGTTATTTAGCAGAATCTTTTATCCAAAGCGACTTACAGAGAGGAAACAATAAAGCGATGTCAAACGGGGCAATAAATACTACTTTTTGTTGCAGGTCATTTTGTGGAGTAAAGTGAACTCCCACGAATGGCCCCTGCTGAGCGTGTAGGAAGAAGTAAACACTGTGTAGAAACTATAACAGAATGCATCTTTTTCACATTTGCAATTGCATTTGGTGGCGCTTATGGTCCCAGAATGACACACTCCACATTTAAATCGCCACAAACAAGGTTGCAATAGTGATTTGTTAAGGGAATCACACCCTTAAAAAACACATCATCAATGAGATAATATAATAATCTACTCACCTGTAATGATGACATTATAATCATTATAATCATGTGATGTCATGTCCGATGACATCATGAAATGCAGAAGTGCATGCTACTGCGTCAGTTCAAGTGGGTTAGATGAACACAGCTGCTGAAATAGTGAAATGACATCATCAGTGTCTGATTCAAAGAAATCTGAATGATCATTTTTATTTTATTGATCATTTCTGAAATGTGGTCAACAAGGATTCAACGTGAGCAGAAAACACAATATAATTGGGTTTACAATGCATTGCTTTGGTTTTATGAATATCTAACAAAAAAATCATAGTTTTTGTTATATGATTTGTTAAAACATGAAATAGAAGTGATATATCAGACCAAAAAGAAAAAAACAAGGACATAAAAAATAAGGATTGTTCATATCTTTTACTAAATGAATTTTTATTCATTTTAAGTATAATCAAGTAAAATCAAATGAGCTTTTTAAGTTTTAAATACTGCGAAACGTATTACAAAAACCGAAATTGCTTGAACTATTTTGATAAGGTGAAGCAACATAAAGTATTGTCATGATAAAGTCTTCCTGTACTGAATCACACATTAGATCTCTTTACTAGTTTAATTGTTTTTCATTTGCAATAATAAATGCCTTAAGTCTCTACTGACTGAATATCACAATCTCTTAGACATCCGTGTATTAAGCTGCACATAACAAAATCCACAATTAAATGCCACTGATATCAAAATAAACTCATAAAATATTCATCATCATCATCATTCTCCAAAACCAGATTATCGGAGCTATGCAATCTACATTCATTTAATAGCTCAGTACCATATACTGTAAACAATTGTCTCATTGGAAAGAAATACAGAAAGAAAGTTCAAACCTAATGAAACACAACTGAAAGTCTCCAAAGCTATAAAAGATGTTTTAAGTTCATGGTTGTTTATGTCTGTTTTCTTTCACCAAATGATCTAAAGAAAGTTTGACAGCGTGAATCATTTCTATTGATCAAAGTAGATTTATGTGGCATCTACGAGCGCTGTGTAATATTACACGCTAACCGTGGCCAATTAGAGCGAGTATGGATTGAAGAGACGAGCCCCCTACTGAGGTCAGACTGCTAGTGTGCATATAGCGGTCACATAGTGGCCTGATGCCACAGCAGTAAAGCGACCAGAACACATGGCAACAACGCATATGAACCCCAGAGATGTATCAAAGAGAAAGGATTAGATTCTCATATATTCAGACATTTTCATCATGATGCATGTGAATATGGAAGACTAATGAAGCCTGTGACTCATGTTCTTCAGAAAAAAGCGTTGCATTAATAAAGGAAAGCAATGCATTAGGAATTCCAGCCATGTCAATGAGATTTCTTATTGAAGAAAGCTTTTATGCATTTTTATTATGTGACGTACAGGAGGGGACAAAAGTGCTGTCCAACTTTGGAAAGTTGAAACTTTGCTTTTTATTTAAAATTATTCTTAAATTTGTATTAAAATGTTTCATGAGCAAAACTTATTGAGACACAGTATAATAAACAAATGAGCTGTTCAAATATTAATAACTGATGAGACTGTATGTTTGCTTTATTTCCACTGGGCTTATTGTTTTGCTGTGTATTTTTGATGTATTAGAATCAAACCCAGATTTCTTGTTACGGTGTATCGTTTGCCTGAGGGGTTATAAAAGCAAATTTTAAAATAAAAATATTACATACAAATAGCAAATATAAAAAAGTCACACTAAATACATAAAAATATTAAATAAATTAAAATAATAAATAAATATAGCTAACATTAAAATAAAATATCAAATACATGAAATACACACAAAAAATCTTGAATTAAATATACATTTTAAAACAGCTAATATAAAGAATAAAGTACGCAAAAATACAAATACAAATAATAATATTACAATAAAATACATAATACACACAATAAACAAAATGCTAAATAATACAAAAATTAAAAAAAATAGCAAATATTACAATAAAATACACAAAAAAATATTTAAAAAAATAAAAATACTAGCCTAAATAAAGAACAATAAAAAATAAGTAAGGAATAATTGACGACAGGCCGTTGAATTCTCCAAAAATAATGCACACACCGAGGTGGTAAAGCAGAGTTATCTTTGATGGTTTTAAAGTGGTTTTGAACTCTTGTCAACTTTTGATAGGGAACTGTAGTATTTAACCACAATACCACAGACAATAAGAAAAGGAAAGGTTGGTTTTAATGACTTCCATCACTGATATTACGATAGCACTAATTCTCAGTGTGTGCTTAGTTATACTGTGTGATTACTTCACAAAACCACAGCTTTCGGCACACGCTCGACAGTGATCGAGTGATACTTTCACACTGAACGCTGAAACCAACAACCAAAACGTACAATTAGCCTTTAAGAAAACATGAATTTCTTTGAGGAGAAGCATGTGGATGCTAAATAATCGTCTCAGCGGGTTTGACTGCGGTTCTGTGTTCCTGCTCCGTGTTTCTCTTTCAGTACACAGCTGGGTGTCTGTCTCACACCTGTCACACACACACACAATATTTTTCATATGTAAGTATATATGCACACACATATACATTTATGCATTTGTTATATATCAATTGACTGACCATTGCATTAGCAATGGAAAGGTTGTGGGTTCGATCCCACATAATATAAGACCTATAGCTTGAATGACTGATAAAAGTGCCAAATGCATTAACAACAAAACAATTTTGACACTGTTTGCAAGTGATGCAATAACACATTTGTACAGTAGTAACCCATAACTGAAGTAACTATGGTACATTGGCAGGATTTCTGGTTACCATGGTAATGTTTTTGTACCATTAGAGAATGACAAAGGCTGTTACAGTAAGAAAATCAACAAAAAGTGGGAGAAATATTAACATGTGATGCATGTGGGCGACCACGATTCGTCATCCATATCTTAAAGCCTACAGGATCTATTTTTTCACACTGATGACAGCAAATGTGTTTGAGAGGCGTGTCTGACAAACCCCATCTGTCTTTATCATAACACGGCAACAATAAATACAACCCATAAACAACAAGGGCTTTTTCTTTCATTACATCTGCACGCTTTCATTTATAGTTTGCTGATGTAATTAAACATTCATACAACAACAAGAAAATAAAACTATTATCTTATAAAAGATTTGAAAATATTTTGGTGTGTCATTGAATGAAACCCCTGACACCAACATACTGATCTGCGACATCTATCCATTTTCATTTTGGCCTAGTAAATAATAAATAGCGTAAATAATTACACTATATTATGTTGTGTACTGTCCATTTTATTAAGTATACTTAAGTAAAGTTTAAGTATAAGTTTTCTTTAAGTATACAAGTGTCCTATTTTATTACTGCTTGGGGCTAAACTGGCCCACTTTTGAGGTAATACTTTAAAGTAGGCTATACTTTAAAGGAGAAAAATGTCGTGTTTTCCTGTGTTTTTTATGTGTTACAAGTTGCCCATGCATGCACTAGACACGTAAATTACAGAAATCAAAGTATCAGAACAAAATAAAATATATATTCTTTATAAAAGCGATTGAGCTCCCTGAACTGCCTGAAACAGCTCGTGTAGACACGCCCCTACCACGTCAGTCCGCCTCAGTTCGGCATGACGCCGCCCAAATGTACACGCAAAGAAGGCGGCGTATCTTACAGCAGTGGTGCTGCAGCCGTGCAAATGCATAAATCTGACTAAAAACATACCTCTGTAAAGCGTCCTTCTGGTCGATCGGTTGGTTTCATTCTCCTTACTAGGTTTGAAGGCAAAACCGATGCCGATTTTACTGTTTATCCAGCACCATGTGCTTATATTTATTATAACTGGTCCGACGCGAATCCACTCCGTGTGGGTGGCGAGGCGAACTGACGATCGTTCCGGCATGAGAGTTGCGCGCTGTGGGCTTTAACACACTGTCTGGCCTCATATGCGGTTTTAATTCGCTGGTTTAATCTGACACTGCTGTTATTAGCGTACTGTGTTTGAAACTGTTATGACACGAAACGTCTCTGAGTGAGAGAAGCGATAAATGTTTTTAAAAAAAGACACTTGGCCTTGTTAAAGTTCCGTCTTACGCTTTCAGCCAATCACAACGTACAGCTCAACTGTCTAATCAGAGCACACGGCACTAAATTAACGAGGGAACGAGTCGTTTTTAGAAAGCAGGGCATAGAGGAGATACAATAATGTACGGTATGTGGAAAATAATGCGTTTTTCCTCCTTAAAACGTATAAACACATTTCATTGCATCAAATACAAACAATAATATTGGTTTTAGCTTGGCAATATTTCTCCTTTAAGTGTGACTATAGTGAACTTTGAGTACACAACTAGTTTACAACTGCATGATCTACCTTTGCACTGTACCTACAGTAAGTAAACTTACAAGGGAACAACTGAAGGACACTTGAAGTATACTAGTAAACGACTTGCCTAAAATTTGTCAAAAGAGTTACTCAGAATACTTAATCTTTTGCTCAACATATGCTTACAAGTTTAACTGAGTACAAGTAGAGATCAAATACGCTTGTATTTTTCTGTCAGGAAGTCAAGAAATACTGTACTTGAGTTATATTTCTGAGAAGCACATGCAGACATAGTCACGAAATTTAATCTATTGTTTTGTGTTGGTGGACACATTTCCCAATTTTGGAATTTCCCAGTTGACTAACCAACACTTTACCTCACCCCAAACCCTAAAATCACAGCAGCAAAGGATAATTTTGCTAAATAAAATGCTAGTTTCACGAGGTGGCAAAGCAACGATAAATCTCTACCCTATCCCCCTAAACCTAACATCACAGGGAAAAGTCAAATCATAACAAAACAGGAATAAGATTGTAGGAAATAGGAACACCTTGTAAAATAGGTATGAATTCCCATCAGATTGCGTTTATATATTTACACATTTGATTTTTAATAATTTTTTCTTTTTCACATGACTGTATGTAAACACGCACACACACAAAAACAAGATAATGGCATCCAAGCTCTCATAAACTGAAGTGTTCAGCTTTCACATTGTCAAGAGGAACAATTCCCAGAGGGGTGATTAGGAGATCATCTCTTTCTCACCGACTTTCTCCACTTCAGTGGGCAGTCTGTGTGTGTGTGTGTGTGTGTGTGTGCGTGCGTGCGTGCGTGTGTGCGTGCGTGTGCGTGTGTGTGTGTGTAATAGGATAATAGGACTCTTTTTCACACTTATCAGTGTCATTATAATATCGCCTTCGCTCTTTCTCTCTCCTCTGCAAACACGGCTCAATCGCTCGTGTTTTCTGCATTTTTGCTTAGCTAAGTGCTATGTGATATCTAGTGATCTGGTTTGTTGCTAAGGAGTTTTGGGTGTTTGCTTTAGGGTGTTTGGAGTGACCCGAGTCAAAAGATTCTCTAGACGGTTTAATCGGACGCACGCTCGACGTTAACATTAAATATTAATATCATAAAATATGAATATTTTATGGTGTCATAATTGTATTAAATAAGACATTTGTTTAATTTTATTGTATATTAATCTGGTAACACTTTACAATAAGGTGGTGTTTGTTAACAATTAGCTATTACATGGCTCGTTGGAATTCTTGATTCTGATTGGCCAGTCGTGACATTTGCAGGTTCGTAATTTTCAGATAACAACCGCTTAAAACTAATAACACACGGTAACCTGGATGCTGCAAATCAATTCGACAGGTAAAGTTTAATATTACACAAAATTTAATATATCTTTTCATAACATATATGACATTATATTTACAAATAATTAAACCAAATTACCTGTTCGTGACATTTTCATGTTGTTTCTTAGCTTAAGTAAACGTCTTTTCCTCGCGGAAGGTCTGCATTCGGTAAATATAAAAAAATATTTCAAATTCACATTTCATGTCCAGTTTTTTTCCTCATGTAGCAAGCAGCCTGTGTAAGCGGGATATATACAAACAGCCGGCGGTTATTGCACAATAAGCCCCTTTATTGTGATACAAGACCCTTCGCATCGGGTCCTGATCACACTGTATATTTCTGCGATAACAACCAGCTGCCTGTACATTATCCCTTACTTAATGCTCCATGAATGAATAACTATGCTGACATTAACTAACATTAACAATGATTAATAAATGCTGAAAAACTAAATTGTTCATTGTTAGCTAATGTTAACTAATAGCACCTTAAACAATAAAATATGAATATAAATTAAATATAAAACACATTGTTATATTACACAGACTGGAAGTTAACTTCGGTCTAGGTGCGTGTATCTGATGAAACCGTCTATATTTTCTCACTAAATTACATGCAGAAACTTGAATATGTTTTGTTCAATAATAGCTAAAAGTGATGTTAAAATTAGGATATCATTCATTCATTCTTTATTCAAATATATTATTAAATATATTATTAAAGATGCATGGTACAGTATGTTGTGTAGTTGTATTTGGAGAAGAAGGTTTTGGCAAAAACAACAAAATACACGAGCAAAGCTTATTGAGACCAGACCCAAGAGAACGACTGCTATAGTATATCAAAAACAAGAGAGAATCAACAAAATATTAATAAATGGTTATAATGTACTTGCTTTTATTAAATATTATTTCATGTGAGCTTGCTTTTTTTGCATATCAAGATAAATCCCAAATTCCTTGATATGCTCTAGTATGCCTTGCTTTGCCAAGTTATTTTGTCTGATAAATAATTCAACCACATTTAGTGTTTTCTCTTTATTTTGTACCATACTTCTCATATTTGGATATTTTCGTTGAATCTGAGGGCTAAATACTTCACAAATATTGGCTCCGAACATCACTTTTGGCCACGACTTTAGTTTTCAGAGCAGATTAAACACAGTACACTTCCAATTCTCGCACTAATTCATCCATCTGTAAACATATTTATGTTAATTATGCTTGAAATCAAACTATGCATCATATAGTTGGATGACAAACATGGTCAGATGATCCCAGCGGGAGGCAACACTTCTGCTTTTATCAGTATTTTTAGCTGTGGAATGGGAGGGCTATCAATGATGGACATTTTCTCCAATTATTCCACACGAGAGAACCGGAGCAGGTGTGCGGAAAGGTCTGCGCTTCCTCCTAGAGCTTATCCGATAATCGTCACTTTGTGCCAATGGTGACACTCTGTTAATGGCTGGATTGACCCTCGGTTGAGTCCGCAGGCATTTTTCTAAGAATGAACTCGAGGGTTACTGCACCAAATCTGCATTACCTGCATCTCATATCAGCCCTCCTGCGATGCTCTGGCCGTCCTTTCTGTCCAGCCCGTCTGATGTGCAGATGGTTCGTGCTTCCCTTCTGTTCTTCTGAGACGTGTTGAGGTCGGTCGAGCTTTCTGAAACAGAGCATAATTGACACTCGTCTTTTTGTTCTGAATTCAGTTAGAGCAAAGAGCCGAACCTGCTTCATTCAGCCGGTGAATTCACTAAATAGAGTCTTAGTCACTCGCAATCCAGTTTAGACACAGAAAAATAGACAACATATCTTTTCAGTGCCTCATTCTTAAGTCAAGTTTTGTAAAGAATGAGCTGTAGTCGTAAAAGTGCAAGATGTGCGCCAGGTATTTGCATCAATATAGTAAATCTGCTGCTACACCAATTTTTCCATCATAAAGTTTGGCTGTTTATCAAAACTTTATTATTGTTTTAGCCATAGTATTTTTCATACGATATTCATATGTAACAATATACTGTGTAGGACAATGGAAAATTGTAAAAAGCATCATAGAAATAAACTATTTACAGCGGTGTTTTCTGATAAATAATTCAACCACATTAGTGTTTCTCTTTATTTTGTACCATACTTCTCATATTTGGATATTTTCGTTGAATCTGAGGGCTAAATACTTCACAAATATTGGCTCCGAACATCACTTTTGGCCACGACTTTAGTTTTCAGAGCAGATTAAACACAGTACACTTCCAATTCTCGCACTAATTCATCCATCTGTAAACATATTTATGTTAATTATGCTTGAAATCAAACTATGCTCTTTATTTGTACAACTTCTCATATGATATTTTCGGGAGGCAACACTTCTGCTTTTTCAGACTTTAGTTTTGGAATAAACACAGTATCAATGATAATTCTCCATGTAAACATATTTATGTTAATTATGCTGAAATCAAACTATGCATCATATAGTTGGATGACAAACATGGTCAGATGATCCCAGCGGGAGGCAACACTTCTGCTTTTATCAGTATTTTTAGCTGTGGAATGGGAGGGCTATCAATGATGGACATTTTCTCCAATTATTCCACACGAGAGAACCGGAGCAGGTGTGCGGAAAGGTCTGCGCTTCCTCCTAGAGCTTATCCGATAATCGTCACTTTGTGCCAATGGTGACACTCTGTTAATGGCTGGATTGACCCTCGGTTTGAGTCCGCAGGCATTTTCTAAGAATGAACTCGAGGGTTACTGCACCAAATCTGCATTACCTGCATCTCATATCAGCCCTCCTGCGATGCTCTGGCCGTCCTTTTCTGTCCAGCCCGTCTGATGTGCAGATGTTCGTGCTTCCCTTCTGTTCTTCTGGACGTGTTGAGGTCGGTCGAGCTTTCTGAAACAGAGCATAATTGACACTCGTTCTTTTGTTCTGAATTCAGTTAGAGCAAAGAGCCGAACCTGCTTCATTCAGCCGGTGAATTCACTAAATAGAGTCTTAGTCACTCGCAATCCAGTTTAGACACAGAAAAATAGACAACATATCTTTTCAGTGCCTCATTCTTAAGTCAAGTTTGTAAAGAATGAGCTGTAGTCGTAAAAGTGCAAGATGTGCGCCAGGTATTTGCATCAATATAGTAAATCTGCTGCTACACCAATTTTTCCATCATAAAGTTTGGCTGTTTATCAAAACTTTATTATTGTTTTAGCCATAGTATTTTTCATACGATATTCATATGTAACAATATACTGTGTAGGACAATGGAAAATTGTAAAAAGCATCATAGAAATAAACTATTTACAGCGGTGTTTTCATAGGGCCGGGGCCTCAAGATGGCTTCAAATGAATACAAAATAAAACAAAACAAAACAAGCATTAAAATAAGCCATTAACTAGAAATCAAGTTTTTACTTAGCGTTTGGTTTTTATCTTTTTATTTATGGCAAGACAAAACGATTGAGATACACTGATATACACTCTTGAAAATAAAGGTGCTAAAGGTGATGCCATACGAAGAGTTCCACAAAGAAGCATTCAGTCAAACCATCTCTTACCTTTTTATAATCGAAACCTTTTGTGAGACAGAAAAGTTCTTCGATTGTTAAAGGTTACCAGTTAGACAAAAATGGGTTTTCTATGGCATCATGAAGCACATTTATTTTAAAGAGTGTACAACACAGTGCACAGCCAAATTCAGCTCTGAAAATCGAGCGACGAACCAATTTTTACCAAGTCTTTGTAATGTGTACCGAGCTGAACCCAACAACATGTTATTGCATATGATCTTTGAATCCTAAACCTTGAGATAAAAAATGTTGATGCCAGTCTGTCTTCAATGTAGTCCAGCGGTCTGGAGTAACCTGTATGTTGATGATAGTTTACAAAAAGAATTGCTGTATTTTAATACATTTCCAAACACTAACACACTTCTCATCTCTATCCCTGAATGAAAATATTTATCAAGGCGGCTGAATTCATTCAGATGGTGCCACATCGCACACTGCCAGAGCGAGAGCTGGTGCACAGCCAGCATGTGAATACAAATTGGAAAATGGACGGTCCACTATGAACGAATGCCATTATTGACAACAGAACAGAATATCAGTGAGAGAAAGTGCATGTAATACGGTCCAACTCAAACGAACGTAAAAACGGAAAGCCTAAAGTAAAAACATTCATTATATATGCAAAATATACACACATACATAAACCATGTAGCTCTTAAAGGGATAGTTTACCAAAAAAATAAATTACTCTTCCTCATGTCATTCCAAACCTGTGTGACTTTATTTCATCTGCAGAACACAAGAAAAGATATTTTGAAGAATGTTGACAACCAAACAACACTGAACCCCATTGACGTCCATTGTATGACCACAAAACCACAGAGACATTTCTCAAAATATCTTCTTTTCTGTTCCACCGAAAAAAGAGTCACATACAGATTTACAACCACATGAGCAGGAATAAATTGGTATTTTTTTGTTGAACTATCCCTTTAACTGGATATAAAAACAATTTGATCCTATTTGTTGCACCACTGGTATGCTAATGTACTTTTAATGTTTTGGCTATTTGTGTACAGCTGGGAATATTCTTCTGATTGGTCTGCATCCTGACGCTCGCGGATCCCTCGTGGCGACTCATTAGGCTCGGAGCCACAGGTAAATGCATTCTCATTAGCCTTTTCCATCTCACGGACAAAACCAGTGAAGCCAACAAACAGTAAACCACATCATAAGAGACCCATTTGTCCGCAAGACACATTTGTTAGTGTCACAGGCCAGTTATTCTTACACACCAGATGTGCCGCCATCGCATCAATTCTGATGTTCATAAACACAAGCACTTCATTAGCATATACTGTTCATGTAGAGGTCAACATGTTCTTCTTTTATGGTTTACTTAGAAAACGCTCGTTTCATTGGAACTGTTGCCACATTTTCCATCACAGGATCAGCAGTGCACAGCTGTGTGTTTGGACAACTTTATGTGTCGCATTGCTCCACTTAAAGAATAATATCTTAAAGAATAAAATCAGACCTGTACTGCCGATTTACTCAGACAATGGAAGTTTGAAAAGGTTGCATGATCGGTTCTTCTAGTTACATTGGACTGGACTTGATTTCCAAATATGAGTTGCATGATCAATATGCAAAATGTGTTTTAATTTTTATTTATTTATTATTTCATTTCATTTTTTATATATTATTTAATTACACATTTTAGTGTACAGCAAATCAATTTTGTGTGTCTTAAGTAGCACAAAAACATTTGTAGTAATAGCCAAAAATACATTGTTAAAATTATCGATTTTTCTTTTATTCCAAAAATCATTAGGATATTAAGTAAAGATCATGTTCCATGATGATATTTTGTACATTTCCTACCGTAAATATAACGAAACTTTATTTTTGTGAGTGGATGGCCTATAGCACGTCTGATTAACAACTTCAAAGGTGATTTTCTTTTCTTATTTATTCAGCTTTCAGATGATGTAAAAATCTCAATTTCGAAAAGTTTGTTGTCCAGGGTCACATATTTGCTGTAAGATTCCCTAAAATATAATCACCTACAGCATCTTATGTGACTGTCTTATGCTGTGTTCACACCAAACACCCAGCATCACTTTCCTCGCGTGATTATTTTGTTATGACATTGTGTGACGGAGAGTGTCTTCTCGTCTGGATGTGTCAACGAGTTCTTCGTGCGGATTACTTGTACGGAAGACTTCCACCCAATTGCGGCTATTCATGTCTTTGCATTTACTTTGTATGTCATTTATTGTGTGAACGCAGCATTATAGTTTACTAATTCAATTAGGATTAAAATCGATTTACGACATTTACATTTCCTGATTAAGCAAACATAAGAAGGTCTTTAAAGCTAAACATTTACAACAGCAAGAAACACGCAATAACCTTACAGAAATAAAACATTAATTTCATGTATTTCACATGTAGCATTTAACATACCATATGATTATGTTTTTAGCACTTGGGATATTCCAACGCAATTTCACGGCGAAATCGTAAGTATTTTACGAGGTGGCTAATTTTGGCTAATTCGTATGGATTCGTACGATCTCAGTCGTATGTTTTAGTGCGATTTGCTTTCGTGCCAGTGACGTCAGGGTTAGGGGTGGGCCTTCAGTATTGCTTAATCGTACGTTTTTGTACGACTCACAATGTATTAATTCATACGAATTTGCCACCTCGTAAAATACTTACGACTTCCCGTGAGATCAGGTTGGAAATTCATCTGTTTTTTTCTGTCAGGTTATATAATACATATTCAACGAGTGGAATTATAATTAACAAAAGGCAAAAACATTAATTTAATTTAAATCTTTACCTCATTACAGTGAATTGTGTTAACATTACTCTCCATAAAGTCAAATAACAGACACCATTGTGTTCGGTCTAAACAACTGTAGCTGTTGACTCACAATTGACTCGTGTGTTTAAAACAACAGAACAGTCTGTCAAAGTTATGGATCTGTTAAAGTAAAGCCATGGGTGTTCTTAATACTAAAATCTGTATACATTTGTTTTGATGATGGTTTCCCTTTGAATATCAGAGACTTGAGGCAGCAAGAAACCACACAGAATATCCAACAATGACCTGGCAAACCCCCAGAACACAACAGCGGTGACCTTCGCAATACACTCACTAAGACTTCACAATCTTAGATACATTGTGTTCCTTGTTCCCAATTTAACGACAGCCAACACTTACTATAAGAAAATAAACCTCTCTCTTCTCTCCTGAGAAAGTTCCTTCAGTAATATCCGAGAAGACAGGTTCTCCCCGGGGACGGGACACTAGACTGAAGTATGACAGATAGAGAGGCGGCTCTTGAGATGAGAAGAACCTGCGGGTGGGTCTGAGGCAGATCTCTGTGTGTAATAACAAAGTAAATCCATTTATATGCAGTTTAGTGAATAGAACCAATGATTCAACGTCTCGATGTGCAACGATTCAAATCTTGCAAAGTGGAACAAAACTCAGATGTGACAACTTGCCCCGGTGACAGAGATGAGCAGTATTTTAACTAATTGAGTATTTTGTATTTTCCTTAACAAGAAAAAATGTAATTATAATGTGTAATGAAATGTATTTTGTATTTAAAATACTAGTTCAATTATGTCATTTTATTCTTGCATACAATAAGTTTTATCACCAGGCCTATCACAGTTTTTCGTCTGGATGCAACAAATCACGTAACATCCTATTAGATCCATTGCGCGCTGCATTGTGACAACGTCAGAAGCAAGTAAAGGTGCTGCTTTTGGGGTTTTTGAGTAATTCCCAAAGAGCGGCAGCAGCGAGTGAAGTATTGTAGACGTGTTTCTGTGCATTTTTGTGCGAGATTTTGCTGCACCCCACTCACAAAAATGAAGGAACATGATCTTCACTTAATATCCTAATGATTTTTGGCATATTATTTTGATCCTTGTCTGTTAAATGTTCTCGTGCTAGACTGATTTTGTGATCCAGGGTCACATATAACCCTAGATTGGCTCCAAAGACACATCTAAAAACAACATAAAGCAGCACAAACACAATTGTGCAGAAACTTCAGAAAGCAGTCAAATAAACAAACACAGAGGTCAAACATGCCTCGTTTTTTCCACCGAATGTTCTGTATCATTATGTGAAGAATGGAGGACAGAAGTGGTGGCATTTCTGCTCGTCTCTATTCATCTGCAGTGATAAAACCCCTGTAGATTTTTCTTGATGGATAACTATAAATACCGGAGCCTGTCCATAAACACCCTTCAGCGTGGCGGCTCTCGACTGACTCACAGGGATCTTATAATAGCTCGTGAGGAGCGCTGGAGGCTCTGGAAGTCATTTGTTTGATTAGCCACTTCACCCCGGACCGGTCTGGACTCCGACCGCACTAATGCCGGTCATTGTGAAGTAAAAGCTCCACTGAGGGGTGTTTTAGTTAAGTTAGTGGCTGTATGTTCATGAGTATTACCCTGCACTGCCAAAACAACGCAGCTGAGATCACCCTGATGAAAAACAACCATCACAGACATGGGTTTAATGGGAATTGTATTGGTTTTAATGCTGGGATGTTATCTGGTGGATGGAAACATCATTACACTACTGGAAAAAGTTTTAATGGTTTTTAACAGCTACATTAGAATTGTCTACAGCTACGGTTCAAACGGAAGCATTTCTAATTTACAGGTTGCTTGAGTTACATTAGATCATATTTCTGAATTAAATATAAAGGTTCATTCAGATGTTACCACACATTTTTGTCTGTTACAGCCAGCATAAAGACCAGACCTGCAGAACAAAGGAATACAAGAAGAAAATGAAGAACGTTGTGATTTTCGATATACAGCCGCGATTAAAAATAAGAGAACATTTTCATATACTCAACATTTCTTGATGTATTGTGTCCGGTCTATTGAATTTTAACAAAATTTAACCTCAGGAGTGACGTAAAGCCACCAACAGCAATGGGAAAGACTGACACAAGACACATGGAAACTGTGATAAAAATCACCAACTTTTCCTAAATACATGTACAAATATTCCTGTTGTATTTCTTAAAAGTGAATATGAACTTGTTTTATTTGCAGTATTTAAGTTGTGAAAAATAAATAACATCTTTTTAATAAATACATGCAAATAGAAACAATATTTTTCTTTGAAATTTGGGAGAAATATTGTTAGTACTTCACAGGATGAAACAAAAATGATACCTAAAAACATTCCTTATAAATAAGGAAAAAATGGTCTTGAAATGGTCTCTTAATTTTATTCTGTGGCTGTATATAAATTAACATGCGGTTTTTCAGCCCAGCATTGGGTCAAAAAAGGACAAACCCCACCGTTGTGTTGTAGAATTGTTTCAACCAAAATGCGGTGTTGTTTTAACACATTGTTGGGTCACATCTAAACATTTCCTGGGTTCATTTGACCTTAGCGGTTGGGTTCATTTCTTTTTGACCCAATTCACATTTTGAAATGTGAAGAAACTCAAATATTTTTAGTTAATTTTAATGTTAATTATAGGTAATAAGTTAATAGAACTTAACAGAAATGTGCAACGTAACCTCCCACGGCCTAAGAGATCACTCTTCTGAACAATGATAACCACAAAACTCAAAAATAAAGGAAAAATGTCAAAGTGTTTCTCTTTACTAAAAACACATAAAATAACACCTATTTAGTAAAATTACTCTTAAGTTGCAGTGTTGCGCAAAGCATGCTGGGAACTGGACATCTTCTGCTCAGTTTTAACAATTCTGTTTTAACACACGATTCATTTATGTAGTCCCGACTTGAATGGATTTATTTAGACAACTTAACGTGATGAAAAAATCATGTTGTGGCAATTGTTTTTGTGTTGAATTAACCTAAATTAAGTGGTAAAAAAATCCTTCTCGTAGTGCAATTCATTTGTTTCTAATATGTAATGTAATGCATTCTGTTTCCGTTTCATCATTATGGCAGCACAATATTCAAATCAATTACAAACAGACAATTTCTAAAAAGACATTACATCAGGTTGGAGTTATAAAGTAAAGTGATTATTTTTTAGCGCTAATGCACATAAGTGTAGGGTGACGTGCTCGTGTTTGACGCAGCGTGCTGTTAGCGAGTCGATAACTCTCTTGATGTCGGCTGTAATTATTACACTCCATTGAACCTAGAAAACACATTGAATATCCCCCCGGAGACAAAAGAGCTTGGGCTTCACGCAGCCAATAAAGGCTCGCACACAGACGCTCACTTCACACGGGCATGTAAAGACCTTCACGCGCGCGCGCACGCACACACACACGTCCCCACCGGCATATTGCACGCACGCACACACACATTTACAATCTGTCAGCCATGCAGGTGTGTTAAAGGTTAAGGAGTTGTGACATCTGCTAAAAAAAATATATAGAGAGAACAAAACATTATAGCCAACACAATATCACAGCAAAAACGTAACCGTTTTACTATTTGACTAATTTTGGCTAATCTGTATGAATTTGTAGCATCTTATTCGTACGTTTTTGTACGATTTGCTTTCGCGCCAGTGACGTTAGGTTTAAGGGCGGGGTTAGGGGTGGGGCTTCAGTACTGCATACGTTTTTATACGATTCACAATGTGCAAATTAGACACCTCGTGACATAGGAATTCCTGTGAGATCAGATTGTTATAGCTCACATATTCACTTTCTATTCTATATAAAAGAACTGATGAACGTAATAGTCTCTTAGACACTTAAAACTTCTTAACTTACATTTAATTCTTTAAAACCACAAAGCCTTGATTTCGTCCCATATGCACAAGATTTTCACAGTTGATGTAAGAAAATAAACATTATCTCCCATAAGAAAGATCTCTGTAATATTTTAATTATTTCTCCTGTACATCAATTATATGGAGAGTAAATTCATTTTTTTTGTGTCTCATTTGTCAATATTATTGAAGATCTCAATATGAACTCAAACATTTCTCATCAAATCCAGACCTCTACAATCTACATTCATGTACACTTCATGTTTCAACAATTGCACGTTTGTTTGTTACTCTTTATTTGTAATTTTAAGAGAAACACCTGAGACTTTGTTAATACCTAAATGAAATACAGATGAGATCTCCATCAATTCCCCTGAGCTATGAAAGAGCATCATGTGAGCAGTAACGTTTTCCCCCGGGGGTTGTTTGTGTTTTCGTGATAAATCAGACAGTCTGTCATATTCTCCTTGTATTGTTGTTAAATCATGAGAGGCTGCCAGAGGAGAGACATGAAAGCAACATTACACAGGCACAATGTTCTCAAGCCTCTGACATCACGCAGTGGATGCGAGGGGCTTCAAAGGACATGTCAGCACACGAGCGAGTGACGGCGCTTTACGGAGCGTCAGGACTCAATCAAGCGTGTCAGTTTGATTCATCGGTGACAGGAGGAGAAAGAAAAAACACGTCCACTCAAATTGGCTTGTTCTTCTTTTCGTGTGCTATTGATATGAATGTAGGAACATTCTTCTGTTCCAAAAGAGACGGAGAGAAAAACATCGCAGCTCACTGAATTACTTTCTTTAAATGCCATTTGAATAAAATTGACTTACTTTAAAACCAAACGCAAAACCTTGATTTAGTCCCATCTGACCACGATTGATCTTGATATACGAGAAAATAAACATTAGGAAAGAAAAATCACAGATCTCTGTAATATCTCGCTGTACATCAATGACATGAAAGTGACTAAATGAAAAAGAGTCAAAAATCTCACAAATGTCTGAAGAGATGTCAATAATGTCTCAAACTGAGCTCAGATTTGTCAAGTCTGCGATGAAAAATCTATATTATTGAGGATTTCAATATGAACTCAAACATTTCTCATCAAATTTACTCAAATCCAGATTTATTTATTTTTCACTGGAAATATTGAACTGAAGATTTCAGTTTAGGTTGATTGAACAGTGAATAGTTGTATAGTACTTTTCATAAAAATATTTTTTTAGAGCTAAATACAGTACAATAGAATAGGAAAAGAAACTTTAAGAGCAAACAGTTTATGTTTACGAGGTTAATTTGTATGAATTATGTCATGTCCATCCTAAATATTATGCAAGAAAAATATCTGAAATTATAATATTTAAAACAAATCATAGAACATTATCTTTTGATTTATGTACTTCATAAACTGTCTAAACAGACAAAAACAAGAAACATTTTATCTGATCGTACGGCAGACAGATTTAGCTCTGGTCGCTGAAACCTCAATATCTGCCGTCATTCGCAACTGTCAGTCAAACTTTCCACCTTCACATTTTATTATTGCCATGAAACGTTTATCTCAGAGTTACTGTCGAATATGAATATATGAATCGCACTTTGTGCCTTCATTCGCATCTTACGTAAATAACAGCAATCCAGAAGCAAACTCTTCATATCCGCTTGAACTTATGAATTTTTATTCATCCTCTGCGTGACGCCAACTTCAGCACAAACATGCTGCAAGATCTGTGGGTTAGAAAGAGACTTCACATTTTAAAAAGTATTTCTTTTCAGACGAAGTTATTAAGCTATTTCAGACCTTGTTTATTTATGACTAAACAAAATCAATCTTTCAACAACCTATCCACCATCATTAATCACATAAAGAGAAATGGTTTGTTTTGTCTAGTTTATTTCCATAATATCCCTTACAGAAAAGACGCATAAAATTTACATGCAAAAAAACTTGTGAAATGTGTGTTTTTGGAACACTTTTGTGCGAATCCCATGTGAAAACCATGGGATCATATGTAAAGAATCCATGGAATAACGTGTGCAATATGTCTCCACATGTTTTTTCACTTGTCACTCATGGGTTTTTCCATGAGATTCAGACAAAAATGTTCCAAAAACACACATTTCACGTGTGTTTTTGCACGTTGTACACGTGATCACATATGAAAAACATGTGAAATTCGAGTGTCTTTTCTGTAAGGGATATAATATATGTGACCCTGGATCCCAAAACCAGTCTTAAGTAGCACAAGAACATTTGTAGTAAAAGCCAAAAATACATCGTATGGGTCAAAATTAGCCATTTTTCTTTTATACCAAAAATCATTAGGATATGAAGTAAAGATCAAGTTCATGAAGATATTTTGTACATTTCCTACAGTAAACGTATCAAAACTTTATTTTTGTGAGTAATATGCTTCATTTGAACAACTTTAAAGGCCATTTTCTCAATATTTTGATTTCTTTGCACCCTCAGATTCCTGAGTTTTAAATAGTTGTATCTCGGCCAAATATATCTCAACAAACCAAACATCAATATTCAGCTTTTAGATGATGTAAAAATCTCAATTTCAAAAGATTTACCCATTTGTGATCCAGGGTCACATATAATCTTGTATATAATATATAAAAGTATATTATATATCTACATAAAACAGGTAACATCATGCTGTAAACCAGTGAAAGCACAAGCAAGTCATTCAGTCATTCTCTGGAATCACATTCATGAAAAATGGTTAAAAAAAAGAACCTGTTCCAGATCCACATCCCTGGCTGTAAGGCATGTTCTTAACATCCAGGACGTACTGTACAAAGCTCTGTGTAAACAGCTGTATATCTGAAGATAAAAGCCCTGTTGTTTTTCTGATGCAGTGCTTTATTGAGCGAGCGACAGCTGGCGAGCAGAAATGAAGAGTTAAATGAACAGAGGCACAGAAGAGAGATTCAGAAAACTCATGTGTGCATCTGTACATCTTAGACTAGGACAATATTGCATAACCGTGTTGTGATCGAAATCAAAATCCTGTTTGATGGCATTGTAACGGTCACAACAGATACGTAACAGTAATGGACCTCCATGAGTAAGTTATTTGTGAAGCATGTACATGTAAAACATTGAAAATTCTACGACATGTTGCTATTGATCTGCATGACAGAATCTCATTTTATTCAAAGTTTCTGATATTTCAACCTCAGCAAAAAAAATCCATTCAATCCCACATTCCACCTCAAGAGCATGATGCTTGTCAATCCCAATTCGATCCCAGGGATTGCACATACTTCGAAAGAAATGTATAGTGTAATGCAATGTAAGTCGATCTAGATAAAAGCGTCTGCCAAATGCGTAAATGTAAATATCACATCCTTACTATCTCATCAATTTCTAATATACTATTTCTGATTTTCTGGAAAACATTACCACGGTTTATATGGTACAGTAGTTGCAAATCCAGCATTACGTTCCTCCTCTGAGCACTAATAATATCCATTGAAAGTCAGGAAGTGGTATTCTGGCAATGATGTCAAACGCTCATTGAAAACGAAGGTTTGTGACTAACACTGAATGGCTTGTGTGTTTTGTAAAACAGAATAACACATCTCATGATGAGAAAAAATACAATTATTCCCCTGACTCATAATGAGAAATTTCTGTTTTATAGATGGTTGATAGCATTACAGGGAAGTATTACATTTTCGAGAGATATGGTTTATTTTTATCTTTGAATCTTTAAAATTAAGTTCTGGCAGAATGATATGTTAATAAGTATTTGCACATGTCTACATTTGGTTACTCCAGTAAAGTTATGTTTCATTTCCATCATTTGCTTAAATTGACAATTCTACATTATCCATCCACCTCACAGCTCAGTTATGTTTCAAGTGTTTCTCTCTCAGAAGAGCCTCTTAAAATAGAGAAACAATATTATAATGCAGTAAGTTTATGTGGAATATAGTTCATGCAATTTGGTTTTGGGAGAATGTTAAAAATTCATATTGAAATCTCTTTTCCAAAACTCTACAAAAATGACAAGTGAAGTTACAGAGATCTTTAACACAGGACACTTTGGTAACATTTTCTCTTTTAGCTGATTTTTTCTGAGATGTTCTGAAACTGTGTCTGTCATCTGAAAACATAAAGGACAGATGTGACATCAGCAGATGTCAGAAGGATGTTTCAGTAATGATTTGGATGGACATGTGTTTGTTTGCGGTTGATTCATCTCTCTGTACGTGAATCAGTCATGTTCAGCGCATCGTGTTCACACTGTAAATAAAAATTCCGGAAAAAATAATAATAATTCTGTCAGCATGGAGCGACAGAAATATACTGTAAAAGAAAAAAAAATGTAAACTCATATTTTTAAGTTTCTTTTTTGCATTGGATATTTTGAGTTGTACTGACTTCCAAAAGTTGAGATAACTTACATAATTGAGTCAACTCAACAAGATTGGACAAAACCATTGGATTAATTTACTAAATTAAGTTCAGCTGACTACAATCCCAAAAATGTTTTTACAGTGTGTAAAATTAAAAGATATAAGGATAAATTGTTTTTCAAAATTTTCTTGTAAATTTGCAAAATTTTTAATATTTCAAAAATTTACCATAAAAAATAGTGTAAAAAAACGGAAATTTACTGTAAACTACAATAACAGTTTTTACAAATTACAAATTTTCTCCGTTTTTCTTGTAAATTTGCGGGGTTTTTTTCTGTAATCTTTACGTTTTTCAAAAATACATGGAAATTCTGTAAAAAAAAAAACCTGTTTGGTACGAGAAGAGTTTTTTCTTTTTGTGTCCTCCATCAAGAAAAAGACTTCAGATCTGTACTGTATAGAAACTCACGATCACAGGATGAGCGACAAACAGAGACTTTTGATAGAAATATTAAAGCCAATTTCACCTCCTGCTGTAGTTGGAAACGTGGAGATGGGAACTAATTCTCCGTGATTTGATAGATGGTTCGTGTTAATTGGTGGGTTGAAGAAACAGAAGCGGATTGTCTCCTGTTCTGCCTCTCATTAAAGCACAGCGCTGCTAATTCACAGGTGTTTGCCTCCGTAGGTTGTCATGACGACGTGGAGAAATCCCATTGAGTCTATGAATGTTACGTTTTATTGGTTTTTTCATCCGCTAGATATTTGACTGCATTTTGAATCTTTTTCCTTTGTTAACACTAGAAAACAATATATGAGAATGCATCATAAGTCAAATGCATCCGATATAAAGAAATGTTTGAGTACAGTTGTTAATACATAGTGTTTTTACATAGAGTATAAAGTGGTCAACCTATAAATACAAATGTCAGAAAGCACAGGGGATTTTTTTCCCCACCTACAATCCATGTCAGTAATGTAATGTAAGCAAATGCTGTCAGTGTTAGAATGTGGACTACTAGACCCATGCAGAGCATTCAAAGCTTTTTATTTGAGAAAAAAGATTAAAATTCAAATTCTAAATAATAAAAGCTTACAAGCTTACCGTTGCTTTTGCCATTTCGAGCAGGTCTTCTGAAGCCGCAGGATAGCTGTGTGTTTGGCACAGACTCAAATTTAAGACATTTTTATGAAAACAAAAGTTGTTTTTATCTGAAAAATACAAATTCTTGTTTTTGGATTGAGGCATGAACAAGAGAAACTAAACAAAGCAAAGCAAAGTACATATATAAAATATATGGTATGGTGATAAAATTTATAACAAGGTTGCATTTGTTAACATTAGTAAATGCATTAGATTATGTGAACTATATAATATAAACAATATAGTGTTTCTTCATTTATTAATCCTAATATCAATTCAAATGTTAGGTCACAATGGATTAACTAATGTTAACATATTTTAACATGCTTTTAATTTTAAAAGTGTATAAATGCTGAAATAAGCATAAATTAACATAAAAAAATGATGTAGTATTGTTCACTGTTAGTACATGTTAGCTAATGCATTAATTTCAACACATACAACCCTTATAGTAAAGATTTACCAATATAACATTCACATGTATTCATTTTGCACTTATATATTACATATATGATAATTGTGAGGTGGTACTTTTACTTTATAGTACATTTTCAAGTATCTATATTTCTCAATCATTGCAAGTTTGGAAATAAATTACTTCATTACATTATAAAGAATAAATCATACTTTTTACTCCACTACTTTTCATAAGTACTTTATAAGTATAGTACTTTCTTCAAGTAAAATTTCAGAGCAAAGATACTTACTGTAGGTAAAAGTATTAAAGTACTAGATTTTTAATGTACTTACAATAAGTATAACAAGTTTTCCAAAGTAAAAACTGTTGATAAAGTACAGCGCTAACACTTTACTTAAAGCATTTATGTACTGTATAATGCATTATGAAAGTAGTTTTAATATTAATTATCAATTGTAATGCACCTTATAACAACACACTTTATGAACAATTGTAATCCATTACACCCTTTAATAACTATTTATAATGCATTACACATAAAGGCTTTAAGTCAAATCTTACCAAGTATGGATACACTTTTACAAATAAAGGTGCTTCATGATGCCAGAGAAGATCCTTTTTGTTCTAAATGGTTTCATAAAGAACATTTAACACCTGACCGATTAACACTGACTTCTATTCTTTTCTACTCTTTCTCAAAAAAAACAACCTTTCTTAGCTTTGTATACTGTGCTAGGCTTCATCAGACCAGTTTTTACTGCACTTATGCATTTTGTTATCTTATGTTGTTTCAATTGCTTCCATTGTTTACCTCATTTGTAAGTCGCTTTGGATAAAAGCGTCTGCTAAATGACTAAATGTAAATGTAAACCTTTAACATCAAAGGTTCTTTGTGGTGAAAAAAGGTTCCTCAGATTATAAAAAGATAAGAATGAGACGATTCTTTAAAGAATCTTTGACTGAATGCTTCTTTGTGGAACCAAAAATGGTTCTTCAATGGCATCGCCTTTATTTTTAAGAGTGTACTTCAAAATGTACTTTGAGAATAAAAATACGTAAGTATGTCCACCTCTGTGGGCAAGAGTCGGAAAATTTCCCAAATCCAAACAGCGCGTTGAGCCAGCATGCGAATGATTCAAAGGAATTGTAAACTCAAATAAATGTCTTTTTATTTCTTTCTTTCATTTTCTTCTTTTAAACAAACAAACTTGCCTTCAAACAACATCTAAGTAATATATTCAACAAACCTAAACTGAAAATAAAACCAAACTACGTCTCATGTTGCCATAGCAACGCAAAGCGTTTTCCGCATTCTGCATAATTGTTTGTGAATGTAAATAATCAGCGTGGCGTATGTAAGTATTTATGTGTGTGCTGCAGGATATAAAGCGGGTCATAAGCATCTGGCATAACCCAAGAAATCGGATCACAAATGGTCTGGGGTTGAATTTTAAACCGCGCAGGCATCATTTCATCTTTAATAAACATGCAGGCGTTGAATACGCAGCACACGGCCGATGTTGATTAGACCGTGATTGGTGCGCGCCGGCGTTTGGCTTCTTTATTCACCATCGCATCCAATAATCAAAACTCACGTCGCCAGCTTTCATCTGCACACTCAAAGACGTCTGAGAGGAGGAAACCCACCAATCACCAGCAACACCTGGTCTCTCCGCTGTAAAGAGTACTAAACATTTACACTATATTATTCCTTTTCTCTTTGGTTAACCAACAATTTAAATCCAAGTGGCTTTTTGAAGGAACAAGAGAACCTTTCTGTGTTAGTTACTTTAATATATTTTACAATATGCATAGCTATTTCAATGCCACAATTGGGTTGTGACCCAAAAATGTGTGACACTTCTGTTGTGAATGAAGAAACAAACAGTAGGCAAGAGACTGAAATTGAATAATTTTACAGATTTGGAATAGCTTACCGTACCTTTTGTCCATGAGTCCATAAAACAATATTTCGTGGAAATTTCATGGTTGGACACCAACATGGGTTATGTGGAGATCTACAAATCTGTAAAAGTAAAATCTGGAAAGTAACATGTTTTCAATATTTTTAAGCTCATGAAATTCAGTCATATATTACTGAATTCAATCGACGGCTATTTTTACCAACACTGTTAAAAGATTCTGTAGAAATTACAGATTAATTGTAGTCAGCTAAACTTAATTTAGTAAATTAATCCAATTGTTTTGTCCAATCTAGTTGATTTGATTTAATTATGTAAGTTATCTCAACTTTTGACAGTCAGGACAACTCCAATGCAACTTAAAAAGATGAGTTGAGAGTTTTTTACAGTAAAGTATTACTGATAGCAGTTTGCCAGTAACTTACTGTAGATTTATCTAATTTATTGGGAACAGAAAGATAAATGAACATTAAACATTAACAAGTCTTTATCTTTACAGAAGAAAAAACTATAAAATAACAGCCTCATGCAAAGCATTCTGGGAACCGAAAATCATGAAAAAAAACAGAAAAGGGTTGATGAGGATTTTTGGTTCCCAGAATGCTTTGCATGAGGCTGTTATTTTATAGTGTTTTTCCTGTAAAGATAAAGACTTATTAATGTTTCATTTATGTTGTCAATAAATTAAATAACTATAAATCTACAGTAACTACAGGAAAACAGTAGACAAAAAACAATTCCTCATGTTTAATTTGTACTTTATAAGTCCGTCATAGATCATAAAATAAAAAACAATGCTAAAAACCTGCAATGTACTTTTTTCATCCTAAAACACAAAGAGCTGCTTCAAATGTACTTCTGCCACACATGTTGCTTTATCTTTATCACTTTGTGTGCCATTTGCTTCTTCATAAATGTGTTTGGTTTAATGTCAAATCGCAGTTTTGATCCGTTTAATCTGCTTTGAACCTCCTTTGCTTTGACTTGAGAGGCTACTGAAACTCTATTAGCTCAGGCAGTCAGGAATAACCCGCGGCAGAAACTGTTTTACAGTGCGAGTTGTCAGGAGAGAAAGATCGCAGCAGCTGCTTTATTACCACAACAAGCCTTGGAGGAAACATTTCTTTAACTTCTTTCAGTTACTCTGAACTTTTCCGGCCCATGTGATTGGATGAAATACGTCCTCTCAGGACCGAATGCTTTCCCTCGGCATCAAGAGACAATCGCTCTTCTGTTGCCATAGCAACATTTTCTTCTTGGTGGAGGAGAGCGTCTTGACATTATACAGCTGATACCTGGTATACTTGCATTTTTGGTACTATGGATAATATAAATCCCATCGAAGTGATAAGACAATTTGGGTGAAAATTGGGTAAAGAATTATACCCATTATGCCTTTTGCATACGGTCATTAAAATGTTTATTTTTGTAATGTAAGAATGTACTGTTAAATCAAACATCACAAAATTCATGTTTGCCACAAAATTATGTTATGGCACTTCTTGGAGGATGATGTCTTTAGGCAACTGGATTCAAGAAATGAAAAACAAATTTACGAAATGATAAAAAAAAAGGTTTCTTCAAGTGTCTTGAAAATATTGCCACGGTTAGAAGGATACATTTGGACAGATAAGAGACGGATTCGATCTCCGTGTGGAGCACCGGCTGTTGTCAAATCTCAAAATAAAACAACTTAGCAACAACCTAAAATATCCGCAATTGCATAGCAACACACTGGAAACCAACCAGGTTTGTCATTGTGGCATTTATGAGATTCCGGGGTCTATTTCTCAAGAGAAATATCGGAGACGCAGTACAAGCAAAGGTTTCTATTTGCTCCCAAGACAAAAAATGACAATATTAGATTTTTCCTTCTTCTAACCAAATGATTATAACTAAACTAACTCACTTCAGACGAAATCCGACCAAAGGCAAAGTCATTTCGCCGTCTGCGCGTCTAGTGTGTCGGTCTAGAACCTTCTGTGAAATTTTGGAAGCAGATGCCCGGAGCATACTGCTCGCGCAGAACCCACCAACTGGATTGCAAACTGGGATGTAAATGTTCTGCACAGTTACCATGGAAACCCTCAGCCAAACCCACAGTCCATAACACAATATGGCTTTACTTTCCTCAGTTATTCGGCACTTGAACGGTTGACGCAATGAGACGCGATCACTCAGTCGCGCATAAAAGCTTTAATTTGCATGAATATCACTTACGTCTATGAGCATCCAGAAAGCGGAAGGATGCTGTTACTTCGAGTGGATGGAATTTCTCATCTATGCAATATTGATCCTGATACGCGTCGAGTGACTCTTGGCACGGAATTACTACAATAAATTCAGAGTCGTTTTACTTCATGTCTAAAGGAGTTGATCACTAGTTTGTGTAAGAAGAACAGATCTGCCTTCTTCAGGTCTAAAGGTCCGGCCTCTGCACTCGGTTTCGGCTCCTACGCTCGTACCCTCCGACTGCATGTTTATTTTTGCAGCCCACTAAACTGTAGCAGCACATTTGAACATCTAATCCGAAAACTTTAAAGATGTTAAGAGATGAAGACTTTTCATCAGTGCAGCTGTCTTGAGTCGTAGAACTGTCTAAATGTCTTTATTTTTCACGAATACACTTTGGTGTCTTAAAACAATGTGCTACTAATGGAACATCTGTTCTATGACTAAATTCATTTCGCATTTTGTGCTTCCTGCGGCTGTATTTGACTTTAGGGAATAGTTCATCCAAATAAAAAAGTTTGTTCCAAACTCGCATGATTTTCTTTCTGCCTTTGAAGAATGAACACGGTTTTGACCACAATACAGTGAGCGAAGGTTGACTGAAAACTTAATGGGTGAGGTACCGTCCAAAATATATAAAAGAAAGATATGTACTGTAGGTATCTGAATGTTATGCGTTGAAAATATTTGAGCTCTATATAGTTAAGTGACCTATTTTTTTGTCAAATATGGTGACCCATACCCGAAATGTGACCTCTGCATTTAACCCAACCAGTGAATAGTGAACACACACACTTCAAGTCGTGAACACACATACACCGGGGCAGTGGGCAGCTAACACTGCAGCGCCCGGGGAGCAAACGGGGGTAAGGTGCCTTGCTCAAGGGCACGTCAGTTGTTACCTGCTGGTACTGAGAATCGAACCAGCAACCTTCTGGTTACGAGTCCGACTCTCTAACCATTAGGCCACAACTGCCACAATATGAATGCACTATATGAAAAACATGCAATAAAATAATGCAAATGCATCTGTCTGTGCATTTAATATTAGAAAGCAAAAGTGCACAATGAATGAGAGCAAATCTGTTTAAAAGCTAAAGAACATAAATAACAAAATATGCATAAGAAAAGAATCACAACTGAGATCTCAATTATTTCTCTTAGACATCAATGAAAATAAATAAAAGCAAATGGAAACTTTGTCTCTTGTGTCTCAGATATTTCTCTTGAGAAAAAGAGTCTGAAATCTCACAAGTCTCTGTCATTAGAGTTTCAGAAGAGACGTCTCAAACTGAGCTCGGATTCGTCTTGTCTGCAATAAAAAGTCAATATTATCTCAATATGAACTCAAATTTTCATCAAATTTACTCAAATCCAGATTATTTTACCTCTACATTCATTTACACCTCCAGACTCTTGATTTCTGTTTTATTTTTTATAAGCATTTATAAATAGAACCTGTTGATACTTAAATTTAACTTTATTTACTTGGCAGATGCTTTCATCCAAAGCGACTTACAATTGAGGAAAACAGCAATAGTAAAGCAATATTTCACGAGAAGTGCCAGTAAAACATAAAACAGAGAACATTAGAAAAGCGATAAAGAAGTAGAGCAAAAATAAATTCAATGCTCAAATGAAATACAACTGAGAACTCCATCAAATCCGCTGAGCTATAAAAGAGCAACATTTTCCTCTTGGGAAATTTTTATAAAACTGTTTGGTGAAATACATTTTGTTAAATACGGCGAAGTGCTCATGTGTTTTATTACAGGGACACTGGCCTGTCTGACTCGTTTGAACTAATGTGTTTAATATGATGTTACAGAAAACTGTCTTTGACCGCAGCCAACTGTGCTGAGAAACCAGAGAGACAAGTCCTTTGACTCTTGATGATCAAATACAAAAGTGGCCAGCAATTTCTCCGTATCTCTATTTGCAAATCCAATCTGTTGACATGTCATACGCTCACCCTCATGTTGTTCTAAACCTGGATGATGTGGAGCACAAAGAGCAGATGTTAGTGAATGACGGTCCAGTCCTCAGACTCAATATTCATCCAAAAATCTCTCTTATGTTCCAGAAATGAAGGAAAGTCTAACAGATCCGACATGAAAGTGAGCAAATGATCATGAATTTTCATTTTTGGGTGAACTGTTCTTTTAAGTGGCTTGACATTTTTAACAGCACTTACTGAATGTTAAAAACACACTCACCATACAGTCAAATACACTCTTAAAAATAAAATAAAGTTGCTTAAAAGGTTCTTCACAGCGATGCCATAGAAGAACCTTTTTTGGTTCCACAAAGAACCATCTCTTTCTTACTTTTTATAATCTGAAGAACCTTTTTTCATCACAAAGAACCTTTTGCGAAACAGATAGGTTCTTCAGATATTAAAGGTTCTTTATAGAACCAAAAGGTTCTTCTGTGGCATCAAAGAACCTTTTGAAGCACTTTTATTTTTAAGAGTACATCTTTGGTGAGAGACAAAAAACACATTTGCAACGGACAACAGCACAGAACACACAATGTGTTTTCAATGATGACACAAATGATGATATTTTAAAGAATGTTGAAAACCGACTTCCATTGTAAGAATGAACACAAAACCACTGAGACGTTTCTCAAAATATCTTCTTTTGTGGTTTTTTCTACCAAATTTCCAGAGGTCAAAACAGGGGACAGAGATTCAGAAGACATCAATGCACACCATCTAAGTTTTATTGAAGAGGTAAGAAAATAGACAAAGCAACAGCACAGTCCAGTTAGGATATGAATAGAAAATCAGCCTGGAAGGAGGAAGAATACAGAGAAACAATAAACCACTTAAAAGAGATAAACAAACAGCATCACAGTGCATTTACCCATAACCACATCTGTCCTCAGAATGACAAACCAACCAAACACTGAATCTTTGAGAAACACTATTCAGGCACATGGATTTCCAGCTTTGAAACATCGCATCACAGGTGAGGTGTGTATGTACACATGCATAGGAACGCTGAGGCTGGCGATGACAGCGGGGAAGGGAACGGGAATCAAGTACAGTGGATAGGCACTTCATTTTCCACCACTTATCCGAACGCGAGCGCAAGACATTTTTATCTCACATACAGAAAGACGGCTATGGAAATGAATCAGATTTCTTACCCATTGAATCTTTTTTGGAATCCATTTCTACTCTTTTAATTTGAAATCTCTTCCAATCAATCCCCCCCGAAAAGCACATGGCGGCAGGAAGGAAACAATGTTCTCCGTGTGGCTCTGAGAGGAAATCGAATACACCTGCATTTGGCCGTTTTTATAGAGCGCTGAAAATAGAAAGGGAAATAATGCCACAAATGAATCGACGCACGGGGAAAATACACAGCGAGTGAGCGGCGTGGAGCGATTCATAAGCCGAGTGTAATTACTGACCGTGAATCTCTTTTTTCTTTAATGTATAATAAATGTTCTCAGATTGATCAAAGTGACATGACAACACGTTCAATGCAGCAGGAAAGATGAAAACAGAGCAGAAAATACCTTACAGAAATGAATGAAAGCAGAAAAAGACAGATCATATAGACATGTGCATCATGCTATATATCATGAAAGGTCATTGCACTTGTTGGATAACTTGACACGTCTGAATTACTTTTTCAAATCAAAGCCATTCGAGGCAATGTGATGTGAAAATGGACTCTATTCCCGTTTTTCTGAACGTATAGTGCAATAACCAAGCGTGTACACATCATCTTAAAGAATACAAACATTTTGTCCACATCAATACAGAATAACCTGCTTCGCCTCTGAAATGACGTATTTTTGGCTGATGGTACCAAGATGAAGTGTGTAATTGTTTATTTATTTACAAAAGCTTCTATCCTAACATTGAATGAGGTCGAGCGAACGAATTCATAAAACAAATTTGTTTTCATGTGGCAGATTTAAGGGCTCTGTAGATTTCGACTCTTTGGTTTCAAAACATTAAAGCCTTGTGCGCACAGGGACGATAATGGTGCGTGCTTTTCGCCAGCGTTTATCGAGACGTTTTTTGAAGTTCATACCAAAACGATTTTCACTGGTGATGAGCGCTTAATGAAAACCCCGGTACACAAGGTGGCGCTGCGCAACTTCATGCTTCTCTCATTTTTGGGGGATGAAAATCAGAAAAAACGTACGCTTTCCCGGACAGGACTTAAGCCTAGCCACAGATTAACTTAAATGTTAAAGATGTCTTGATCAAAAACTATTTACACTGATATATCTTACAATATACAGTATAAGTGCAATTGTTTTGTGTCAAGATGCACACAGTTTTTGTCTTAGTTAAATATTCAAATTTAGTTCCTGTCTGGGATACTGCCCCAAAAAGTGTTAAAAACAAACCTCGATGCCGCTACGATTTTGCAGGAAATGTTTGGCATAATAAGGAGAAGTGTGGCTCGAGCTTTATCTACAAACCAAAAAATCTGAGATTGGGGGATGACCCAGCAACTCCTTGACAACCAACCTGGACACTGCAGCATCTGGACACATATGCACTAAAAGCACTCCGAACACCTTAGCAACCGCATTTTAATGTGCTGGTAATCGCTCGCACAAGCCTGCACGGCTTTAATGGCACCGAGTTTCGTCCATTCGGATGCTTCAGAAATTTGTAAAAGGTTGTAATTGCACAATTCCATTTGGCGGGGCAAATGGCACCGAAAATACACACTTCACCTTTAAGGACGTGTGAACGTTTCATCCAATGAAATGACATCATGTTCTGCTGGCTTGATCTGAAGGCTGCACTGAAACCGGACAATCTCTACAGGTCAAAGACATATGGCCATCATATTGATGCATTCACTTACATCATACAAGGGTGATTTTAATGTCCACATTTTTGGAATCAACTTCAATCGCTAGGGACATTCAAGTTCATTGGATCCAACACAAGGGGAGATGATGTGAGGAAAAGATGTAAGCCGACATCTTACGCGGTCAACATTTCATTAACAATATACAGTCGAGGGCTTGAACAGTTCGCCATGCATCTGCTCCTAAACATCTATGCTCACAATGTGCATGCCAAAACATTAATAGAAGAACCATCCAAACACTTTTAGAACTGCGCAAAAAACTCCCACAACGAAGTGCACGCCATCAACGATGAGAGTGAAGCTAACATGAGGGCGACGCAAACATCCTTTAAAAAAAAAAAAGGAACAAACAAAAGGTCCATATTCATTTACCATGGTACTAACACGGTACTCGGCCGAATACCAGGGTACAGATGGTGACGCCATCTATTCACATATTATATTTACATGGTACTCCGATATACCATAAAGAACACCATGGCAAAACCGCAGTACAAATGTTGTATCACCATGGTAGCGTGTCCAGATAAGCATTTTGGTTCTTGTTTGTTTGTTGTGTTAAATTATATACAATGTTTACCAAAAACACATCAAATCTCCTTAAGTTTACTTTTTAATCCACTTGAAATAGTGATTCAAGCGTATCTGAACAGACGCAGGTCTGTCAGTTTTTATGCCATACTGTACATGCAGTCCCACTCGCTCTAAAATTCAGAAGTGCTTGTCATTCTATAAGGCCGAAGGGTGTTTTACAATAAAAACAGCACAGATATTCAGAAATCAGTCCAGTTTGAAAGTAAGATTGGACAGAAAAGACACATAGAGGAGAGTTATAGAGTCGTAAGCGGATTTGTCGTTCCTGCGAATTAAACGGCTCCTACGTCGGATGAAGAATTCACACCAGGCGTCTGGCCTGACGTGACTTTCGGGAATAATTCGGTGCTGCTGTGTGGAAAGGCAGCTGTTTTTCAATCGTTTCATATCTCATGCCGTGAGACTCGGAGGAGACGGCAGAAACACAACACTCACACTCTGTGTTTACCAAGGATCTCACAGCATCACGCATACATTCTCCGCACGCTAGTAAACACATAAAAAAAATCCACATTTTCAAAGCTGGGAAAGACTGCGTCTGTGGGTCTGTCCTGTGTCCAGATTCCTAAATCCCAGAGAGCAGCTCTTTGAGCGGGACCTCCCTCTCTCCGAGCAGGGTGTCCCTCTTCAGACTGGTGCCTTTGTTTACCACTTTCATCTTGATGGCCAGGTTCTTCACCTGCGCTACGGGAAGGGAGTCGAAGTAGAAGTCCTCGTTGAAGACGGGGTTGCGGCTGTTTTTGATGATGGTGCTCCGCTGTTTCTGGAGCTTTCCCGGGTTCAGGAACAGAGCCACGCAACAATTGATACTCTTTATGTCAAACTGCTTATCGTACAGATCCTCCGCGGCCAGCACTCGCACGTGAAGCCTGGCCGCGTCCGCATCGTAGTCCGTGCAGAGGCGCAGGGTTCCTCCTTTGTGGAGGTTCACCGTGTGCTGCGTGAAGCGGTCCATGTTGCCTCCGGATTTGCGTCCTCGGAACGCCGGCGACGGAGGGCAACGGAACCGCCGCTGGACGTTGGGGCTGGTCTCCACGGAGCTGCACTCGTCCGTGGACAGAGAACTGTGCCTGGCGAAGGAGCGCTTGGCACGGGACACTTTGGCTTGGGTTTCGTGGGTGAACATCTTCAGGAGGGACGCGGAGCGGGACAGAAGAGGCGAGTTGAAGGGCGAGGACTCGGCCGAGGAACACGTGTCGCTCTCTCCCCCGCTGAAGTAGCGATACGGGTTGGAATGGGATATGTTGCAGTTGCTGGGGTTCAAGTGGTTCCCCTGAGACTTGCGTTGGGTGTTGGGTGAGGTGAGCGGACTCGTGGGGTCGCTGTGGAAGAGAGACTCTTTGCGGCGTGTGTGAGGACTCTCCATCAGCGTGGCGAAACCGTAGGAGGTCTGAGCTTTGGGTACATAGGGCAGCGACATGGCCGTCTGCGACTGCGGGTCGGCATTCGTGTTGAGGTCGCCCCCTTCCCCGACCACCAGGTCATCTGCACTCTCGATCTGGATGATGTGCCGGTTTGCAGCTTTGAGCAAGTTCTTCGTGTCTCCTGCGAGTTTGGTAATGAGGCGAGGGCTGCGCTGACCGGCCTGAGGCATCTTGCAGCATATGGTCTGTTCAGACGTGGACGAGTGGAGACCGTTTTTTGGCTTCATCTCGGGTGTCTCAGCCTCCGGGGGGCAGCACACCAGCTTTGGGGGAATAAAGAAGTCGGGAATTTTGTCAGGAGTGAGCACGTTGCTGTAGGTGGGGGCTTTGCTCTGCTTGTCGGCCGAGTCGCTCTGCCGGGGAACGTTTCCCTCCACCGAACCGCGGATCTTCTCCAACAGCCACATCACTTGTCGAGGTCTGGCAGAGATGTGAAATCAGCCCTGTGTGCACGAAACACAACAAGTCACATCACTGACATTTAGTGTTTAAAACAACTCACTGAATTTGTTAAGACTTCAAACTAATTGTCAAGTGACAGCTGTCTTCTCTCTTAGTGCAGACTGTCATCTGCTGGAGATGTGATGCACTGACAACACTGACGATTATAATCGTGTTAAGATATTGGAGACGTTGCTGTGCGTCTCTCATTCAAAATCACAACATCTAAAGCTCATTAAACGCATTTTAAAACGGTGGACCCATCACTACATAAGTATGTTATGCAGCTACTCCATAAAAATATCCAGATGGAGATATTCTGATATTACAAAGCTGGAGTTATCTAATGCGCACAGGTTTATTCTTTTAAAATATTTTTATTTTTTTGACACTGGTTAATATAAGGGTCAACACACAGCAATATTTAGGTTACCGACATTTTACAATGGCTTCAGTGTGTGCTTCATTATACTCTCCTCTTATATAAAGGTTTCTAAAAGGTGCTTTATTGGGGTTTTTGATTCACTAAACCATTCTGTTGCACAAAAGCTTCTTTGTAGTGGAAACGCTCTACAAACTATTAAAAGGTAAGAAACAAATGGTTATTTTGAAAACCATTGACTTAAAGGTTCTCTGTGGAACCCAAACATTTTTTTAAGTGGTATCACTTCAAATAACTCTTTATTCTTAAGTATATACTTTTTTCCCTCTGCATCTACTAAGAGCTTTTCTCTATTATAACAAATAAAAAACGTCTCAGCAGTAAACAGAGGCAATAAACAAAAGCGCATTGTGATGTGAAACATGGATTGCGCACTACTGAGAGCAGGAGCGCAACGTTGGTTAGTAAATAAAACACGACGTTAGCAATCTATCGACTTCACATGTGAAAGTAAACTATTATCAATTCCATAAATTTACCATAGTAAGTTACTTTAAAGCTTAATAACGCATTTTTTATTCTTTTGTTTTTGAGTTCATAATATAGCAAGTTATCATCATGATCAATTCATAAGGAATACAAATCCATATAAACGTGAACAAAATACCGACGGCTGTAACGCGATACAAAACACATGCACCAATACTACATTCCATAACACTTTCCAAACGAACAATACTTTAAAACTCCATCTCCACCCTTCAGAAATGAGTCTTAAAATGAGGTACAATTAAATACAACAGTGTGAAATAAATAAACACATGCGTTAAAACTTTGCAGAGGATGCAGCACCTGTTGAATATCTCTGTATATACTCACGTAAAGTGCGTCTGGTCCTGATGCTTCAGCAATAGGTCACTCCATATGCTCTTGTTCAAACGGGTATAGATCTTCAGTAATCCACTACAGAAGTGTATTGTTGGCACAGCGAGTCTATTCGTGCCTTTTAATAGCGCACCGATCCTCGTGCGCGCCAGTCGGCAAATGAGTGCGCGCACGGTAACGCGCAACTCGCAGTTTTTCAATGGCTGTGTATGATAGGAATGAACTCTAGCCAGCTTAGTGTATATTCTAAACTGCATACTTTTTATAATATGATAAAAAAGTGCGCATTGTACCTGTTAGGGGAATTATTACCATTTGGAGTTAAACTAGAATAGAAATATCATGATTAAAATCCTACAATGAGACAATAGTAAAAAAAGGTTAATTTTCAGAGTTGGTTCAGACTTACACTGCATATTTAATTCAGCAAGTGACAAAAAAAGTAGATTTTTTCACCCAAAGAATTATTCACCCAATTTTCTGTATAACATGTCTTTGTGAAAAATCTATTCTCCTCTGCGAGGCAATTCACATGCTACTAAAAATATACATACTGTAGACAGCACGCTATTTCAATCACAGCCAACGTGAAACAAATTCAAACCTATAGTGTGTTATTTTACATAGAAATTGTGATATATTAAGAACCGTGAGTACGCCTGGAGTGCACAGGTTCCCAGAACATGGCTTATCAATTAAATCCTCAATGGCCATTATTCACCTGTGTGAATTGGTGGAACATTACATCTGGTGTTTTAAATAAAACTGTGCTCTAGGAAGATGTATAATTGTGCTTGATTTTCAGTTCTCTGATCTGCCCGCCTGTTTCCCTGGAAACTTGGAGAGAGGGCTATGGAAACGCATGCCATTGTTGTGGTTGTAAAAAATAAAAAGTTTTCCAAAAGTTGCCTAATTAGAGAAACGCATGAAAGATGTACAGCTTCGCCCCTTTTGGGATGCATGCAGCATGCGCAGGTAGATTTAAGTGGTAAGTTTTGATCTAGAAGAACAACTGTCCTATAGAGTTAATTTCCAACTATAATCCAAAAACATAGATATAATTTATAGTGTGTAATGAATGAGAAATATTCAGACTCGGCACATTTCCTTGCTTCCATTGAGACAAAATGAGTCATGGGCTACTACAGGACACAGCAAGTGCGCAGTAGACCCTGAGAAACACATTCCTCATCTTCTGGACCAATGACAAATACAAACAAGTCTATATAACTAATATGATAATAATATCTCACAAGTGCTTTTAGACTTTTGGATCCCACTATAAACATCTGAACAAAAATACAAGTCTATTTAAAGCTCCTCAAGATAACCCTTGCATAACCGAGATTGAGGAAAAACAGCATGGTACATGTCAATTTAATCATATTTAATCAACAAAACTTGAACCGAATGGTGACACCACTGCAAACGTATTATAGTTGCTTTGACTTTGTTTAAAATGGACACATTTTGCAGCCTTGACACTGAAACTGAACTTCATTTATTCACTCTTATGTCATTCCAAACCTGTATGACTTACTTTCTTCTGCAGAACACAAAAGAAGATATATTGCAGAACAACATTGAACCCTCATTGTATGAACACAAAACCACTGAGACATTTCTCAAAATACCTTCTTTTGTGTTCCACTGAAGAAAGTGCTGAATGGCATGAAGCTAAATAAACAATGGTAGAAATTGTATCTTGAACCATCCCTTTAAAAGGTTTTTAAATTTTTTATACATCGGCATCTCTCTCTCTCGCTCTCTCATCTTCTGTCTGGCCTTAACATTAAAATGCAATTTACTAATTGCCAGGAGACGTGCGGGGCATTACGGCTATGAAAAACACGATGATCACATTCGCTCTAATTTCCCATGCTGCATTAAAGTCGAAGCAGTAAACAAAACACGCTTTCATGTCTATTTAATAATGTGAAATAATGTGCGTTCTCATACACAAACAAACACACAGATCATCCCCCAGTATTTCTGAATGACATCAAGTTACCTATAGAAATGCAGGTAATAATGCATCTGATGAAGGTATAATAAACATCTCAGATGATGTCATCCACTTTACCTGTCTAAGAAAAACAAAAGCGTCTGCCGTCCGCTCAGTATAGTGATGATGGAGTTTAACATTTCTAAACTCTATTATTACACAGAAATGATGGCTTTTTACAGATAGCAGTTTTAAATACAGGTTCCCATTTATGAGCCATTTTCAGTTCAACAATGAACCTTTCAGTTCCTTTATTATAGAGGCATCAGATACGCCTGTACTTACTGTCGAGGACTTTATAAACATTCATACATAATATCACAGAGCACGTGTTTAATGCATTTAAAAAACAAATAAATAAAGATGCTGTCATCAACAAGATGAGATATTTTGAGAAATGTCTCTATGGTTTCGTATTCATATGGAAGTCAATGGGGTTCAATGTTGTTTGGTTATCAACATTCTTCAAAATATCTTCTTTTGTGTTCTGCAGAAGAAAGAAAGTCATACAGGTTTGAAATGACATGCGGGTAAATATTTTATTTTTATTTTTGGGTGAAGTATCCTTTAAAAAAAAAACACACCTCCATTGGTAAAGGAAACCTTCTTTATAATGCCGTCAAGGATGTTTGACAAAATGTCACATGTGATTTTACCAAACTGTGTAAACAACAGAACCAATGATACGTGGAAGGAAGTGAGTACAGTGCTGCTTGAAAGTTTGAGAACCCTGCAGACATGATCAGGTTTTGTATAATATAACATCCTGATCTCACAGGAAGTCGTATGTATTTTACGAGGTGGCTAATTAGTATGAATACGTTGTGAGTCGTACAAAAACGTACGATTAAGCAATACTGAAGGCCCGCCACTACACCTAACGTCACTGGCGCGAAAGCAAATCGTACAAAAACGTATGACTGAGATCGTACGAATTCATACGAATTAGCCAAAATTAGCCACCTCGTAAAATACTCACCGTGAGATACAGAGAGTGCTGCAGAAAATAGCACCATTACTTCCATTCATGTCAAACTCATTCACAGCGCTAGACTGAATCACACGCGAACACAAAAACGGCGAGCAAACTTCTTATTTTAGTCACTTTGTGAGGAATAAAAAGAGAAAGTCTGCACAAAGCAGGGATGACAACCTCATACCAACCTCAGCGCAAGAAGAATAAACCCATCATCGTTCCGGTTTACGACGTTCATCCACTGTTGTCGTCTCTTCCCAACTGGTTCCCATGGTGACGGGGGCTACGCGATTTTCTGACATTTGGCCACAAGTTATTTCGTTCCGCTCTCCTCTCTTGAATCGCCCACTTGTTTCCTCGGTGAGAAAGTCCAGGCATGCAGTGGATCTGTTAAGTGTGGAAAAGTAATACAGGCCAACGTCAACCTGTCACAGACCCCCGCGTCACCTCTGGCCATCAGAGAGGTCACCGGTGTTTTACTGCAGATGAGAGGGGGGTCGGCGAGAGGGTCGAGAACTTCACAGATAATCTACACAGGACAGAAAGGCCTTTATTCTTCCCGGAAGAAGATAAGTGCTTACGTTAAAAGGGAAAGAAAGCTTTTTTCCTCAGAAGGTGCGTGATCGAAACAATACTTGAAAAAGTCTGTTTGATTCAAGCGTTTAGGAACCAAACACGAATAATACTTCAAATACTGAAGTCAAAAAATTGTCATCTCATTTGCTTCTTGAGAAAAATAAGCTGGTTGGTGGCATTAGTAATATTCAAGGGGTTTCACTGCAAAATTAAAATCCTGTCATGACTTTTTCACCCTCATGTCGTTCTGTGGAACTCAAAAGAGGATATTTTGAGAAATGTCTCAGTGGTTTTGTGTATAAAATGGAAGTCAATGTTATTTGGTTCCATAAAATATTATCTTTTGTGTTCTGCAGAAGAACAAAACATGGTTTTGAAAAACAAGTGTGAGGGTAAATCATGAAAGAATTTTCATTCGTGTTGAACTATTAAAGGATGGAAAGAAAGATCTGCTCATTTACCGTGTTGAAGACCGCAGACATCCGGTATAAAGAAGACAGATGATGTGAAGGCAGCTCTGGACTGTTGTCTAGCAGATTTATTATACACGACAGAAGAAACATGTCATTCGAGTGTTGCTTGTAAAATAAAGTCCTGCCCCGCTGTACATATATTTTCCAGTTGTCTTCATCCTCAGAGTTTGTGTGGTCTCGACAACACAATTAAAGCCTGAAAATGTCACAGCAATTAACAGCACTTATCCAAAACAGATATTTGGTTCGGGAAAAACTACTGCTTAATATACAGTAACAATGTAGAAAGTTTAGACCTGGTGAACTTAAGGATAAAACAGAAACAAACTCCCACCATGCATTAAATTGCCCCTTCTGGGATTTCTGTAGTGTAACCTCTGGATCTGACCTCTGCTAGACACTCCGAAACAAACATCCTTATTCTATAGCCATTGTCTGAAAAAATAAGCAATTTAAGCATAAATGTGATATTTGCATTGTCTCTATTTTTAATAAAAGAAAATAGCAGTGTACATAATGTACGCATGGTTTATTAATGACATCCGAAATGTGCTTCATATCGTCACGACAGGTTTTAAGTTAACTAACAAAAGACATGTTTAAACAATACAAATACAATGAATTACCAACATGTGTAATGAAAAACGCTTGTCAGATTTGTACATTAGTACAGTCATATATATCACATGACGCTATCCAGATACAGGATACATTACAACTGGAGAAATAATTTGACAATGTATAAACAACCATCTAGTTAGAACGGCTTTTCTGCAACAATCTAAACAACTGACAGCATTAGACACATATACTAGATTTCTCAGACAGATATCTGATATAGGAGGCATTTCATATTTTTTAAAGTAACAAGATCACATCCACTTTTGTTTCCAGAGTTTAATGTTTAAAGAAATCTTTTGTAAATTTTAATGCTTGAATTAAATGTTGACTGTGATATATTGTTATTGATGACTGAAACAACTATTATTAGTAGTGGTATTGTATTATTAGCCCTTATGTTTGCAGTCATGAGTTGGTACTTTTTGATGTTATGATGGTGTTTAAATGACATTTAACAATATAAAAAAAACTTTTAATTTTAAGTGAAAGCATTTTACTGAAACTTTACTAACTTGCTTTTCTAAATAAGCTGTGAACAGAGGCCTGATAGTACTTTTTTAATAGACTCACTCCTTTTACAGTAAACTCTGCCCTCTGGTGGATTATTTCCATATTTCTCTCTTGTCAAAGGGAAGGTTAGAGGAACTGTCACCTACAATGTTTTGCATAATACTTTTGCCTAAAGCGTCTGATATATTGAACCACATTTATAATATTATATAGCCTACAATCATCAAAAAACTATTTTTAATTAAACAAAATTAGGAATTACAAAGTTTAGTCAAAGTTTCCGTGCAGTTCCCCAGTTATTTTGATCTGGCTGTCCCTACATCATGTGTAAACATCATTGAACACATCTTATGTATTTTTAAGTAATCAAATCAAGTCAAATTAGTAATCAAATATCAAAGCTTTTGTATTAGAAAAGGTAAAAAAAATAGCAAACTAATGCTAAAAGGCACTTGATCTTGTGTAAATACAGGGCTAACACTGCTGAAGTTAGCGGGACGGGTGACCGGGGGGGAATGACGGGTGTCTAACAGCAGCGTTTGGTGGAAGGAGGAGATTGTCGTGTCAGTTTGAAAGATTCGTTACTCTCAGCGTCCGTGCCATCCAGTGGAGGAATCTGTCGACCTGCAGAAGATCAGAAAAATGAGGAAAAGCAGTAACATCAGATTTAGATACTTCCAAAAAACGTTGCTTTTTCAACAATGCTTTCCAAATTTTTATCTTTGCACATGATTTCCTAACAAGATGCTTTTTGAATCAATCATAAATCAAATTTATTCATATTGCATAAATGTACTTGAGTATCTGAAATGGGTAAAATACTTTGTATACGTGTGCAATAAGGAATGCTGTGACAACAGACAAAAATCTATGAAAAATCTGTGTTTTCTGATTTACTCGGGTGAGCTGCGTTGACTCACATTTATACTTACTGATTTTCTGGAACAGCTCCTCTATGTTTACAGCATTTCTGGCGCTGGTTTCCATGAAAATGGCAGCAATCGATTCTGCAAAATCTTTTGCTTCTTTAGTTGGAACTTCCCTGAAAAAAGACAATTTTAAAACGTGCGAGTAAACAACAACGTATGCTTCGTTTGAGAAACAGATCCAACCGGGCACAGAACCCCAAACACACATCAAAAAAAGAAAAAGTGTGGATTAATTATACAGAAGAATCAAAAAGATTACAAGTGACAGTGATACAAATTATTAAAGATTTCTAAATGAAAATGGCAAAATAAAACCTGATGCTGTAGTATGTTGCCAATGAGATGTGGCAAGTCTAGATTTCTAAAATAAATCAATTCTAATAATCACACATGAAGTCAATATTAAACAGCAACCTAATTTTTCTTCCGACAATGTGAAATATTTTTAAACAGTGCAGGATTAGATTTTTCTTCATTTGGGAATCATAAAAAATGATCGTTCAACGGCAGAATGGATTCATGGCCGATATGATTATAATATAATCAGATCATCTGAATATAACCTGTTCTCAGAGAGAAAGAGAGAGAGGCTGAAGGTTTTATTAACCTGATGTCACCCAGGTCATTCTTATTTCCAGCTATAGCCACGACTATGTCCTCTGGCCCATGTTCTTTAAGTTCCTTCACCCATTTCTTTAACGTTTGAAAAGAGTCCTGCAAACAAACACATGAGAATAAAACAAAGATTAATCCAGAGCGGACTTTGTTGTTCTAAGGTTGTTTTTGAAGAGTTCAAATTTCATTGAAATATTAAACTCGGTCGAAAAGGTGTCTCCAAAATTATTTGTGAGAAACACAATAATAACAATGTACAAACCGACGATCATGACTTTGGAATCGTGGTAAATCTGAGCACAATTTAAGACAATGTTGAGATCTTTTGTGAAACTTCAGAGGAGATGCATGTGACGTTTTCAGCATCGTTCTTTCCGGAGATACGTCTGAAAAACGGCAAACTTACACAAAACTCTCCTGCAGTGAAACATACCAGCTTAGTGATGTCATACACAATGACGGCTGCCGCAGAGCCTCTGTAATACATGGGAGCCAATGAATGGAACTGTGGAAAAATAACATAGACACGTTAAAGTTGAGACGTAATTAAAGATTAAAAAGGTTTAACAGTACGATACATATACTATTTAAAACAGATGTTGTAATATTCAGTCTGCTGTGATTGGTTTAGCGCGCGTGTTTAAGTTTTCGTGGGCAGGCGGGGACTATTTCTAGTGACGTAGATACACGACGGTTAGAGAATCGGACTAAGTCACGACTCGTTCGGGTGATTCAGAGTCGACTCCCTTTTTTCCAAGACAATAACTTTGTTTTTCCTTCACCTTCAGATTTACAACTTGGCAGCCTGCTTACTTTCAAACACGCCAACATTACACAATGCATGAAATGTCATTTTGATGATCTCGTGGAATATGCTCTTTAATATTCAGAGACTTTCTTCTTGCTAACTTTAAAGTTTACGATTCAAACTGAAAGGAAAAATATTGTTCTCACCCGTTCCTGCCCGGCTGTGTCCCAGATCAGAAACTTGTGAAGTTCATTCCCGCATGGGACAGTCTTGGTTAAAAATGAAGCACTGAACACAAACAGAGATACTGCATGAACAATTCCCATTTAGATTGATTCCTTTGTGCTTATATCCTACCTTTCATGAATATTATATTATATATATAGTCAAACATTCATGCACAAGATCAAAGGTGTCATTGTTATGCCAATAGAAATAATCAAATAATCACAATTTCCAAACACTCCTAACACTGTAAGATCTCTTTCTATTCGGCTGTGTCAAGTTTCTTAACATCACAGTCATAAGGTTGTGTGAGTATCCTAAAAATGACTCGTTGTAAGTGGCCAAGAAATTACGCAAACATGTTACCCAGAGTACATGTGATACACTGTCAAAATTCAAAGAGATAATGACAACAATTGGTAATTGTAAGTAAAATATGCAACATCAGAAATCATCAGAAAATATTTTGCAAGAGTTTCAGCTAAAAAAGCTAAAAATACAACTTTTCCCCTCTAATGCAATGACTAACTGCATACGAAAAAGACAACATGCTGACGTAAACAAAACTGAGAGCTTGAAAAAAATGAGTCAGAAGCTTTAAAAAAAAGTACAAGTCAATTTTGGGATGGGGGTTTGACTCATAAAGGAGCCAACACACATTCTTCCACTAAAGAGACAGGTCGCATACTTTACATACTTCAGTCTACACTCACTGCAAACACACAAACGGGTCTGATCTGAATAACATGCGAATAAAAATAAAATGGAAGAAAATATACTTTTAAAACTCCAAAAATGTAAAGGGTAAACAGATATATACCTACCCTATAGTTGGACTGATGTTGTGGTCAAAGTGGTCTTGAACGAATCGACACACAATACTCGATTTTCCAACACCTGTATCCTGTAGTTATTATGAAAAAGACAAACGTGAAAAATATACCTATTAAAATTCAATTTGTAAATGTTCACCTGGCCCTAGTTTACACTTCAGATTGCTAAAAAATTAAATAGTGTGGAAAAGTAAAAAGTAAATACATTTTTGGTAAAAATTGAAATAAAAATGTATCACTATTTCTTTAAACACCAGGCACCACTTGATGACTTAAACATACAACTTGAGACATTATAACAAGCATCTTTCCTGTGTATCATTTTGCATACTACCCATCCTAATTTGTATTCAAAATCAGTCAGTATGTCGGATGTGTAAGTGTAGGATGACCTACTATTTTGGGCGAAAATTCCCAAAACATTAATTAAGTTAAATTATACATTAAATAGTTTAAATACACGAAGCTACATAAGGAATAAGTATGCAGTACGTCAGTGTGCAGTACGCTAGTGTTCCATTGCGAACACGGCCGGCATCCAGCCGGCGATGACGCCATACCCGCAAACATTCCTAAAGAATGAATTTATACGAAAACATTTCCATCTTTAGCTCACTCGTCAAATATCTCCTGACAAATACACGACATTGTAAATATGGCATCAATAAAAGCGGAACTTTGTGACTCTAAAACATTTTCCGACACTTTAACTCAAAGAAAAGGGTGCAGAGATGTAAGGGTTGCACCCTATTTGTACACTACTGCACATTATCTGTCCGTCTATTTGTAGTGTCGATGGATTTGAGAGTTATAACAGATAAGTTAACAGATTGCTATAACGTTAGACACTCACCCCAAGAAGACAAACTTTTAATTCCCGTATAGCCATTTTAGAGCTCTTGAAGGCAGATGAACATTATTTTATCTTCCTCTGTCGATTCTGATTCATCATAGTTTCATCTTTAATACACAAACTCGAGCCATCTCTATCCCAAATCTAACGGAAACCGACTGGAGAAATTTGGCTTGGCTGTCAATCACATCACGTGACGACATGAGCCACGCCTTCGACTTCATGCGCGCCTGCGCAGACTGACCTCCGTATGACGTCAATTTGAAGGCACAAAATGCGTGTTGTTTATTACTTAGATATTTATGTTTGTACTATCCACTTTATAAATGGCACTACTTGAACACTTTAATACAAATATTTTGTTAGCACTAATTTAAAATTATTTTTATTTTGGTGTTCCTGAACAAAATATAGAATTGAATTAAAATTCTAACTTTAAAATGCGTGCTTTAATGTATAATTCTCACAATTGTAATACTTTGCTCAGTTAATAAGAATACTTTAGCCTAGTTTTATATTATTTATTTGAATTTATTACAAAAAGGTGTTTTATGGTTATCCTTGAATCACTTAACTAATCAAGGTGGATATAGGATATGGAAAGTAATTAGTAATAAGTAATTAAATATTTTTGGAAAGTAATTCGTACAGTAATCTAATTACTCAATAGAGTATGTAATTAGTAACTAGTCATTAATTACTTTTTCAGAGTAACTTGCCCAACACTGATTAGCAGTGCACTGTTTTTCTTCCATTTGTGCTACATTTATTATACTTTATATAAGTGATAAGTATATTTACGTAAATAAGTAAAATAACTATATTTATTTAAGGTTATTGTGTTTTGTAGCTTGTTTGGTAAAGCATTGTTAGCAGCACAAGTTTGGGTTCAATATCCAGGGAAAATGCATACTGATAAAATATATATCATGAATGCACTTTTAAGTCTCTTTAGATAAAGTAGCTTGCCAAATGCATAAATGTATTGTGCTATTTTCCTTGTACACATCTAAGAAAAAATCTAAAAAATGATTGAGGAAAAAAATGATTATTGGTCTCATTAATGTGCATTTTTCTTTGTGTAATCTGTGATCACATACCTCCCATAACCAACAACAAACTGGAAAATATCACCAACAACCATTGAAGGCTTCCAGCATCACTGAGGTCTTCATCACACTGGACAACAGGTTGATCCCGCTTTTCGGCATTCATGGGGAAACTGTTCAGACTTGACTAGACTATTGTTTTATTTCAGACGGCGGCATTCTGTTTACAATGACCGAGCTACAAAAAGCTTTGGCTATAATATGAAAAGGTCTCTTTGAGACCCGTTCTAGCAGAAAGACATTATTTCTAAAATATAGCTCCTCACACCTGCTTGACAGCATGACAGGATCGAAAAGGATAAAACATATAAGCAAAATCAAAAGTGTCAGATATGAACAATGAGAATATTAGCATTCTGCACAGACAATGAAAAACAAAACGACAGAATAGCTGTATAGGAAGAATTGCTAACAATCTAGTGCATGTTTCCAAAATAATAATCAATAAACAATTTTCTGTAACAACTGTGCCAAAACTTTAGGACTTTGTAGAACACTAGATGATCTCCCAAAAATGTGTGGGTCATGTTTCACACAACAAAAAAACAAAAGAATAAAAAAAGAAGCCATTAAAAAGATTGTGTTTCTATACATTCATAGATGAGAACAGATTTGATGCATTATTGTAATAAACAAATTGTGTGAAACATTTTTTACATTTTGGTGAGAAATATGACCTGGACATTTTTGGCAAGACTTGTGTGTTAAAAAAATAAATCACCAAAACATCCCATCATTTCCATCAAACTTTTTAATTAGAAAAAATGTTGTGCTTCACTATATGCATTAAAGTTTAAAAGACATGACATAACGTGAATGTACGGAAACAAACAAAAATGTTACTAATTCCACGATAAATGGCGCTCAACTGTTTTTTGTTCTAGAAGTGCACGTCTGCACACTTATGTGCAGTTAAAGTTTAGAAGTTTATATATATATTTGGACTATTAAATAGTGACATTTATAATAAATGCTCCAAATCCATTCCTTCGAGTATCTTTAGGTAAAAATACAATCTAGATGTATTACAATGTCCCAGAGCAACCTCTGATAAATTCTTCTGTGCAGCGACACGCAGTTACCTATGGCACAATAGTTTCAGAACACAAACTTCATTTGGGAACTCAGGAACTCACCAGGAGAACTAGCAGCTCGCTCTGATTTTCTGCTGCTTGGCAAAAGACGTTCAGGATATTTTTTAGTGTATGTTCTCATTTGTTATTTCATTGTGAGCAAAACTATATAAATAAACAGGACGTGTCAAATAAAAAGTGAAACATTTGCTAACAATAACCAACTAGGTCCATGCTAAGTCACCGGTCTGAAATGATTGCGATGTTTTGTCTCTGAATGTCACATGTGATTATCTGACCAATCAAACGAAAGGTACAGAAAATGACTCTTTTTTTTTAAGCTTATTGAAATGTTTTGCAAAAGGTTTGTATGAGTCTCACACGCTTGTCGAGAACGCGCCGGGTCACATTTTATACCTGTATACAAAAAAATAAAGTAACATGTTTTGCATACAGAAAATAAAGATTATTTCATGGACTTCTATCAAATTTTCTATCATTCAATCATTATAATACATTTACTGTTTTAAGTAATATAGCATTTATTAAAGGAAAAAGGTAGAAAAGATGTTCAAAATGCCAAACATCAGTTCTAAGTCTTTATTTTCTTTATGAAAAATATGATATCTTGCTTTAATTTCTCTGAATGTGTGACCTGGACGTGTTCTTGACACATTTTGTGAGATTTACCCAAATTTTAAACACAATACTTAATACTAACTAAAAAAAAAAGGAGAACGACCATCAGACGTGTCAGGAGACAAGATGTAAATCATCCGAACACGGATCCGATTGTGCTGACATTCATTTCAGCTTAAACTTCATATACAGACTTATGTGTGTAAAAATAATGCATTCAATTCCAGTCCATTAACATTTCATAATACCTCCTCCTCGTGTTTTCTCCAGTGTAAAAAAATCTCACTTCACCTTATGAAATGGTGGTTAAGCTGACCTTTAACCCCCCATGATGTCACAGGGACTCTATGAGCACGAACACAGATGCAGTGAACTTATGAAGGGATATAGAGAAGGTCAGATGATTCACAGGTTGGCCTCCCTCTTGTCTTTGCTGGGTGATGGTTTCATCGCATCTTTTCCAGGCTTCCCATTGGCTGGGGCAGTGGCGGCCGCAGCGGCGGAATCTATGGTGACTGCTACGGCACGTTTGATTGGCTCGTCCGCTCTTGATCGTTCTTCTGGACTAGGCTGCGAAGGCGGAGCCTGTTCAGTTGCGGGCGGGGCAGCGAGCTCCTGTTGGAGTTTGTGGCTCTGAAGTAGGCGGAGCTGAACGCGCAGTTCCAATATGGCCTCCTGTTCCTCGTGGATGGCCTGATTCAGATGAGTGTTTTTATTCTGGAGAAAGAAACGGAAAAAAATCTTTGTTTTTACTTTTTTTTTAAAGCGCTGTCTCAGTGTGGACAGAAAGCCAAAATAAGGAAGGAAAAACTGTAAATACAGACGTTATTTAATACTTGCTGATCTATTATACACCATTTATTTGCTTCTTACCTTTACCTCCAGCAGAAAAAACGCTAGTTATGCTAACTAAAGAGACAAAACCTTTCTTTGAACCTATGAAGCGCATCTCCCTCTCTCACCTCCAGTTCTTCATTCTGTTTCTGCAGGTCTTCTAGAATCATCTGCAGTTCTTCTTCATCTTCACTCTCGCTCTCACTGTCTGATGAATATTCCTCCGTCTCACTGCGACCCTGCTGACGGCTGAGTGTGTGTGATATTAATTACAGAAACACAAACACAAAAATAATACTTTCATGAGAGAAATTAAATAATCTTGGTATTGCGCGCCGCGTACAGAACAAATAAATCATGGATATCAATTACGGCTGATAACACGACTTATACAATGGAATCCGTATCAAAAGACTTTTGCGTCACCTCTGTATATCTGCGATCTCCGCACTCAGTCGTTCAATCTCCTCTTTCTCTGTGGCGATCTGTCTGCGCAGCACCTGCTCAAGGGATATCAGCTCTTCCTGCTCCGTCAGGATCTCGTTCTCCTGCAGGGGGCGCCAAAATAACATATCAGACGTACACAAAGCATACGGAACTGCCCTACAACTGCATCCTACACATCACGGATTGCACGCAAATTGATACACAGCTTTTCCTAACATTTGCCAAGGTGATTTGTTTATGCCTCCGCTAGCTGGTCTAGTGCAAAACTGCTGACTGCACGACAAAAAAACAGCATTAGAATCACAGTGGAATAATGTTAACCAGAGCATCACCTGTGCCAGGAGAAGATTGATAACCTCTTCCTCATTTTCAGACATCTCCTCTTTTGACACATCCTCTTTAGACAGGCTGGCGATCTCCTGTGCGATTTTAGTCTCACAATCCTGTAGATTAAACTAAACGTGAGTACAGTAGACTGACAGGGCACTGTAGTTATAAAGATGGAGCGTAAATTCAACGTTACACTTGAATACATGCTTTTATACAATATATATATATAAATTCATGAACATTAGTTCATCATATTCAAAACTTTAGTTTTTACAGCATTCATTAATGTTGGATAACACAAAAACAACGGTTCATTCACATTAGTTCACTAAACATTAGCTAATATTAATAGATACAAGTGAATGTTAAAATAAACATGACGTATGCTGTGGTTTTGTTCAGTGTTCACACATGTTAACTACTGTAGTTTCGTATTATGTAATCGTATTATAAATTGTTACCAAGTTTGCAATCCTTATATCTATCTAAACAATCTATTAGCGCTGTATCGATGACGTTTCAACACACCACCAGTCAAAAGTTTGGAAACACTTACTCTTTCTTTCTTTCTTTTTTCCACATTTTAGAATAATAGTAAACCCATCAAAACCATTGAATAACACAGTTGTAACTGTGAGAATTACATTGTGACTAAAAGCATTCAAAATACATGAACTCTATGTTCTATTTTAGCATCTTTAAAGTAGTCAAGTCCTTTGGCTAGAATTTGCAGAATCATACTTTTAGCATTTTATCATTCAGCTTCTTGAGATCTCAACCTGGGAAGCTTTTTAAACATTATTGAAGGAATTTCCATCCATGCTGCACTCTTATTGGCTGCTTTTAATTCATTATTTGATTCAAGTAATCCATTTCAAAAATATTTTCTATTGAATAAATTAATATTTTTGTCTACACAAGTAATTTCAAACACTGAAACATACACCTTCATATTAAAAGATTTTTAAGATCAGGAGAAACATTTTTGTCACTGGTAGTGTATATAATCCTATTCATGTCTCTCCTCTAATCTCCCTCTTTCCATATTTAAAAAACAAAATATAAAAGACAAAAATGGAACTATACATATTATTATTGGGTTTAAACTCAAACTTAAACCTTAACCACTGGCATTCTTAGAGGCAACACAAATACAGATGTGCATTAAATCCGTGTTAAATCCTGTTTGACTTTCTCTTTTCTGTGATATATGTAATAATGCAGAGGTCAGCTCTTGCCTGTCTCTTGGCCTCTCTGAGTTTGCGTTTCAGAGCCGTGACGATACGCTGCACCTCCCACAGTCTCTCTTCCTTAGACAGATCCTTCACACCCGCCTGCAGATCTCTGTGAAGACGGTTCAACAAGAACTCCTGCAGAAAAAATCACAATTGAGATCTCTCAACCGGAGATTAAATGGAGATGTCATTTCATTCTCGTAAATTGTATGGGATTAATACATATAGACACAAACAAGACATTTGTTATATGTAATATAAGATGGTCAAATATTTTGGCCTTGAATTAATTTGATGAGACTTGACATGAGTGACATCTCAATTGATTTGAAAGAGTAACGTCTGATGAATAAAACCTTCAGCTCAAGTCATCTATGTCACTTCAGCAGCTATAGATTCCCACTCGCATCTCTCACAGACAGAGGACTCGTCTTCTAATTTGAATATCACATTCATTTCCTTGTTACGAGGTCATGTTTGCCGTTGGCACAACAAAAGAAACCCTAATATGTAAAACTTAAACAAATACAGCAACTGTAAATACAGGTGTTGATCCAGTCTACAGCTTCATTTCCAGATCATTATCAAAGCTTTGAGAGCTAGAGTTTCATTATTTAATTTTTTTTATCCGTATTTGTAATAATACAGAACCTGTTCGTGATCAAAGGGAGGTGTAAATGTGAAAGTACAGAATCTCACAAAAGCCCAGATATATTTTAGTGAATCACCTGTCGGCGTATCTCCTCTTTAATGCTCTCCTGGGTCTCGGGCAGGGTGGGCATGGTGGCCATGTTGGACCAGCGCAGAGGACGGACGACCGGTTTCAGAATCACATCGCCGAACAGCTCGCGGACGTGAGTGAAGAAGACGTACAGCACACGGTTCCCGATCTAATGCAGATATTACATCATAGAGTGTGAAACGCATTCAAAAACGTATTAAAGAATAACAGAAATCATTTTACTATGGACTAAAACTGAAGATTCATAAGAACGTGGCCTTGTGGTTTAGATCACAAAACTCAAGGCAAGCTTGAATTTGGCTCAGTTGTAAAATACAACACAGTAGCAGAATTAAGAGAGCGTGCCTAATATTATAAACTCACCTGTACGGTGGGATTGAGCACGATGGAGATATTCTGGATGTTCATTTTCGTGTCTGCTTCACGGGCGATGACGTGGTCCATGTGTGTGATGAGCCAGGCCAGCAGAAGTCTGTTCCCCGCAGGCACTTCTCCCAAAAGTCTCTGGAACTCCTGCAGTTTCTCTGCCTCGCTGGGTCGCCCGCAGGCCTCCTCGAAGCGCAGGGCCAGTTCTTTACCCAGCAGGTTATCGGGAAGCTCTCGCAGGTATTGCTTCAGCAGACTGGCCACAGTGTGGGGATCGTACTCTTCCAGACAAGGACACTCTTCACGGTCATATGCTGCCTTTAGCTCGTCTACTTTAGACTTCATACCTACAGACAGAAGATCAGACAATAATGGGCCGTTAACAAACTTTTTTCACACTCAACAGTTCCATACATGAAGAAAAATGTACGACGAGACGTACCAGAGACGCGATAAATGCCTTCACATTTCATGCCGTAGCTTTCGATGTAGTCCACACACTCTCTGAAGATGGCAGGAAGCTGTATTGCATCATACAGCGCCGTCCTCCTCACCGCTTCTCCTAAAGGAGCTCCAAAGATCGGCCGGAATGTCGCCGTCGTCTCCGTGACGACGGGTTCTGGTTCTGTGGTGGGCTTCTTCTTCTTCTTCTTTTCTTTCCACTGTTTCACAACGTCTGCTGCTGTCAGATCTTTAGACTTCTTGTCCTTGTCCTTGGCCTTCTCCTCCTTCGGCCCTTTCTCCTTCACCTTGAAATCCTTCTCTTTCTTCTTGGAAAAACTGGGCTTCTTGAAGACGTGGATGCCTTTGGAACGCTTCATCTTGGAGGGACTCTCGGCCTCGTCGGCAGAACTGTCCTCTTGGAACGCTGCGTATCCCTCGGCTGCGGAGAAGAGACGAGGATGAGAGAAGAGACAAGAAGAAAGGAGAACAGATGGGATGAGTGGAGAAGACGAGACAAAAAGATGAGAGGAGAGGAGACAAGAGAAGATGAGAAGAAAGAAGAGGAGAATAGATCAAAAATAAAAAAGAAGACGAGATGAGATTTACATCCAGACCTGATACTATACAGAAACATCCAAAAAATGGCTGTGCAAAATTCACTGTCCCACCCACTGGTTCTCTTTCTCTCTCTCTCTCTGTCCGTTGATCAACCTCAAGGTTAGATGGGATTGAAACGAGAAGAGAAGGCAGCGTGAAATGAGAGCGAGAGAAAGACACCAAAACTGCTATAAAGAGGTCAGCGCAGGATTTAGTAGTGTTCCCGTGTGCCTGTTTCTTTTTTTAGTGATCCAGTTCTGTGTCCCGAGAGTTCCACTTTTGAGATCACAACTCACTAACCCCATTCTGACCCTGTCAGCCTATATTCATGACCGGCTCCTCCACACACCTATGGGGGAAGGGGCGGACAGGGTGTGTCCTGAAAACGTCCATCACTTCCTGCTTGCCCGCGATAGGCTTATGCAGGTGGGCTAAATATAGTGGTAGGAAAATACGACGTTTGCCCCACTTTGAACATATGCAAAGAAACTGGAACAACTGGCCACACTGATCATATTACAAACTCAGACTGGATAATAGTGCTAAAAACATATTTGGACTATATACTATAAATATATACTACATTTCAGTTTAAAGAGACATGTGTGACCCTGGACCACAAAACCAGTCACAAGTCGAACAGGTACATTTGTAGCAATAGCCAAAAATACATGGTATGGTTATCGATTTTTCTTTTTAAGTATTAAGTAAAGATCATGTTCCATGAAGATATTTTATAAATGTTTTACTGTAAATATATCAAAACTTTATTTTTGTGAGTGGATGCAGCAAAATCCCTAGAAAAATTGCCGGAAACACACCTACAAATGCTGCTGCCGCTCTTTTTTTACCCCCTCAAGTTTGGTATCTATGTAAAGCTTTCAGGTTCATCTATTCTCCACAACGTCATTACAGCAGTAAGCCAATAGAGAGCGTCAAAACAAACCGGTTTCTTCTGTCTGCTACAGCACCTCTGATTAACAACTTTATAGGCAATTTTCTCAAAATTTAGATTTTTTTTGCAACCTCAGATTCCAGATTTTCAAATAGATGTATCTTAACCAAATATTGTCCTTTCCTAACAAACCATATATCAATTGAAAGCTAAGCTTATATATTCAGATGATGTATAAATCTCAATTTCCAAAATTTACCCTTGTGACTGGTTTTGTGGTCCAGGTCACATATTTGCTCAAAAAAGGGCCAAAATGTTTTTTCCCACATGACAATTTCAGACAATCAGAAACTTTTCTCAGGTAGATTCAACCTGTTTATTGAATTTTAATAATCTAGTATTTATTATTGATGATTACATTATTATTTGCATGTTTTTTTAACCAGTATCAGGGGCTGTGTCCACCAAGGCGTTTATGCCGGCGTTCTGCGTGCTTTTTCAATTGTTTTCAATGGAAGTGCCTGACGTTTTTTTCCACGCTCAGCGTTTTTTCTACCCTCCTTATGGTTTTATACTTACAAATCACAATTCTAAGGTCTTTTTAGATGCCCAAATAAAAGCTGCATAAAGGATTAGACACTAGTAAAAACCGCAATTATAAATGTATGGATGGCACTGCATTAGGCTACATCTAAAAAGCTTTAATATTCAAAATGTTTGCATATGCACTTGGTTGAATATTCTCATTCTGTTATCTAATGCAATGACATTCAGACATTTGTAGATGTACCTTAAATGTCTACACTACTTTTAAAGATACTTTATTATACAGAATGTCCGTAACACAACTTAACACAATTCTTCGTCAAATATATTATTTTTATCTTCAACAGATAAGTTTAAACGTTGAGTGTAAATGAATAAATATGTGATGTATCTTACTGCGTTTCTCCTTCTTCTTAAACTTGTTCTTCTTCTTGTTGTGTTCCTTCTCATCATCAGACACCGCATCGGGCGGCTCATGGTGGTGCCCGTCGTGTGGGGGCGAGGGGTCTCCCGTACGATACAGACCCGGGAACTTAGTGGGGCTGATTTCTTCGGAGCTCGGGGTACGAGCCACTCCCCCAGGGTGCTCGGTCCTCCTCTGCTCCGCAGGGCTGCTACTGGGTGGCAGGAAGCACTCGGTCATCCTTCCTACCTGATATTGGCTGCCTTCAGCACACTGCCCTGAGATTGGCTGACTGCACTGAGGACAAGTTACCTCTCCATGTCACTTAAAGAGGAAAAATAAAAAGATTTTTACATTTAGTGCGAAGAATGTTCATTTTGTTCAGTGTTTTTATTGAAACAAATTCAGCTGGTGTGAGTCCTTCATGGTAATAGTGTGCTGTGAAAACACACTTATCTACCTTTGATGAAATAAATGCCCAGGGTGTCTCTGAGTGAACTTACATACACTTTTGTTCAAATTAGCCAATACAAAGCCATAAAACTGATTCCACTGCCCTCTGGTGGCAAAACATTGTATGCGTTTATTATTTCATATATTAAAGACTTGAGCAGGAAAATTACCCTGAAGTAACATAACATGACAAATGAATTACTGGACACTGCATTAACAAGAAATATAAATAGAACATACACGTTTCAAATTGCATTGTGAATTTTTAAAACATTAAAACAAAACTTCAACATAAAAAAACCTCCAGTGTTGAAAATGACATATATTTGAGATTTTAATCTGGACTAAATCATGCCAATCAAAAATACTATTTCTAGAGAAGGGTTCTGATTCTTTTTATATTTCTTAAGAGTTATAGTTATTATAGTTCTGCATATATTTGAAACCGCTGCTTTATATATTTTGCATTATACCTTAAGAATTTCATAATTACGTTTTTTGACGTTGTCAAACATTTTAAATAAAGTGTCAAATAGGCTACTGTATTATTGTATATTATATTTGAATCATCATCATCATCATATAAAATCAGATGAACAGGAAAAAGAAACATAGAATAAATATAAAGACATAAGCAGAATAGCAGATTTATATTGAAAAGTATAAACAGATCATTAATTGTATTAAACTAATATGTAAAGCACTAACAACACTCTGTTATAAAAAGACAAACTTATTATTATCATTGTTAATATTGTAATTACAGAATCATGAACTGTCACATACAAATCAGCCCAACTGTATTGTATAGCATTTAGACAATATTTTAAAAAGGGTACCCTATACATTTTGTGTATCTACGTAACATTTAGCTTATAGTTGAATGCAGTTACGCTGATCATTTCTGGTGTAGTGTGACAGGATATATATTCTGTTGATCTAACAATACTGGCATGGCATAATCATAGTTTGTTTTAAAAGACCACTAAACAGTCTTGCAGTGGGTTTAGCTTCTGAATTAATAAAGGAATACAATGGAAAGTAATTACACAAATTACAAATTTTAATTTTTAAAATTGTTTTAGATAATAAAAGGATGTTACTCTGCACAACACTGCCCACACACATAATATACTGTAAACTACTCTTTATAATGTATTTATAGCTATCTAAAGGCCCTGCCACATATACAGCAACCCATATCCCTTCATTATACACAACATATAAAGCTCAAGCACATTCTCAGCTGATTTAAACGTATTTAAATTACACAATCCTAAAGATTATAAGGCTTTAAAAAGTAAATGCAGCTGACAGCAGCTGTTTCGATGAATGAACAAACACATCTCAGACAAAATGACTAAATCTCTGCAAACTCACCATACAACTACCAAACCAACAGACATCTAATAAAATCATATGCCAATCATTTAAAAACACTGTATTAATTATAATAATTATAGTAATTTAATATAATGGCAATGAAGTGCGATTCATAGCCTAGCATGCTAGCTAACGAAACTATTCTTTTCTGGATAAATAGATTTTGTAAACCAGTGAATAAAAAAATAGTTGTATAAACAATAAAAACGTAAACGTAAAGATATGATTGAATAGCCCCCAAAAAAATCATAAATATTTTAAGTGAATAATCACTGTACCAACCTGAAGGGATCAACGTAACAGCTGCACTTCCTGTTGCTTGTTTACGTCCCAAATGACGTGCACATGCGCAGTCGCAGCGCCTTTCGGAATCATGGGAAATGTCGTTTGAAATCTCTCCGCTAGCAGCTAAAATAAGAGATTATTATTTAATAACAGATGTGGGCACTTTTCTCAAGTATAATTAAAAATATGCATTTTATGTAGTAAAATTACCAAAAGGTAAAATTTGTTCTTTTTAGTTTCAGTATTTTGCATGTGCGTTATGCTAGGTGCGTGTGTGGCCAGCAGGTTGAGCTATTTGAGCAAAAAACGTACAAAAGTCTGTTCTTAAGAGTAAATGAATGATGGCTAAATTCATTCATACCAAAGCCTTAGCAAAAAAAACTTGGTTAGGTAAGTTTGTCCTGAATCATATTCATGATTCATACCATATTCATGATTCAGACATTGTTGCGTTATTTATGATCATAGCCATCATCTGTGATGCCTGATAAGAGTTTGGACATATTTTATAGCATGTATAATAAAACTAGAACATAACAAACATTCAGCTGAATTAGTGATAACATTAATTTGATAATGACTACAAGTTTAGTTATGTTTATTACAAAAGTGCCACCTAATCCAATTGTGATATCAGGAGATGAATTTTTCAATTATGTAATTCAACTTTGTGATATAAAATATCACAAAATGTCTAAAAATGTATTGATGATTTCATTTCTTTTGCAATAAAACAGCCTTCACCGACCTTTGAACCTCCTCCCATCTTGAATGTTCAATGTTTTTATCCACTGCTGTTGAAATTGAAAACATGTGCAAACACACGTGCAGAAGTGCACAAACTCAATCCTCACACAAACAGATAAAATCAGAATGTCTCTTTTTCAGCTAAATTCCTTTTTTTAACACCCAAGATCTGGAACCTCAAGGTAATGGGTTTTTCTGAGCCATTTTGTGCTGGACTCCCAAACAAAATAGTCAATAATATCAGTGGCTTTAATCCCCATCTCTAAAGTTAACAACAGGCAAAACCCACAGTGTCTGTTTAAATCAATATGACCTTTGATCTTGAATGTGTGTGAGCGTTAAAGCATTTCTAAGGACGGTCGTGACTCTCTAGTCATGTCAGACATGTTTGAAGGCAGGAATCAAAACCTATAAAATGTATAGAGGGAAACTGAATAGCAATTTATGGCTTGCCAAAACCAATGATGCATTTATGAAGTTTCTTTTTTTAGTTTACCAAAAAATGTTGTTTGGTTACCAATGCTCTTCAAAATATCTTCTGCAGAACAAAGAATGACGTAGAAGTAATGATATGAGGGCAAGTAAATGATGAAAGAATTTTCATTGTTGGGTGATCAATCCGAAACAGTGGCGTTCTTATTGCCCCACCACTAGCCAGGTCTAAAGCACCATTTACATTACATAAGGCCTAAAAAGTGATGTCATTCACTTTTGTTATCTGCTTAAATTGTTTTGATGAGATCAACGTCAACTCCTTACTGATAAACAGAACATTACAAGCATTAACCTGTCAGTCAAAGCCCTCTGACCGCTGCCAATTCAATCGAATCATGTTATCTGGAGTTTAGAGTTTCAACTTTGTCCCAGAACAGAGATCTGTGTTGAAGAAACACGCATACACACGCAGTGCATGAGAGAATCGGCCAGAGGACAGCACGGCATCCATACATCCTGTTTCCTCTGTGGATTTAATTATTTCATCTGTTTGTTTGTTTGTTTGTATTGCTGTAGGATTCGAGTGCCTGGATCATGGCACTTCTCTCAGACGGGGTAAAGTATCACATTCTCTCTGGTTTTGACTCTTTGTGATTTTCATTGTTTGGGTCGTTCTAAGGAAATAATGTTATTTTCAGGGAAACATTTCTTTCTTGAAATGTTTGTTATTTATTTGAAAAATTCGTCGTGATACATCTGGAAAGGATGTGGGTCACCTTAGATCCAAAGTACAAGGGCCATGTCAAGAATTCTTAAGTATTGATAAGTTTTACTGAAGGATTTATTGTTTCGAGTTAACTAAAAGGAAGTAGAGCATCTTCAGAAAGAGATTAGATGAAGTTCTCAGTTTCATTTGAGTAACTTATTCTGTCCTAAAATTGTTTAGTAGAAATAATAAGAAACAAATGAGAGTGTAATTGTTGTAACACATGAGGTGTAAATGATAGTAGAGGTGAAATAATCTGGATTTGGATAAACTTGATGAGAAATGTCTGAGTTCATATTGAGATCTTTAATAATATTGACTTTTGATTACAGACTTGACAAATCTGAGATCAGTTTAAGACATTGTTGACATCTCTTCTCAAACTCTAATGAGACACTTGTGAGATTTTTTCTCAAGAGAAATATCTGAGATGCAGATGAAACTTCCCATTTGCTCTTCATTTAATCTCATTGATGTCTACAGGAAATAATTGTTTATGACTTCCAGATTTTCCTGAGTATAATTTTAATCTTAAAGGAATTTGATGACATATGTTCATTAGTTTGAGACGCTCCTACTGAATCATATCTCCTCTTGTTCTCTGTTTGATCTCAGCGCTGTCCCATAGCTCGTTCATTTCTAGACATAATCTGCTTTTTCAGATTTCAGAGCTGGTGTATCTTCCGTGCTTAAAAACCTTGTGGATGTGACTATAAAGTAATGATCTTTTCATAATTAGTCGGGTGGCACGATGCACAAATAAACAAGAATTACCCACCCAAGGGTCTTCACTGAGTTTTCCATTGGGAACAGATGATGCAGAGAAGCTCAGCAAATATCCACCATTAGTCTGAAATGTGGTTATTACCCACAGCTGCTCAACCATGACAAACGTTTGTCACGCCGATGGATTACTTTGCTATCACAAGCTTGATTTACTACAGCAATCAGTTGCTCTGAAAGCTCTGATAATAGAGTTTTGGAGTTTTAAGATCGTGTCTGTGTATTTGTGTATGGTGTGTATTTAGATGTCTTAGATTTGTTTGGTGTCGAAGTGAATTCTCAGTTTCTTTAAAGGTTGATTTAGTCGTGCCTGCAGTGCCTGGGGTTTTGTGATACTCCTTTGGGCAACAGCACAAACCGTATAAAACTTTGTTCGGATGAGATAAGCTTATCTCATTTTTGGAGTCTGAAACGAATCTGCCATTAGATAAGCTACGCCTCATTTTACTATTAGCAGTCACAAGAACGTGACTCACATGTTGTTGTCTGACTTACATAGAAAATGTTTCATCGCATGCGTCAAACAACCATAAACTAACAATCACATCATCACACAGCAATGCTTAAAAATCCACATTTAATTCTTAAAGAAATCCAAATCTCTATGACTTAAAAAAGATCTTCTTTTGTGATCTGCAGAAGAAAGAAAGTACAGGTTTGGAGTAAAAGAGGCGATGGTTTTTTGACTCAACAGTTCAGAATGTTCATTCGAGGGTCTGATGTTTGGCAGGGAAACAGATCTGGGGTACTTGCTCTGGCAGAGAGAATCTTAAAGGAGCCGTACGTATGTAACATTGACATCTAGCGATTGAGCTTGGTATCGCAGTCTAAATTCAAACTATTGGTGAGGGTTTTTCCCTGGCAACCAAGCAGTCGAAAAACACTTGGATAAATCGGCAAAACAAAAACAAAAACAGGCATTCAGGCATGGAAAGCTTATTTTAGAGGAGAATAACAAGGTGTAGCATTGCATTCCAAAGAAACACGTATTAGCATGATTCCTAAATATCTACGAACATATTATAGTATTTTATTGATTTAGTACAGTAAAGATTTGACATACAGCTCCTTTAACTCTTGGCTTTCAGCAGCAATACATCAAGACGGATGATATTCTTTATCATGTTTCGATCTTTTCAGAATTTTTGTGTCATTAAATCTGGCAGAGTTCATGGAAAAGCTTAAAACTTAAAGTTGTTGTAAAAACATCTCGCGAAAGTAAAACTGTCACTGCATCATCTTGGTCGTGAAAGTTTGTGCTCATTATAACAGGTGCATGGGCCAAAACCACCATGTTTGTACTTGTTTTCGTTATTTACGTTGTCCAATCTCATCATTTCTTGACACATTCTGTGTTGAGTTTTTGTTACCCTATAACTACAGAACTAACCATGATATATTTCAGCCAATTGTGAGTGTGACGTATCAGAAAACATCTCAGACCAAGTCGATAGAAAACCTCCATCATCTCTCGAGCAACCTGAGAAATCAACAATCTGATCATTATTTGAACCTTTTCTGGAATCGACACACCTAACTAAACTTTAACAACTTGAACAGTTTCTTACATCATTCTTTTGGAAATTGTGGAAGGATGTTTTCTATCATGGGACCCACAAGTGCAAAAAAGACACAAACAAGAAGTATAAGCTGGTCTTTTGCATGTATTCTAGTTTTCAAGATACAGTACTTTTATACAAATTACAGATACAAATTAATTTATAATATTTATAATATGATATATACTGACATACGGTAGTTTCTCCTGTTACCCTGCCTTGCCCGGTTGTTCAGGTTTTTGGTTTCGTTTTTTGCCCCCTCGTGGGAGGTTTTTGTTGTTTTTACTATGCTTTTTGTGTTTTTCTGTCTCTACACCTGCACTGTAAAAAATTTGGATTGTAGTCAGCTGAACTTAATTTAGTAAGTTAATCCAATGGTTTTGTCCAATCTTGTTGAGTTGACTCAATTATGTAAGTTATCTCAACTTTTGTTAGTCAGTACAACTCAAAAAATCCAATGCAAAAAAGAAACATAAAAAGATGAGTTTAAAAATTGCAGATTTTTTACAGTCGTCCTCAATAGAAATCATGACAGATAGATAGTTTTACTTTAGCTGCATTTTCACAGAATGAGTCACAATTTCTTTTGATTCTAGTTTTTTGTATTCATTCTTTTGTGCTATATTATATTTTCTCTAAAGCTCATCTTTTGTGAAGCCCATATACTGTTTTTTCTTTACTGTGTTTTGTTCTTAATTCATCTGAACAAAATCACAAATGCAATTGATTTAAAACATCCTCGTTTTCAGACATTTCTACGAATGGGTTAATGTTGCAATACTTCAAAAATTGCCCAGGCATAAATAACTAGACAATCTGAGACTGAAGTGATTTTTCTCCTTTAAAAAGAGACCATGTTCAGACTTCCAAAAGAGATCTCAGCGATGTCTCACACTGTGCTCGGAAAGCCTGAGAAAAGAGTGAAATATTTCAATATTACCAAACAATTTTACATCAAAACACAAACTCTCCCTATATGTCAACATGTGTTTTTATTTCTGTTTGGAGAAACATCTCAGACCAAGTCGATACAAAACCTCCATCATCTGTGAGAAATAAATACTCTGACACGGCTTGTATTATTTGAATCTTCTCTCAGGGTTACTCTGGAATCGAGCTGCTGGATTTTCTGCTCGAGCATCCTCATAATAACGCTCATATGGAGAGCAATGGTGACCATGGCAACCCTGTGTGGTCAATTGCAGAGCAAAGCGTAAGTGAAACGCTGTTTGATTTTTGTGCCCAAGTTCAATGGCAACTTCTACTGACTGCACACTTGCAGTCTTTTCGATTTCGTTATTCTATGTCTATGTTTTGTCTAATGAAACTTCCTTTCTTTCATGTTGTTCATTCTCTCCCTTGCTTACTTCAGCTTAATCCTCCTAGTTACATGGCCTTGTAAACTATGGGTACTGTTAAGTGTGTTGACAAAATGTTTTATGTTTTCCCCGCTTTGGATAAAAGCATCTGCCAAATGAATTATGTTATTATGGGATAATTAATGTGACTCCTTGAAAATCTCTTCCTGCAAACTGAGAGACAGACACTCACAACACAAGCTGCATCCGACCCAGATGCGTCTGTCAACCCGAGGTGTCACTTTTAAAGCGTTTATGCTACAAGAAAATCTCTTCTTAACTAAAACTTATGTTTTTTAGTAAAAAGGAAAGATCTTTTCTTTGTCATTTTCAGCCTGTAACAGTTACATAAGCATCAAACTAATCGTCTTGTATGGTGAGAAGCATATCCTATTAAAATTCCTGTAGCTCAGTGGTTAGCTCATGGTGCTAACAACGCCAAGGTCATGGGTTCGAATCCCAGGGATTGCACATACTCCGAAACAAATGCAATGTCACTTTGCGTCTGCCAAATGCATAAATGTAAATTATTGCCCAAGTATAAATATCTAGCCAAACAGATGGTAAAATCTAGAAATAAATGCCAAGAAAGTTTCACAAGCATTGAACCAAAAGTGTCTTGTTCTTGAAAGATTGTTTGATGTTTGTCTAATGTTACAGACCAACCCTGTGATTTATCTTAATTTAAATGATGTTTAGATATTTTCATTCAAGTTAAAGTTTCTGACTTTAAAAAAAAGTATGCAGTGCAGTAAATACATAAACAGCATATAAAGTGATGTTATATTTAACATAATTGCTTCTTTCAAGAATTAACATCTCATTTCAATATTATGTTGCTATACAAAATGAGTTTTTTCAATGCAATCCTTACTCAAAGTTCCAATGCTTGAAGGTTAAACTTTTCAGGTTGATATTTAAGTAAGTTTTAAGATTTGTTAACTGTGACGTCCGTGTGTTCCTGCAGGCTCTATCTCATGGCGAGGGTGCTGTCGATAACTTCCTGGACTCCTTGTTGCAAGCGGCAGACGGCGTGCCGAACCCTTGCTCGCCCCTGTGGGTTCCCTCCCCCTGTGACAGCGGAATCAGTGACGACACACCGTCAGACCACCTGGACAGCCCCCCGCTGCCCGACCCTATCATCCTCCCTCACTCAGCATATCTTCATCCTCAGCAGAAGAGAGACGAGCCGAGCAACACAGAGCCGGATTTCTCCATTGATCTGGGTGAGAATTCCCTCTTCCCAAACCATCAGACAACTCAAGCTAAGGTAGTCCGAATGTTTCCGTATATTTCTGATATCATTCACCCAAAACTCACAACGTCTTGAGGTTTTTAAACGTTGAAACAACTTCAGTGACACATTCAGTGATCTGCCTGTAAACAACTTTATTCAAAAGTCAAGCCCCTTATGATGTCCAACTAAAAATCTCAATTCTGTTATCATTTATTCACCCTCACGTGGTTCACAACCTGTATGACTCTTTCTTCAGTGGAACACAAAAGAAGATATTTTGAGAAATGTGCCAGTGATTTGTAAGTCAAAGAGTTGTATGCTCACCAACAAAATATCTTCGATGTTCTTGAGTGACAGTGAGAGAATAAGCCAGTTTACTGTAAATCATGTGCATGTTTTCTAAAATGGAAACCAGCCCTCTTGATTCTGTGTTATATGTGCAGGTGATTGGGAGGCTTGTTTATTCACTGCCGGTGTGACATCGGCGCAGAGAGTTCTACCGAATCAAGCTTACCAGCTCACCGTAAAAGACCTGCTGCTCTCCAACATCGGAGAACCCGTGAGTACTGAGACAGAGAGAGATTCAGGTTTCTTTCATTTCACATTACCTGGTTCATCCAAATGGATGCTAGTAACAAATATCTAGAGAAGCCGTGGAAATCTCTGAGATTTTGAAAAACAAAGTTGAGGAATTTAGGGAGCATGAATGACTTTAGTTTGTGTTAAAAATTGGTTGAAACTGTCATTATATCTGTGGTCCCCCGTGGCAATCCCAGAATGCATTTGGCATCATCCGAATGATTATTTAGACGTTTATTTCATTCAGTGCTAACATAAAATACTGTCATGATGAGTCATATATGAAGTTCTTTTTCAGTCCCAAGGAACACATGTGAACACAAAGAAACCTAAAAGAGAAATCTCTGCAGTACTTATAAACTATAAGGACATTACAGTGCAATATAAAGTACAGTACAGAGCTTTTACGTCCTCGCTGATGTTTCGCTGTTGATGCTACATTAACTTTGTTTATACGTTGTTATTGTACACTAGAAAGAGATCCTACTGTTCAAGCTGAAATGAACAAATATATTCGTGCATGCTAAAAAAGTGTAATGTGTGTGTGTTTAGTCCAAACCTTCATCCCAGCTATCGCAGCAAGACCTGATTCTTAGCGAGGACGAGAAGAAACTTTTAGCCAAAGAAGGAGTCAGTCTTCCCAGCCAGCTGCCTCTAAATAAGGTACAAACACACATTTGCCATACTGAGCTATGGAAGACGTGATGTCATATCCTCACATAGTCAAACGCACCTGTAACATCAGCTCAGTGGTTAGATCAGAGCGCTAGCGACGCCAAGGTCGTGGGTTCGATCCTAGGGTTGTTCATACTCAGAAACAAAATGTTTAATGCGATGTAAGTGCTACAGCCAAATGCGTAATGTAAGATTGACACGCAGCCTCTTCACATCCTCCATGTGTCACGTCTCTCTGTTTACTGCTGGAGGTGAAGCAGACATCAGGCTTTCAAACACACCGAGATGAATGAAGAGTCTGAATAAAGGAAGTTCTCATCAAAATAACACCTTTTATCTTAAAGAATGTTTTTCCTCCGCGTGTGAAGGGCAATGAGGCCGACGTGATTTCGATTCACGCAAGCCAATCTCATGAAATGCGTATAAATAACACGCTAGGTGCAAACTCGTAACATAAGTAGCCTACGCCGAATTGCAATTTTACGTGTATATCTACGCCAATCTTCGCATGGAAATTATACGGAGAGCCGCCATTTTGAAACATACATAAAGAGGAAACACTGAAATAATTCAGATAATAACATTAGGTTTAGGCTTTGGGTTAGGGGACAGGTTAATAAGACAAATATGCATGCACGCTCAAATTGGCGTATCATATGCACGCAAACATTGGCGTATAGGCTATATACACGTAAAATTGCAATTTGGCGTACTTATGTTACGAGTTTGCACCTAGCGTGTTATTTATACGCATTTCATGAGATCGGGCTCGTTCACGTGGCGTCTGTTGTCTCAGACCTTTATTCACATCATATAAATAACAGATCACTTTATAATACAAGATGAAATTCACCTTGCTCCTCTGTCATGCTTTAATAGTATGAAGAAAAGATTCTGAAGAAGATTCGGAGGAAGATCAGGAACAAGCAGTCGGCGCAGGAGAGTCGTAAGAAAAAGAAGGAATATGTTGATGGACTCGAGGACAGGTGAGCATGCACACAACAAATAAACACACTTTATATTATTATTGCTAGAACAGTTGTTCACACGTAAGAAATGATTTTTTCTCTTTTTTTAATAGCCTACAATAAGAGAACACGGATGATGAATCGTTTTTGAGTAGACCCACTGTAATGTACATGAACCTCAGCCGCCCTGTTATCGGTACAAATAAACAGAGGTGGATTCTGCCCGAACGCATATAACATCAAAGTAAACTTGAAGAAGTTGAAATTGAGGTCGAAAGTCATTAAAGCAAGCTCGCAACTTATCGCAACTTGTGATCAAATGAATGAAATATCCGCCGGGAAAACTATTTAAAACACACTAACACACACAATTCAGCCGTGAAATGACCCTTAAGGGACGAAGCGCTGGGTTTATCTGTCCAGAGGACGAACTCATTTCACAGTGAGACGTTCATTCATCATGCAATCAGAAAAAGTGCCACAGCAGTCATTTCACATGGACGTAGTGCGTCACGTGGACCGACATCGACACTTTGAGCCAAATCATCTTACAAACGAAACAATACAAACAAAAGGTCAAAGTTAGTTAATATAATAAAGTAAAACTCAACAAACGTCTTTTATATAATCTAATCTTCGCTTGCCTCACAAATCAATTCGATTCAGAGGGTCACAATTCAAAGGCTACTTGTTCTTCATATTTAAATAAATTTAATAAATATAAAACATTAATAACACAAACACTTGAAACTCTTGAAACTCAGAATTAAACTAATAGATGGTGATCAGAGACACTTTACTGTTGCGGCTTTTTCTCGTGGTTTTAACGCGCTGTTGCGCTTCTTTGATAAAATAGATCCTTATCAAAAATGTTGTGTGGCATCATTTTCCTGTCGAATTAGTACTTAACATCTAAAACAACTCTAAACAGATTTAAACAGCGGTCCAAGTTTAGAAATATGTGAGGATGCCCTTTATTTACGCGCAGCGTCCTGCTCGCACGCCAGAGAGAGAGAGAGAGAGAGAGAGAGAGAGAGAGAGAGAGATCTCTATCTTAACCTAGATTTGTAAAGAATGTTTATATTTAATTTTCCTGTGCTTTGGCAATGTAAGATTTATTTTATCATGCCAATAAAGCTTCTTTGAATCTTGAATCTTGAGAGAGAGAGAGAGAGAGAGAGAGAGAGAGACGCGCGACGCGCATGCGCTGATTCACTCATGAGACGCTGATTCTGATATCACAGTATTTAAATTATTTATGTCGAAAGAAACATTTCTAAATAAGATAATAAGACACAAGTAACTGTTGGAATATATATTTATTTGCATTTATAATAATGCATGCAGTAATCCTTTACAGCAGCACCACTAGAATCGAACAAAATATGTTAAAGTATCATTTTCCTGTGGTGTTGTATATACTTTGTAGATGATGCTTGTAGGTCAAATATATCTTTATGATTAATTATGCAATATTTTCTGATGTAGGATGGCTGCATGCACCACGCAGAATCTGCAACTACAGAAAAAAGTCATTCAGCTGGAAAAGACCAACATGTACGTCTCATTTATTATCATTTCAGATATTCTATAAGAATATAAGCACTTGATTCCAATGCATGGAAGTATTATTTTATATCTTGCATTATATTTTAGATTCTCATATGTTGTTGTTTTGTCAGTGTTGTGATCACATTCCTAGACTGTCGGTCTGTGTCTCTCTGCCAGGTCTCTGATGGAGCAGTTACGTCGACTGCAGGCTTTGGTGATGAACAGTTCCAGTAAACCTGCTCAAACTGGCACCTGTATCTTGGTAAGACGACAAGAGAGAAAGAGCTTTGATCTGAAAGAGAGAGAAACAAGACAGACTGGCCAGTGCTGTGAATGTGCCAACAGTCGCAATGTTTTTGTAACTAAATCACAAATCAAAGGAAATGTTCAAAGGGAACAGTTGGAAAAGAGATACTTGTTTAAAAAAAATCTGAATCAGTAGTGACACATTGACCAGAAAAAAGAGACACGCAAACTCTTTTTCCTCATTACTTGCAATTACATCGAGTTATGATACACACATCATTAACTCTTGACAGGTTGGAGGGCATTACATCCCACAAATGAGATTGAATAAAGAGATTAAGGGGATTTTTTTTACCCAAAAATTAAAATATTTTCATCATTTACTAAGCATATATTCAAACTGTGAGACAGATTTGCCATGATAGTCAGAACTCACAAATCAAAACAAAGTTTTTTAAAGAAAAGAGGTTTCTCTTTCATAACACATATCAAGTTAGTCTCAGATGTTTCTCTTAAAAATGCTTATGAGAAATAAAAGAGAATCAAATGAGAGTGTAATTGTTGAAACACATGAAGAGTATGAAGGTGTAAATGAATGTTTGTAAAGGTAAAATAATCTGGATTTGAGTAAATTTGAGTTCAAATTGAGAACTTCAGTAATATTGACTTTTGATGCAGACGAGACAAATCTGAGCTCAGTTTGAGACATCTATCCTGAAACTCTAATGACAGACATTTGTGACATTTCTGACGCAGATGCAACTTTCCATTGAATCTCATTGATGTCTAAGAGAAATATTTGACTTATTAAAAAGATCGCATCTGTTTTTTTCTTTTGTGTAGGTTATGAAAATATATAAAGCTGGAAAAGAGCAACTTAAAGAGGGCTCTGGGATTTATAAAACAAACATTTGTCTTGGGGTATGCAGTACAGAACATTGTGCGCCCGAGAGATGTACAGGACGATACAATTACATTTGACTTATAAATCCAAAAATAAATCTCTCTCGAGCAGATGAATGAATAATTTAGAAAGTAACCCTGGAGGCCGTGTGTGAGTCTGAACTAAAATGAACACTGATGCCTTCGAGATAAACAAAGTGAACCGTCTGGATATTATAATAGTGCTGCTGACTATAAGACTGGGACACATTTACTTGATATTCAATTTATATCATCATCTTTTTATGAAAACAAAATAGGTGGGACGTAAGGGACAAAACAGAGTTATATTATTGTAAATAATAAAAAGGCTGATGGTTATTTATTCATTTATGGAAGGATGTTGTAATACTGAGGAGCGATTCGTGGTTCAGTGATTCATGATTCTGTGAATCTATTTGTTTCTCATAAATGTTGAGGAGCATTTCACAGAAACAGAAAGAGAGAAAGAGAGTAATGTTGATGATGGTAATAAATGTATTGATTGAAGGAAACACATTTATCTCCTGTTATATACGTCTGCTTCTCAGGTGCTGGTTTTCTCTTTCTCTCTCATCCTGATACCAAACCTTCATCCTGGTTTCCACAGGAGGGCCACGGACCCCGGGGACTTCAACGATGCCAAAGGTTTGTGCAAGATTCAATATACAGCAAAATCGACCCTTTTTTTTCTAAACAAAGTCATTCAGACCCTTTTGTGCACTTGAAAATGTTTGTTTCTCTACTTATTAGTACACTTTTCAGCATACAATTAATCTCTGATTGATCAAATCCCACCGTTGTCCTTTAAGTCACACACCCTTTCAAAAAATAAACATAGTTCAAGTTTATTTGTATACTTAAAGTATATGTTTAGTATACTATATAATAAGTATCGGCTAGCAATGTAGTGTACTATTTCAATAATACTTGGCCACGGTAATACACAACTAGTTTACGTCTGTACTGCGACTATACTACTGGTTTACTGATTACTAGTTCAATACCTTTAGTACATTTATTAAGTTTGTTAAAGTACACTTTGAAGTATTCTTTGAGTAGTGAAAACACATTTAATAGGCTACTCTACAAAACACAACGATAAGATAATAATATACTTAAAATACTTTATACTAATATAAAATACATTATACTTTGAAGTTTATCTAAAAAAATAAACGTTTTCTGTCACTATAAGTCAAGTATACTCAAGTGTAAATATATTTCTAAAAGCTACACATTTTGATATACTTTGATTCTTATTTTTATATAAGATTAAAAGAAGCATACTAACAGCACACTTGAATAACTTTCCATTCTAAATAATTTTCTGCAGTATTTCATAGAGACCTGTTTACATTCAGCTTTTCTTTATCGCTGTAAGGCGTTATATATATATAAGAGACGATGGCATTGAAATGAACTGATTTATGATACACATTTTATCCTTTAAGCAGTGACAGCAGTGAGAAAGCAACAGGGTCACAGCTGTCAGACATCATACACCGAACGCTCTTCACAGACGCACGCAACCCTCGCACGCATTCATTTTTCATAAGCCCGAGGCCCTGAGCCTTACCTCTCTCGTCGGTTTATCTCGGAAAATGTTCAATCCCTTTATGTGAGCGCAAAACAAGGTTACACATAATGGAACAGATAATGTACAACACAAAATAAATGTGGTGGATGTAACAATGTAGCATTCAGTCTTGAATAATTATAATTAGATTAGAAATGATTTTACAGATCTTAACGTTATGGAATAATTCATATTCATATTGGATTGTATAATAATTGGGTCAGGTTAGATTAAAACTACACACCAGTTATTCTTTGTTGATGTCTTCTGGAAGTTACGTAACGTTTGTTTATGTTCTTGCCACTGAAACCGTCTACATTTTTACTCAATTGTACTTTTAAGTACTTCTTGATCAAAAGTAATCTTGACTTGTTGTGTTTATTTGAGTGAGTAGCATATGAGGTTTTCTACTTTCACTAGTAGTGAGAGTATACTTCAAAGTCAATGTTTTTTCCTCACCGTTACGCGTACAAGTAAACTAATACTTGCTATACTATAAATATACTTGAACTTAACTTAAGTGTCCTTAATAAAACAAACTTGAAGTATACCTATTTTTGTAAGCGCAATGGCACAGTATGGTTTCCGTGTGTTTCTATTTCTGGATTTCATACATACATACATACAAATAAAAGCGTGTGCTGCTGGCATCGCTCTCCCCCGCTGACTCTGAAAACACACTAAATATTCAACAGTGAGTCCAAGAGTGACTGATAACAGGCCTGTTTTCTACTTGCAGTTCAGTCCAGGTCACTGCGCTCCGTGATGGAGGTCTACAGCATGCAGCCCGGCTTCGTGCCGGCGTCTCCGCGCACCAAACTCCTCAGACCCGAGTACGCCGACATGGAGCCGCTGCTTCGCAATCACAGCTACCACGAGCATCACCACGGCGACCCCATCACCGGTCACGCCCCCACACTGAGCTGGCTGTCACACCCTGGAAAAGACAGGAAGTGATGTCATTGAAGGGTGTGCCTGGCTTATTCTACTCCACGTAGGAGAGCGTTTGTTTGGGTTTGGTGGAAAGTACGCATCAGTGACTGGGGTGTCTTCTCAGGATGGAATTACCCAGCATGCACTTCCACAAGGAAGGTTTTAAACATTGCCCTAGGGAAGAGATTAATCATGTAGAATTGGCCCAACGCTGCACATCACAATAGGAGCAAATGTTCCCGGCAAACGCCGTGCGCCTCCACATGCCAAGATCGTTTTTCTGCGATAAACTTGGATCGATGCACGGACGGCACGTCTCATCGTCTCTCGACGTACGAAAACAACACACCAACCGTCAGGTCTTGATTCCTGGGCCCTTCAGTAATGCAAAAGCAAATGTCAGCAAAGACAATCTCAAAGCCAACTGGACCATTTGAGCTTATTAGAGCTTAGTCCGGATCTGATTTACATGGCGAGCCGTTCTTTCTCCTACACAAAACCTTCATCTGGTTAAAATCTCTTGCCAACCCCCAGAGCAGTCTGACTCACGGTCAAGCGCGCCTCATGAATTTAAAACAACGCTCTTTGTTTTTTTACGGTAGATTACAGACGTTCTGTTTAATTGTATTGATCACTAAACCGGTTGCATTAATAACTAGGAAATGTCGTGGTTTGCTCATGCAGGCATATGCCCCGGGTACGTTTGGTGCTCCTTCTCGATCCGTACTTCACCTGTGAACCCGCAGCTGTTGCCTGACCATTGGAATATGTGTGTAATTGGACCCGTGGAGTATTGCATATCTTGAGATCGGGCGGCGAAGGGCAAAAGCTGGTGTCCGTGTGTTTAAATGCACCTTTCGTTTCAATGTAAGCGCTTTAGAGACTTTAGAGGTAACAGTGAAGAATAACAATTATTCTTTATTATTATTATGATGATGATTCTTAGTTTCTGTCCGCTCACGAGGTCAGTTTGTTCGTATTAAAACACATGAATGTAGACGTTGACACCAGTACAATTAACCCTGGGCAAAAAATATTACAATTGTTTTTACTTTTTGGTCCGAGACAAATTTTCAAAAGGTGTCTAGAAGAATATATCGACTGTCCTAGAAATTTTTATTTGAAGGTTTCTTTAAACATCGACCAGCACAATTGAAGCATTTCTAAGGTTTTTTAAACAATAAATTTAGTTCATTTAATTTGTGTGTAAACTGTACTTGAAGCATGAATTAGGTGCATATATGTAAATAAATGATCTCAGCTTTGATGAGCCTCATGTGTGTTTTGTTCTCCCAGTCGTGGGAGATAAAAATGTCTTTTATCTGAAAAGGCCTTCAGGTAAAATTGAGATTACATCTCTAATGTTCGGTACCTCGAAAAATGTTTAATATTTCTCCAAAGGTGCGTATTCATTGCTTAAAATACAAAGATTACAATCGATTAAAAACTAATTTTAACCAGCTTGATATTGTACATCTGATAAGTGAAGATAATGGCTTGATTTTAAGCTGAAGGCTTCATCTAGATCTCTAATATTGTTTTATGAGTCATTTATTTATATTTTAAAGTCACTTAAATTATTCAGCTGCAAAAACAGGGGGGTTTAAGGACATAATGACGTAAGACTTCTGAATATATTCTGTATTGAAATTAATCCTGAAATGCTTAATACACATTATACAAATGTTTTGTCATGTGTATTAAAAACAAATCCATATATATAAACTGGTTTTAATCAAATGAAAATGAATTTTGATGACTCAACCTGACAACTTTAAGTTTCCAAAAGTAATATTGAGTAAAATCAGATAAAAACAGGTTTTGTATCAACAGCACTTGTTCACTTTTAGAATGCATGTCATGGTTTGAAACAAACTAATGGGATTTTTTTTAAATATATTTCAACATTGTCAAGTAAAAATAATTGATGAAAACCAATGTTGACAAATCACTGTTGCACCTGTATCCATATCATATGTCTATTTGTTTATTAATACAAACAACCGTGAAATGCCCATTGGACTCAATTATAAAACATTTCTTCCTTCTCCTCGGTGCATGTCAAGGTTTATGTGGAATAAATTTCTTATTAAACAATCACTCACTAAAAATCTGAATCCGTTGTCCTGAAATGATCTCAATCATCACATCCGTCTTCATGGAGATCCTCAACCTCTTACGTGATCCGTCACTGTCTTCACGGACCGCTGGCAGAGAAGTTTGTTCTGGATTACAGGTGGTACAGAATATGAAGTCTTGAATCCTGACCCATTTTAACATAACCTCCAAACTCAGCAGAACTCCTTTAATGCCTTTTTCCTTTTCTTTATCTAATTGTTCTGTTTTCTATTACTGTGTTTCCATCAAAGTGCTTTTACAATAATGCACTTAATTGTGAAAAATAAATGGAAATGAATTCATGTAAGAACAGGAAAAAAGGACACAGCCATTATGATATAGCAAATTGAAATTCAAAAGTTGAGAAATATGCATGTGTTTGATTTTAATGTGCATGTTTACATACAAGTAGATGATTTTAGGACTCTTGTTGAGGATAGATGAAGTCTTCCTGGAATACATCTTTCCAAGAATCCATAAAAACCCTAAGAAATGTAATGAACTCATATGTGTTCTGGTTACTTTGGGTCAGAAATAGCTTGTTTAATTTTAAGCACTGAAGAATAAATGAATAATCATCAAACCTACATTTGTGCCTTTAGAATGTGTGTTTTCGGGTCAGTTTGTGTGTATGTTTGCGTAACTCCAACCCATGAGGCGGCGCACACATTTTCAAATTTTTTCCACTTCCAAGCCAAATTCAATTTCTGTATAAAATGCAGAGGAACGTCAGACAGGTTTGCAAAGACATTAGAGTGAATAAATGTTCATTTTGGATGAACTATTCCTTTGAGACAGTTGCGAAAAGGGAAAACCAAGATACAAACACTGTTGGAAAAAGGCACTAACGCAAATTGATATTCATAGCTCTGCTTTGACAACTTCCCATGTGACAACAGCCTCGGTCTCCACTATATAAGCAGCATGAGCGCTTCACTCAAGCTCATTCAAGCGCAAAGACGCAGCGCATCTGGTGTAAGATTTACGCAGCACAATATTTTGATCTTGGGAACATGGTGTACGCACAGAAGGACCTCGAATCGCACGTTGCAGGAATGTAAAGAAAACTGATGTTGCTTATGGCCAGTTACAAAAATCAGCGCAGCAGTGTCGTACGTATGGGTCCGTAAAGCTGTGCCATGCAGGGGAACGGCAGCTCTTTGGCACCGGGTTTGGCGTCATGCGGTCCGGCTTTAGATGACGGCGATGTCCTGTCCAACCGGAGCGCGGGAGCTCTCCAAAACCTCTCCCTCCGGTGCTGGCTCCAGCTCCTCTCCAAAGAGTCCGCGCCGGAGCTCTACGGCGACAGTTCGAGCATGGCAATGCGCGTCGTGATCGCGCTCGTCTACCTGATTGTTTGCGCGCTTGGACTCGTCGGGAACCTTTTGGCACTTTACCTGCTGCAGTCGCGTCACAGACTCAAGCAGTCCTCCATTAACTGCTTCGTTATGAGCCTGGCCGTGACTGACCTGCAGTTCGTCCTGACTTTGCCTTTCTGGGCCGTGGACACCGCTTTGGACTTTCGATGGCCTTTTGGAAAGGTGATGTGCAAGATCATAAGCTCGGTGACTACCATGAACATGTACGCCAGCGTTTTCTTCCTGACGGCGATGAGCGTTGCGCGCTACTGTTCCCTGTCCTCCTCGCTGCGAATGCAAAGTCCCAAGACGGCTTCGGTGGAGGTGAAATGGGCCAGTTTGGGTATCTGGGCCGTGTCCGTGGTGGCCACCATTCCGCATGCGGTTTACTCCACAACGGCGCAGATATCAGACGACGAGCTGTGCCTGGTGCGCTTTTCAGACTCGGGAGGCTGGGACCCACAGCTGCTGTTGGGTCTTTATCAGACCCAGAAGGTCCTTTTGGGGTTCGTGATACCTCTCGTCATCATCTGCGTTTGTTATCTCCTCTTGTTGCGCTTCGTTCTGCGGCGGCGCGTCAGCGGCATTCCCGGTTCGGACAGCGAGAGAGCTCGCCACAAGCGCCGCTCCAAAGTCACAAAATCCGTCACCATCGTGGTGCTGTCCTTCTTCTTGTGTTGGCTACCCAACCAGGCACTAACTCTTTGGGGTGTGCTCATCAAATTCGACCTGGTACCTTTCAGTAACGCATTCTATAACGCGCAAGCGTACGCGTTCCCCATCACAGTGTGCCTCGCGCACACGAACAGCTGCCTGAACCCGGTCCTGTACTGCTTGATCCGACAAGAGTACAGAACTGGACTTAAGAAATTGCTATTCAGGGCCACCCCATCCATTCGCCATCTGGCCAAGCTGGTGTACAGGGGCAAGAAGGTGGCTGAAGCGCCAGCCGGAGTGGCCGTGGTGCAAATGGAGATCGGTATGTGACAGGTCACCATTACGGAAAAAAGGACCCTAGAAAACTCCCAAGAACTTACGACTTTGAATTGCATTATTATTTACCTCTTGCAACATGGATTTGTATACAGATATTGTGTTACTTCTGCCGAGCTCGTGACTTCGAGTCAAATGTTTGGACACACTTTACATTGCTTGCGACCTCAAAAACAGGTTGATCTAAAGTGAATGCTTGAGAAAGGTTTTGTAGACACACTGCGGCAGGTTTGCCAGTAAAGATTTTTTAAGCTCAATCTTACCTAGTTCTTATATTTTCTTTCATAAAACAAGACTAATTATCTTAAGTCACTTTTCTTGTTATGTAAATGTGTCGTAATTTAAGATTTTTTTATTACAAAACAAAACAAAACAAAACAAAAATGCTTAGGAATGCTTACTGAGACTAGTTTCTTCTTGCTCATTTTGAATCTCAAAAATCAAAGTGTTTTCATTTGGATGAAAGGAAATTGAAAACAGTGCTAATAGGAAAGTATTACGTAGTAATTAAATCCACAGTAAATTACTTGCAAAACTACAGCAAAGCTACTACATTTAGTCTATAAACAAATATGTTTACAAAACAGAAAGGTGTATTTGTATGTTTGTTTGTTTATTTTAAAGGAAAACCAGTCAAGCTCTTTCAGAACTGTTTTAAAAGCATCTGATTGGCTAAAGTAATTCTACAATCATTTTGTTAAAACTTTTTATTTTAAGTATTTATTAATTTTTATTCTATAATATAGTTATTATTAATAAAAAAGAGTGTCCAAACTGTTGACGTAACAGTTAAATAATGTACTAGTTTAAATCTCAAAACTCCAGCATCTTCATACAGTTTTTTCAAAGCTGAACTCGGTTTTATGAAATTGTGAAACGGACAAGAACTCCCACATTAAAACCAAATGAATTCCGTTCTGCTGGACTAAAATGCAAAAGAAAAGAAAATTGAACTCTGTGTACTTTGAAGGGACAAAGACAGAATATAAAGCATGTTTGCTGAGGAGAGATTGTTTTCTAAATGGTCCTTGAGCACTTTGTGTCAGATATTCTTTTACTGTCCATTAGCTGAAACAAATGCTGTCGGATACATCGGCTGTACCATAACACCGTCTGCACTGCTGGACTTTTCAAAAAACCCTTTTCATTGTGAATCTTGTGTTCACGTTTAACTTAAGTATTTGATTTGCTGTATTTGGCTCATAATAAAAAATTTTTTTTTAAAGCAAATCATCTCAATATGAACTGAATATCATGTGTTTCAACAATTACACTCTCATTTGATTCTGTTTTAATTTCAAGAGCAACATCTCAAGTTGAAATGTTAGCACAACTTGATCTCTTGAGCTATGAAAGAAAAACCTCCGAGCAACATTTTCCTCTAGGTACAGGCTTTGTTGTAATGTGTGTCAGAGATACAGCCATTGGATTTAACATCTCACTTGTAAATGAATCTGTGACAGGAATATTATGGTTTCTCTGCCACTTCTGGGCTGATGAAACAAGCGAGAACTCACGTACGCAGAATCCTAATGTGCTGAAAGGTTCTGCTCAAACTGCTGTCCTTTTATTAGAATAATGCCAGTGTTATATGCACAAGCATAACTTCACATCTCGTGTTCATCTCTTATCATGCACTCCAGCAGATGCGATGTCAGACCTAAAGACTCAAAGGGCTTTTCATAAATGTCTGTCATCTCTAGTACGGTTCTTCATTACGGCATGAATTTGTGTAAATGAGATTTTATTCACTGAAAAGTTGAGGAATAAAATGCGCAGTTATTTGGTTTAGATATATTGTGCCTATGAATTTAAAGTAGGTGGCGTGGCCTTATTTTGTGCCAGAGCAACCGGATAATTCATGAATCTGGACTGAATTGTTAATGTCTTTGGTTGTTACCTGCAGATCATGAGGTCAGGAAAAAATTGGAAATGCACGGACATTGGTTTTGGTTCCACCTAATAGTTTGGAAAGCTGGAACACTTGAAAATGTATGAATTTCACTGCATCGGATATATAATATATATATCATATTTTTTTTGATCCCCTGTCTTTTCATTGCAATATTTGCTTAGTAGGACTAGGACTAGGTGTTATAATCCCAATATTTCAGTATTGCCCAAAAGGATATTTCCCATGCTTTATGCATGACATGGGAGCAGTCAAGAGGAAAGAAGATCCAAGGCTTCACTGGATTCATCAGGTAGGCGCATCTCCATGACAAAATTGTATTGCCAAAGCATTTGCAGCTGGTTTGCATGCAGTGCAAATATGTAGTCAAAAGTCAAAGTCAGCTTTATTGTCAATTCTGCCACATGTACATACAAATGGAGGATTGAAATTGCGTTACTTTCAGACCCCAGGTGCATACAGATAACATAGAATAAACATATATCAAAAAATATATCAAATTACAGATAAATACAAAATCTCTATATATAGGCCCACACAAAACAACTTTTTTACTGTATATAGGCCTAAGCAGAAAGAAAGTAATAATAATAATAATAGTATAAAATTAAATGTAATGTATGTAGTGCAAGCTTAAAGGAACACTCCACTTTTTTTGGGAAAAGGCTCATTCTCCAACTTCCCCAGAGTTAATAAGTTGAGTTTTATCTTTTAGGAATCTATTCAGCCGATCTCCGGGTCTGGCGATAGCATAGCTTAGCATAGATTATTGAATCCAATTAGACCGCATCGCGTTCAAAAATGACCTAAGAGTTTTGATATTTTTCATATTTAAAACTTGACTCTTCTATAGTTATATCGTGTGCTAATGTAACGGAGGCCAGCTAGTGAAGAGCTGTGCAGTGTAAACCTCACTCTCCGACCTCAAGAGGTGCTCTAGCGACAGACGCTAGAGACTGCGGTCCTCGTTAGAGCGCCCGACTCCCATGCCGGACTGATCCGGTTCGAGGTCCGCTCGGGGCGTGTGCGGCCAGGACCGCTTACACTAAGACCGGCGGAAATTGAAAAATTGCGATTTTCTAGGCCGATATGATTAGGAACTATACTCCCATTCCGGCGTAATAATCAAGGAAGTTTGCTGCTGTAACATGGCCATGGACTAATTTCAGGCGTTGCGTGATATCACTGCACATACACATATAATTACAAAAGTGTCAAGTTTTAAATAGGAAAAATATCAAAACTCTTTGGTCATTTTTGAACGCGATGCTTCTGGTCTAATTGGATTCAATGATATGTGCTAAGCTATGCTATCATGCTATCGCTAGACCCGGAGATCGGCTGAATAGATTCCAAAAAGGTCAAACTCAACTTATTAACTCTGGGGAAGTTGGAGAATGAGCCTTTTTCCAAAAATAGTGGAGTGTTCCTTTAAAATGAATTAGTATATTTACATTTACATTCAGTCATTTAGCAGACGCTTTTATCCAAAGCGACTTACAAATGAGCTAAACAAAATATAGCAATTAGAACAACACAAAGACATCAATACATAAGTACAATAAAATCTCAGTGAGCCTACCACAACGTACGAAGATATTTACACGAAGCAATATATTTTATTTATTTTTATGTTTAAAATATATCAAATTGAAAGAAAAATACAGTACAAATTTTCTCTCTCTCTCTCTCTCTCTCTCTCTCTCTCTCTCTGACATCATAAATTCAGTCCCAAAGTTATTGGTGACCAGTGCGCACACCTCAGCTGAACCACAGACAGACTTTCATGAGCTCCAGCAAACCATTTCCAGTGTCAGCGGGCTTTGATGTGTGTCTCTGAAGACCTGCAGCTACAGTCTACTGGAGGTACTGCAGTAATTGGTGCACACGCTGCTGTAATACTGTGCTAAGAACTTTACTAATCTGGGAGCACACATTAAAGAGCCTCCAGAGATGAACAATGCTCAAAGCATTTCAAGAAACAACAGAACAAAGTACAGACAGTCACTCAAATCAAGGCTAAACATCAGTTTGGGGTCGTGCATGCGGTACATCATTAACCAAGTGAATAAAGACATAAAAAGTAGATAATAAACACGTTTCATTCATACCACTCCTTTAAATTGCCATGTAAGCAACTAAATTAAAGTAATAAAATAACGCAAGAAGCCATTACAGTGATTTAAGGGGTGTTGTCATGCACTAAAAACCAAATAATGTAGTTGCTATGGTGGCCAAGCAACACTGATGAATCAATGGCACAGTGATACTAATAATAATAAACCATAAAAAAACTAGTTTTTACAGACAAAATATTATGAATTGTAGTGATTGCAAGTGTTTCTTCTGTAAGTTTTCCCTCATTTATATTGCCATGTTAACTAACTTACTAAGTAAACAAATAAATAATTAAGTCAATAAATAGTAAAATAAATAACAAAAAAGAAAGTAAAAAAACTAAAAAAAATAAATAAAGTAATACATTAATAAATGTATATTTCGATGTATGCAATTGATAGATGCTTTCATCCAAAACAACTTACAGCCCAAGAAAGAAACATTTTCTGGGCTCAAACCCACAACTTTGCGCTGCAAAGCTCTACCAATTGAGCTATAGGAATAAAAATAAAGAATTGAATAATATACTTGAATAAATCAATTAAATTAATGATAAAGACCAAAAATGTGTCACTGCTAAAAATAAAATGTCCAAATATATCAAACGTCTCGTCCAGTTTCTGTGATACGTGCATCTGTGCATGAGTGCATCATTCTTCATTCAAACCTCTATGCACATCTCACGCACAGCGATGAAATCACGCAACATCACATCCGGGCTTCAAAACACCTCCACACGCATAAATAATTACATTTAAAACATTATCATAATTGCCTGCCGTGCTCTATCCAACAGGTCAGACCATAACCTTTCCACACGGTCCGGCTGGATGATAGTTATCTGCTCGGAGCAGGTGGTGGAAACGGCTTGGTTATCACGACACAACTGTTCTTTAGAGCCGTCAGATGATATCAACACAGACAGAGCCGGTCAAGAAATAAACACACGTACTGTTTTACAAAGTGAATCAGGGATGTTATGAGCACCGATAGCACTGAATAGAGTTTTTACATCACCTTTATAAAACCAGACGTCCATTAGCGACAGCCGAGAGGGAACATCCACCAGATATCATCTCTCTGTCTCTCTCTCTCTCTCTCTCTCTCCATCCTTCTGTCCATCATCCTTTTGTATCCAAGTTGTGCCGTGATAGATTTTCACAATTAAAGACATGAACACTTTCTCTAATGCATTTTACCACAAAATGAATATCCCAGGTTTGAACTTTCATATTCTTTACAGCTCAAGTCCCCAAACATAAAAGTTTTTTCATGCTATATTTTTTACTGTTAAAAAGTTCCCACTGAGTCAAATGATCCCACATCTTTTCCTCGGCAGAGAGAGAACTTGAACGTTCTTTCTCTGACATTCATTGCCCTCGGCTTCTCGTGTCGAAACTATTCCAAGGGCTTTTCTCCCATGATGAGCGATGCACTTAAAAACACATTAAAGGAAAATATTACACTAATATATCATCCTCACCCTTCCGTCTCTCTATTTTAATCTTAACAAAGTCCACGTGTTTTTGACATTTGACACAATGTGATATTTTATTGTTGTCTATGATGTTCAACAGAGCTGAATGTTTTCTGTTTGTGTTTGGGTTTGTGTCATTATTTTTATGGTGTACAAAAGGTTTCAGGAGGTGTGCATCCATTCATCCATCACTTTACCTCGTGCCTCAGACTCTCATAGATTTAATTCTTTAGGTTTTCAGGTCACGCTGACCGTCGAGGTTTTGTCATGAATGAATAGACTTTATTATTTTTTGTAGAGGAGAAGATAATAGCTCAAAGTTTGCTCTTTTAAAGCTCAGGAGACTTACTGCAGAGGGTGAAAATGACTTTGCCAAAATAATGCGGACTTCAAATAATGAGGCTGTTCATGACAACAGACTGAAATGCATTATGGGATATACAATGTTGAACATGACCTTGGTTCCCACTCTCTCATCCCTGTTCTCCTGCCTGCTATCCACTGTATGTGAACAATTGTTCTCATAAAATATCTTAGAAAAAGGCCTTAAATCAGATGGTGATGTCATAGAGTCAGGTGAAAAAGTTAATGTGGATAGCATTACTTAACTTTAAAATTTGACAACAACAGCTCATTTATAAAGTGCCAAGTGTATAACCCAACCAATTTCCAAATCAATTTTCTTTAATCCCAGAAATCATTAGGATATTAAAGATCGTGTTCCATGAAGATTTAGTAAATTTTCTACCGTAAATATATCAAAACTTTATTTTTGCGAGCAATATGCTATGCTGGGAACTTTAAAGGCGATTTTCTCAATGTTTGGATTTTTTTGCACCCTCAGGACCAAATATTGTCCTATCCTAACAACCATATGCCAATGGAAAGCTCATTTATTCAGCTTTCAGATGATATTAAAATCTCAATTTCAAAACATTTACCCTAAAGACTGGTTTTGTTGTCCAGGGTCACATTTGCCACTTGAAAGTGACTAAAAATGGCATCTGGCGAATATTTCATATAGAAAAAAAAGACCTCATGCACTGGATGGCAGAAAAAGAATCTGAATCTTTTATAATTAAAATCCGTGCCTGGTGGCCGTCTACAGCTCCACATTCTCTTCTTTCTCCATTAAAATAAATAATTCATTCAGCATCACCTTGGAATAATAAATAGCTTTGTAGCCAAAGCTTATAAGTCTTTACATTTACTTAAACCATCACTTTTTAATCCTGGAAGGTAATAGCATTTGTCAGTATATCAGCTCCAGACAGAACTAAACTCAATCGTTCAGTTTTCTCTCTTTCTCTCTGTAAGGAAAAGATTGTTAACCTTACAGTCTGATGAAAAGGTGAGTCTCATCACCTACACACAGCACCATCAATCCTCACTTGAGTTAAAGGAATGAAATGGGTTGTGTCAGGTATACAGTGAATTTACACTAATATAACGGGACAGTCGAACGCTGCTGACACACGAACGTCTTTTAAGCTCAGCTGGTTAAGAAGCTGAAATCTAATGAGATCGCTGTCATATGCCAAGACTTGCAGACTGTGGATCAAAGTGCATGGAAAATGAATGTTGGAAAAGTGACATCCTAAGGATTTAGACGCTGTGGTCTGTGTTTGTTGATCGATCGGGCTAGTGGGCTGTCAAAAGATTAATCACGATTAATCGCATTCAAAATATACGTTTGTGTTTACATAATAGATGTTTGTTTACTGTGCATATTCATTTTGTATTTATAAACACAAACATTATATTTAGGAAATATTTTGATGTATTTATTTATATTTACCAATAATTGAAATTATATTTAAAATATTTATATTTTTCTTAAATATATACGTGTATGGGTTTGTTTGTATAAATACAAAATGAAGATGCACAGTACACAGACAAATATTATGTAAACACAAACTTTTATTCTGAATGCGATTAATCGTGATTAATCGTTTGACAGCCCTAAACTATTTATATTTTATTTTATATTTTTTTGTATAATAATAAGCACTTGTGTCAGTGGTAACCATGGTGATGGCCTATCATCTGCTTCTAATTCACTTCCTTTAAACATTCTTTGAAGCATCTTGGGTTGCATTAAAAAAGTTACATTGTATCCTTTTTCTTTTTTCATCACAGCAACTTTACAAAGAGTTAATAATTAGAGAAAAAATAATTTCGTTTGAATTAAAAGGAAACAAAAACTCTGTTGGGAACCTTTATTGAAATCAACGTTAAACCAAAACGAACCCTCTATAATACTTTAATGTTCCTGAACTTACTTTCCTTGCTTTAATAGCACAAAACTTTGTTATATTCCATGTCTAGATTTCTTACATAATATCACATTGAATCATCCGTCATTCTCTCTCCTCCACACTCCTCCTGCGATCACTCTGAGATTGTTTATTTGGCTTATCTTCAGTAATAATTACACCGCCGCGCTCATGACACAGTTTCCCGGAAGTCCGTCTCATGAAAGACGGCCGAGAAAATAGATCTATTTTTGAGCCGCTACCATTTAGCTGATCTGACCTTTCCAGCTATTCTCTGAATCGTCTGGATTCAATTCATCGACACAGAAAGAACTGGTTTAGTGTGTCAGATGCTGTTTAACATGAGCTATACGTCACATCAGCGTTTGTCTGCTGTAGAGAGCTTTGCTGAAAAGAACTCGTATGATTATGATTTGAGTCAAGAAGCTTCACGATGTTTTAAAATGATTATAATTATAAACCAATGAAACACGACATCACTATTCACAAAACAGATTCAGTATACAGTGATGCAAAACGCTTTTATCCAGAGTGACTTGAAGAACACGACAAAGAGATTTCAGATCTTTATGTGATGTTCAGAAGATCAATGCATCCGTGAGGAACAGTGAGAGAGAAAGAGAAGTTTCCTGAAATTGATTTTGTGTTTGAGCTGAAGCTTCTTGTCGCAACAATGCGCAAGAATGACGTAATTTCCTCAGATGAGTGATGGAAAAACAAGTTTACAGACCTGCGACTTTAGGCTACATCAGTCTATTGTGGATTTGTCTCCGTTGTATCAATCCGTCCGTATCGGCACAGCAGTCGTCGGTATTTTGTCTATTCAAACCCCCATCGCACAACAAACACGCAGCTCCCAGCTGTCAGGAAAATAGAAGTTCATTGAGAAAGCATAGAAAAATAAAAACACAGCCAGACAATAAAAGAGTCAAATGTAAACAAGACGCCAAAGAAGGCATAAGGTAATCACGGCTTCTTTTGATAAGAAAAATATTGCCGCCTAACAATACCACAACTTGTTAGAATGTAGAAGCAAAATGTATTTAATGTTTGATTATCCTGCTGCTTTCACAAAATCACACATCACACATTGTGTGGTCTTGGCGATGATCAATATTTACAGACCGCAACATTCACACTACAAATAAAAACAAATAAAAAAAAAAATACTAATAAGTAATCCAATAAATAAAAGAAAAGTTCACAGAATAAAGAAAATATGCTGTTATTTACTCACCCTGGGCCACCAAGATGTAGGTCATTGTTTTCATTAGAAAAGTGAAAAAGATTTTTTTGAAATCTGGATGATTCATAAATGAGTAAAATAAGCAAAAACTAAAAAATCAGTTCAGAAGGATTTTTACATCTTGGCAAATCCATATGAATTCATACGATCTCTTTCATACGTTTTCGTACAATTGCACTGGGTCTTCAAGGTTCAGACTACATTTACAGACGCAACCTACGATGACTCACCCACTTACAAACACCATTCTGAGAATAAATCACAGTTAATACATGTACAATTAAAGTCTAGCAGACAAGAATTAAAAGAAAAGAAAAGAAATCATACCTCTGAACTTTCACATTTAACCTGCTTGTGAAAGTTCAGACATTGCAACAGTACTTTATTCACAGGCTCTTTCTAGACTTTTCCACACACACACACCTTTCATTACAGATTCATGTCATAAGGACATTGAGAGATTTGTATGACCTTCAGACTACTCAGCATTCATCTGTTTAAATGTGATTTAAAGTCACAGATACATGCTGATGATACACTTCATTCGTGTTCGCTTAAATTTCAAAGTTACATTTCGTTTGAATCTTTAGCTTTTGTAGTTTTTACGTACTGCTTTGACATTTCTGCAACAAAACATGACTGCTAACTTCTTCAAATCCCGCACTCTAAAAAGTGCAAGGATGTTTTTGACCCATGTTGAGTAAATATTGGACAGAACACGCTGCTGGGTTAAAATTACCCAAAGCTGGGTTATTTTCACTCAATTGATGGGTTGTTTTTACCCAACCATGAGTTAGAACAATCCAGCCATTGGGTTGAACTAACCCAGCATAGGGTGGAAAAATAACCCAGCATTGGGTAGAAAAATAACCCAGCATTGGGTAGAAAAATAACCCAGCATTGGGTAGAAATACATTTACATTTAGTCATTTAGCAGACGCTTTTATCCAAAGCGACTTACAAATGAGGTAAACAATGGAAGCAATTGGAACATAAGACAACAAAATGTGCGGTAAAACTGGTCAGATAAAGCCTAGCTAAGGACGTTTTTTGTTGTTGTAGAGAATGAAACTACAGGACCGGGTGGTGCTGGCAACATGACTCGTGAAGTTTAGCTGATCATCAATTACCACCCCCAGGTTTCTGGCTGTTCTTGAAGGTGTAACGGTTGACAAGGAGAGGTTGTGATGAATCTTTGGGTCGGCCAGAATCACAAGCAGTTCTGTTTTTGCAAGGTTCAGCTGCAGGTGATGGTTCTTAATCCAGAGTGAAATGTCACTCAGACATGCTGAGATGCGTGCAGAAACAGTCGGATTGTCAGGCTAGAATGACAGGTTGAGTTGTGTGTCATCCGCATAGCAGTGATAGGAAGAGCCATGTTTCTGAATGACTGAACCTAGGGATGTCATGTATATGGAAAAGAGCAGCAGGCCTCTTTGAAGACTGTGGGAAATGTCCCAGTGGTGAGAGACGAGTTGATGATGTGGGTCGGAGCAGAGACAACCGATGGACTGGGGATGGGATCCAGCAGGCAGGTGGTAGTTTTGTTAGAAGCAATGACCTTGGAGATGTCCGCTTCAGTTAGGAGAGAGAAAGAGGGGAGCGAACACGTGGGCATTTGGTATTGTGTTCTGTCCAATATTTACCCAACATGGTCAAAAACAGCCCAGCACTTTTTAGAGAGCATGACTACAATCATATTAAAAGTAAGATGACAGTATTTTTTATTACTGGGTTATCTTACTGTTTGCAGATCGTTTTAAGTTGAACTAAAAGGCATAACATTATCACATTTTTTCTAGACAACAGTGAGATTAAATTGAGGCCTATGCCTCTTCTGCTTTTCAGATGAGATTATTTCCAAAATGACTCCGGTAATCTACTGAGTTCAAAAGAGATCTCAACATTGTCTCCAACTTCAGATTTGTAAAGACACCAAAGTTGGAGATTTCATTCATTTATGACAGATTTCAAAAACACCAGTGACTTCTGTGATACTGTCATAACTGTGATCTTCAGTAAAATAAGAAAAAGTCAATTCAAGGAAGTTGTTAAAAATAATGAATCCAAAAATGTATAGACGCTGGTTCAACACTGGTCTAGAAGAATTTCCTGTTTCAGTTTTTACAACCAACATGTATAAATCAAATCAAAATGTTAAACCAATATCTTTATATGTAAGATTACAAAAAAATACAAAAATCAAACCAGAAGTGCTTCTGGACCAGTGTTTACATCTTGCAAGTCTAGACGGTTTGATCGGACACATGCGCTGGCCCGAAATATAAATATAACAATTTATTTTATATTTAATTTAAATCAATATTATATTCATATTTTATTGTATATTAATTGTTGTAAATTAAGTTAAAACTACTCAACACATAACTAACTGGGCAACATAACATTTGTTTATGTGGTTGCTGCTGAAACCATCTATAGCAAATATTTTATCGGTAGAAACTGCTCTTTGTGAGCGAAGCCTTCATGAAATTATTTTTAGAAATCATTTTGCAGTAATGGTGGACAACTGAAAAGGTCATGGAAATTCATCGCTCAAACGTTGATTGTGTTGTGAGGACCATGAACAGGGATCTGTGATAACAGGACATTATTTTAATGTGACATTTTTGCGCCATGTTCAAGTCAAATTAATTTCACAACAGGCGGTTGTAAAACGTCAGCGAGTCATTTGACAACATACGACAGCCGATGCTCTGCATCAACAAAAAAATACAGTTTATGAGTAAAATTACATGGAACTGAATGAATGAAAAATAGACAGTAAATGAGTGTGAAACAGCAGGATGTGAAAAATATGAAGAGACCGCATGAGCAACGGAGGTCAGAAGAGCAACAGAGCATTAAAGATGAGGAAATGAGAGAAAGAGAGACTGCATTGTGTAGAATCACATCTGTTCTTGTGTGTAAAGCTCGATAATAAAAACTGTCTGCGTGAATGAATTGTTCACCTTATAAGATGTGCTCCGACAATTGTACGCCAATTGCAATTTTACTTGTGTATTTACGCCAATGTTTGCGTGCATATGATACACCAATTTTAGCGTGCATGCATATTTGTCAACCTGTCCATTAATCCAAACCCTAAACTTAACGTTATTACTTAACGTCATTATTTCAGTGTTTCTTTATGTAGCCTATGTTGGAAAATGGCGGCTCTGTGTCAAAGGCGTATTATTTCCTTGCAAAAATTGGCTTAGCCTATATATACACGTAAAACTGCAATTTGGCGTATTTATTTTACTGGTTTAGCACCTGCGTGTTATACGCATTTCATGTGAACGAGGTGGATTTTACTAGTAAATGATTCTTAAGAAACGTATCCAAACCTGTCTCACAGCAGTGGTTTCATTGCTCAGATCGGATGTGGAACAGCGGGCATGAATACGGCAGATCTGAGGAGAGGAAAATCAGAAACAGTGGGAAGATAATAACTGCAATAGAGATTTTCTACTGTCCACACAATTGTGTGATGACTGCCTGTATCCTCACACAAACTTTCATTATTAACTTATATATCTATTAACCATTAACTTATAGCTGCAACCACTGATGTTCAAACAGCAAAGGGCTGTTCACACTATACAGATGATAACAGTAACTATAAACAAAAGCGTTCACAACATAAGATATTATAGGTCAGTTCTAAGCGCGCACACACTGCAGTGTTACAGTCACATTGGGGAATGTACACAAAAAATCTGAAAAAAAAACTTATTTTAATATAAATAAACTGTAAAAAAAAAAAAAAACTGCTGGGCTCGCTTTCACGTTTGCAGGCTTTTCTGTATTTTTTACGTTTTTTGACCGTATTTCAAAATTACAAGAAAAATTTGTCGAACAAAATAGTAAAATTCTGTTTTTTTGTTGACATTTTATTTGGAAAATGTTTTAAAAATTCTGTAAAATTACGTGGTTGTTTTTTACAGTGTAGATGACCAAGAACATTCAAAATAGCCATGCATTGTTTAGATGGCATGCAGATCTGCATTCTCAGCTTCAGAGAATTCTCAGTGCATGCTGGGATACTTTTTAAAAAACATTAAAGGAGCTTGTATGCTGCACACTTGCTTTTCCTTTAGTAGCCTACCTATTTCAACAACAAAAAAAACCTTAACATTCTATTCAAGAAATTCAGAATAAATTAACCATTTATTTATTGGTTTACACCACAAATTACAAGCAAGTCTTTGGATCTACATAAGATCATGAGAACCGTAAGCTTAGTTAAACGTGTTGAAAATGTTGACTAAGATAAAGAAACATCAATCTATACGACAACAACTTGAGAGGTGAAACACAGCAAATCAATAAAGATGCAGGGGAGACATTCTCCATCTTTCAGACAGATGAAAACCCCTCACTTTCTCTTCAAGAGACTCATCCGATCTATAAACTAAGAGCAAAGCAAGGATTTCCATAAGGTGAGGTATAAACATCAAAAAGGGCCACTGGGCCACGACTGCCCTATTAACGCAAGCGCTTTCAATCCATTCAAAATGAAACTCTATCATTCTTTAAATGACAAAAATATATATTGCTATCACATTATTCGCAGGGAAAAGACGGACATCATGGGAAATCAATTGTACATTGTGGCATAACACTGCAAAAAATGACTTTCTTACTTAGTATTTTTGTCTTGTTTTCCAGTAAAAATGTCGAAAGATTCTTATATCAAGATATATTTTCTTGATGAGCAAAAAATAGTGAATTTGCGCTTAAAACAAGCAAAGAAAACTGCAAATGGGGTAAAAAAAAAACGTAATTTCTTAGTCACTAAATTTAAGATATTTTTCTTACCCCATTGGCAGATTTTTTTGCTTTTTTAAGCACAAATTCGCTTTAATTTCTTTCTTTATTTTTTTGTCTAAAAACAAGACCTATTTTTTTGCTCATCAAGAAAATATATCTTGATATAAGAATTTTTCGACATTTTTACTGGAAAACAAGACAAAAATACTAAGTAAGAAAGTCATTTTTTGCAGTGTTATGCCACAATGTACAATTGATTTCCCATGATGTCCGTCTTTTTCCTCGGACCGATAACGTGTAGGTGCTCCGTGATTCATTAGTGAAATTCTTTTGCAGTATTATCGGTTGTCCTGCGAATAACGTGATAGCAATATATATTATTAAAGAAGTATAATTACAGAAAGTGGAGTTCATTGGAGGACGTCAGACAGTGTTGGTGTCAGTTTCTATGACACATTAACTCATTCATGATGCCCAGAGAGACTGCACACACATCCTGATTTATTCAACACATCACCAGTGCAGCAGTGTTAGGGGGATTTTTTTACCCGGCAGGCAACCTGATATATGACCTTCATATCCTGAACAAGCAAAATATTATAATGAAAAGAAAATCTATTTTTTGTCTATCCTTGTATCAGGTTGTGGGTTTGTGCCATTGTAAAAGTAAAGTAAGAATTTAGTAAATAACTATAGTTTTACTACAAATACCACGGTTAAACTAAGGTTTAAATACAAATTTAACCAAAAAAAGTCATTTTAATTCGCCCATCTAAGGTTAATCTGTATTTGCTTTCATTTTTCAAGTGTATTTTCTTTTCGCATATCAATTTCAATACACTGCAGATACTTCAAGGTTGTTTGCTATGGAAAGCTTTTAATGTTGCATTACAACGATTTCACATCTAAACACTTTGTGTGGAGACACGTACTCGCTTAGACATTAAAAACCTTTTCAACCGACCCGGGCGATAAACTATTGATGCTGTAATGAGAACGTCAATCATCACTGCAGTTCTCTGATCCGAAGCTGATCTCTGTCATATAAAGAGGGAAACCAAGCGTTTGAGTAAATAAAAGCAGCCACAAGTTCCTAGAACTACAATAAAACACCCTTATAAGAAAGAAGTTTGCTATTAGTATTATTCTTTTAAATTAAAGACATGAAAGTAAACTTTCAGTCTCATCTTTATGTACATCTCAGAAATATATACGTAAAAGAAATATTTGTACTCGGTCTTTTAATCGAGATAGGCCGAATTACTTTGTTTAACTGTCTTATAAATATATTTAATATAATATATAGCATTGAGTAAATAAAACAAAGTAAAAAAATTCATACATAAATAAGAATATATTATTATTAAAAGGCATACATATATAGTAAACTGTATGATGTTAAATTCACTTAAAGAAAACTTACAAACTTACTTATACAAACTACCTTCAAGTTTCAAATGCACTTTTATAAACTAAAAAATGTGCCACAAGTGGTTTATACTCAGTATACTTGTAGTAAAGTTGCAGTACAAACAACAAACTCAAACTAGCATGGGTTCAATCCCAGGATTGCACATATCCAACAAATGTAAAGTATAGTCGCTTTGGATAAAATGTAAATGATAAGTTGCTATAAAAAGTACACTTAAAAATAGACTTATTTTTTACTTTAGTAAAATGAGCATATATATAACCATGGATTTTTGATCAAAATAATCTATTATCATACCATTACTGACAAATATACTCAAGCACACTTTAAGTTTTGCTTTTAGCATTCAAGTGTGTGTCAATAAATTTCACTAATAGCCCAAGTAACAAAAGCAAACCTGTGAAACTCTTTCTGTCAACACTGAGCTTCTACAACATCAGTTATTTCTCCTGCAGTCTGTAGCTTTAAATCTGTCAGGAGGACCGCTGGCCATCATCTGTTAATGGGCTGTTGGCTTGTTGTTTTGTGACAGGAGGTTGAGCGCTCCGTCTCTGAGGCAGTACATTTGGCATATCATGTCTATAATGAGAGCAGGACTGCCAGAGAGATGACTGGACGTCTCCAAGACGGGTTCTACTGGCCTCAGTTAGTTCAGATTGTACTGACCTGATTCTAAAACGTGGCCCTTGAAACTGAAATTAGAAGAACTAAACACGTTGGACAGAATGTATATAAAAACTACATCCTGTGGTAATATCTAGAAGATATTGGTGACTAATTCAGATGAATTTGAACATCTTATCTGTTTACATTACATTTACATTTATGCATTCGGCATCTGTTAAGGTGGGCTTGCTTAGTCCTCCGACTCTCTTCTGATCCTGTGCTTTGAACTTGACAGCCCTGTAAACACTTAAAATATGAATCTAAACACAAGCTTGACATTTTTGCCAATCTTGACAATTCAATCATATATTTTCAATTATTTTTCCCAAAAATTAAGCTTTTATAAGGTCACTTATGACTTATTAAAAAAATCAAATTATAAATAAATTAGTTAAATAATGATATAAAATAAATGAATATATATAAATTATTATAATAGGCCTATAATATCAAATAAACTGTTAAATAACATAAAATTATAGATTATTCGATTTTTATGGAATTGTATGCATTGATGGGACAGAAAGCCATTTATTTTTACTGATTTTCATAAGGTTTTAGAATAACACACTGTAAAAAATAAATGTCGGTTCAGCTTAAAAAAATAAGTAACCTGGCTGCCTTAAAATTTTGAATTAAATCAACTTAAAAATATTAGTTAACATAACGAATTTGTATGAAATTCATTAGCTTTTTAAGTTGAATGAACTCAAAATTTTAAGGCAGCCAGAGCCAGGTTACTTATTTTTTTAAGTTAAGCACCCAATTTATTTTTACAGTGTATATATATATATATACCGATAGCAGTATCATGTACTCATATGTATTCTTCATGAATGATGAATATATGAATGAATCAACATCGGAGAAGAAATAATGGCAGAACACTTTTATGTACATCAGAACATCACCGTGTCTTTGTATTTAACCTTCAGCCTCTCTTTCTGCCGCCAGAACTGCGCTGTCAGCGTCTGTGCAGCCAAGTCCCGAACAAGAGATGCAAATCTTTAAACAGGCCCTTCTACAAAAACGAACATTCATTTAAAACACAATCGCTTTTTTTACATTCAGCGAACCTTTCCAATTTCATTCCCATTAGCTGGCGGGTGAATGTCAAACAGCTCAGATCTCCTGGCGAGGCAGAAGGAGGCTGTTGAGACGAGTCAAATGACGGCTTGATGAAGCGAAACCCGTCAGGTTTCCAAATCGCTTTAAGGTTTTTTGGGTCTTGTATCGCTGAGGGCCACCGGCTGTGGCTGCAAGTGCGAAGTGAAAAGAGGATCATGGGATATGCCACAGAGGTCTGATGCAATCTACAGAGGCTTCAGATTATTCCAGAAGTTTTTCTCAATACTCTGGATCATGGCTAATGATCAAGACTTAGCAAAACCAGATTTAGCAATCCCAAATGAAGTAGACAGTTAGAAACTTTGCACTAGTTATTCAGCCCTTACTGAACCTCACACTTGAAATTAAGATAAGACAGAATGAACATCTGGTTCATCTCTACCTTGGAGAGCAGAAGCGAGATGCTGAGTCTTTGAAGAGTTTTCCGCTCCAGAATGTTATTCGGGAAGGTGTTAGTATTCTGTGGAGGCATCAGGACTGTTGAAAGCCTGGAGGGGGTTCTGACATGTCCATGCTGAGATGAGCCGGATGCTGGAGGTGGGAATGATTGGAAAATGATCCGAACTCTTTGAGCGTTCAGCGGCTTGCTGATTCCCACGTCTGCCAACAGTGAACAGCTGAATTCTATATGAGCAATTTCTTCAGTGTCATTTCTTCACCCCGGTGTGCTGGAGACTTCAAAGCGAGATGTTCAGGGTGTTTGATTAAAAAGTGGAGCTGGGTACGTAAATCCAGCTTATATGAGGTTTGTTACATGACCCTTAAGACCAAGCACAGGAAACCTTTCAGAAATTATCTTCCTTGTTGGTACACTGTCAAAATCAGAACTTAACTCAAAGATTTCTAGTGACTTGTTGCATCTACTTCTTTTTAAATATCAAGTTGGAAAAACTTTTGGCAACAATCGGTTTCTTAAATTTGAGAAACTGATCTCTTTCAAGTCCCTGAAAAATGTTGAGTTGAGGTCTGAAATTGTTAAGTGGTACACAATGTACATTCAAGTAACTTACTCATGTCCAAAAAAAATACAAACATAGTTTTGTTATGCAAGCTTCTGATTCATAAATCATGCCCAGAAAAATCTTTGAGGCAATTTATTACTTTTCATCAAACGGTGTACAAACAAAATTGTAAAGTTGCCATTAATAAGAACCAGTTTACTTCTTCCATGATTTTCTTCCAGTTTTTTCTTCCCCCTTTGCTGTAAGTCCAGAGCTGGTGAAATTTGTTTCGACACCTTGCAATACTCATTCGTCTTCAGCTTGTTTCCCCAGGATCATCCAAGGATTGAGTTTGGTTATGATGGTTTCTTATTAGGGTCCAACTAGTAACCCCCACATAACTCTTCTGTGGACTTCTCTTCCAAAAACATCTTGTACGAAGTTTGAGCCAAAAAATAGTTTCTTATTTGTTCTGTACATAAAAGTGTTTCTATTCTCAAAGTTTGCTTTGTGAATTATTTTGTAGATTGTTATGATGAAGCTGTTTAGACCAACAATGCACTAATATGATTTTTTAAGATACCTTTTGGTCAATACGATGTTTGCAACTTGCATTCAAATATATTGATCTCATTTCAAATGATTGTTTGTAACATGCCAACATTATAAAAGAGGAACAAAGAAGATAACATCACTTTCAGAGGTTATTTTTTATATTAAATACTTCTTACTAACAACATTAACACATATTCAACTTAATATTATAGAATAGGAATGCATGATATATTATCGTCCATATCAGCCGATAAATGGTCACTTTTAATGTTATCGTATCGGACCGATAATAAAATCAGGCCAATATATTAAAGCCGATAAATAAATTGTAAAATACTCACAAACTATTGAGAACACTTACTATAACTTGTTTATTAAATAAACATTATACCAGGAGTGTAAGAGTTAAAGAATCTAGTGAAAAGTAGGCTTGGTGCATGATTTTCAGGAAAAAAGAGAACAAAATTTTGCCTTGTTTTCAGCTGTCAATGTTTTAAAATAAAAGCAGTTGTCCACTTTTTGCCTTTTGTTTATGGCTCAGTAAAATGTTAGATTGACATACTTTACATCAGCCAATATATCAGCTATCAGATTCCACTGTTAAAGATTATTAGTTGTTATCAGCCTGAACGTACATATGGGTGCATCGCTATTATAGAACATTACATACAAAATAAATGTGCCGAGGGTTTAAAATTCATTTATTCAATTATTGGCCATTAATACATCAGTGCATCTTAAATGTATACACTTTTCTGTGGAAGAACTAAAAGATTTTTCTGAGACGGCATGTGCCACTTTTCAAGGTTTTTGCAGGGATTGTCAGACCTTTCGTTGTCTGAAAGCTTTGCACTGCACAACAACAAACTTTAAAGTGTTCAAGAAACCCTTGTACTAAAGGAGCAAGCACGATTACTTTGGTCGACGTCTCAAGTCTTTGATCATAACGCTGACTTTACGCTTCTTGTCCCTCGAGCAATCCGAGTGCAGGGTGCGAAGCCTCTGTGCTCAGCAAGCCTTCCTGAACCGAAGTTTTCCCCATGACTTTGTTGCCTCTGTGCTCAGCAAGCCTTCCTGAACCGAAGTTTTCCCCATGACTTTGTTGTTTTACACTGCGTTTCAGCACAAACGCTTGCAAAGACACGAGAGGTCTTTTCTTTCAGAAGTGGCTTGATTTCAAGAGGACTGTCAAAACGGTCCAAATGGCACCTCGGGGACATGATGTATGCTCGACTTCCATTGTCCCCTCTCATCAAACCAGAGGAGAGAAATGTCGAGAGACGGTCACCATCCATCTCGAAAGCCCTTGGCAATTTAATGCAGAACTTTCAGACTCGTCTTGAGAATTCCAAAGTCTGCTGTCAGTGTCATCAAAGGAGAAATTGTGCAAACATAACCGTGCTGCTCTTCACCGACTACCGCATGTAGCCGGCTGCCCACATCCCTAACCAAAACATGTGACTTATCTGGAATAGCAGCGTGGTTTTTCGTGGTTTTCATGATGACCATGTGGTGTTAATAGGAGCTCACTGTCTGGAACACATCTTAAAAATAGACACAGGCAAAAGATGACAGTTTCACTGCCTTGTTTATATACAATGTCATAAAAAAGGTAGAAAAGCAAAACATAAACGCATGATACAGCTGAAGATAAAAGAAAAACGGCACAGGACAATTCGTTTTAAAGCATTCGTGTTACACGAGTAAGACAAACACCGCTCACTATCTCTCCAGACACACAGAAATGCTGTTTTCTCACCATCTGATCATTTTTAAAGTGAATCTCATCGTTCATATTTTACCCTAAAGTTGAAATAAAATCTGTTTTGTGTCAAGACAATGAAGTTTGTTTTTAGGACTATTAAATCACAGCTTTGCATTTTGTAAAAATCATTTTACACCTTCCATAAACTTAAACTAGGCTTGATAATAATATCATTTTGCATAAAACCTTTATGGTATACTTAAAGTGAAAATTCATTCCAAAATTTATTTTCATTTCATTTCGTCACTCCTGAATGACCATTTTTTTGCGTGAACTATAACTTTGAGTTTCTTTAGGCACAATACAACTTTCTTAGCGTGTTTTTGATGATTTTTACCTTTAATCCTCAACAATCCTGAATTGAGATAAACAATAATGATCACATTTACCCTACAGTACAAAGCCAAGCATCATCAAAGCTTTCATCCAGCGATGAAACAAAGCTTTCATCCGAACTGTCCGCTACCAGTAATATTGCACAATCACAGTTCTATGACATCACTTCCCTTATCTGTTTGGTATCCCTACAAAACACACTGCATCCCTACGGATACTTACTGTAGTATCTAACATGCCTGGATTCAATCTGCGACGTAGGCGAAGGTAACTACATGAACTAAACATGAGCATCACAAATCAAAAGTCAAAAGTGTCCTGAAATACCCAAATTATTGGAACAGTTTTTGAGTTTTGTTATTCAGCTTTTGCCTCTATGAAGATCAGCCGTCTGTGTTTTTATCATCAGCTGGAGGATCTGTGATTTTTACATCAGAAGAAGAGGAGCAATTTAAAGGATGAGAGTTCTGTGATTTGACATCAGCTTGATGTTTATTTGCTGATGTTGCTTCTCTGTCCCTTTTTTCTACCTTAACACCTTCCTCCACGTTCCGCTCGCCATCCGCCTTTCTCTTCTTTCTGTTCTTCGGGATTGCGTCTTTATTTTCTTCTATCTTCAGCTCAATCTTGACTTCCTTTTTCCAAGCGCCGAATGGAAGGATGTCGAGGTCTCCCCCCGAGGTCTCGCACAGTGTCGGCCCCGTCCACTCAGGAATCTCCAATCCCAGAAGCTTCATCAGCTGACCCATGACCTCATCGACGTAGCCGTGGATACGCAGGTGTGCATGCTTGTCCTACAAAATCAAAGTAACAATGTTGAGTACAAACTACCTGAAAAACATTTTATTCTAAAACGAAGACTCTGTTATCATTTATTTACTCATGCATGAAGTTTTGGAACAGCATAAATGGTAAATAAATCACGTCAGAAGTTTCCTTTTTAGGAAAGCACATTATTTAAAGAAAGAACTATCCACTGAATAAACAACATTTTAAAATAAATTTGCGCTCGTGAGGCCTGTTGTACAAAGAAAGTTGAACAAGAGTTGCAGAAAGTGTTTCTGCACAAAAAAAAACAAACATAAAAAGTCAAAAACAAAGCTTTAACATAATTTAACCAATTGCAAAAACTGAGACGTGGAATAAAACATGCAGCATGTGTATCAGTGTTTTAACTTCAGATGAAAAAATTTTTTTTTTAGATCGGCAAAAGAGCCTTAAAACAAAGTCAAACCCGGACCGACAGAATTAATGTTTTCCAAACATTCTGGTGACATAATGAATTCAGAATTAAACTGACAGACACAAGCAAAACAAGCTTAAAAAGTATGATGCTTCAGCTGTAAAGCCCCTTAATACAATTTGTTTTAATATTTAGTTTAGTTTAGCAGAGTTGAACTCACGTGTTTGGTGGTCTGAAGGTTGACTATAACCACTTTCCCTCCTGTGCGTTTGGTTAACAGAGGTAGATCTCCACTGGGTTTAATTTGCAGAGAAGTGCCCAATGTCAAGGCCAGGTCTGCTCGCCTGATAAAGGAGAGACGTGCACATTGCTGTTCAGAATGTTCATTACGGACCACATAAAAGAAAACAAGACTCACAATAACAGCTGCTGGGTTCTGTTCATGTGTCGCTTTTCTGCAGCTCAGTGGTTAGAGCATGGTGCTAGCAACGTCAAGGTCATGGGTTCGATCCCAAGGATTGCACATACTTAGAAACAAGTGTATAACGTAAAATGCAATGCAAGTCGCTTTGGATAAAAGCGTTTGCCAAATGCATAAATGTAAATATGTCAGAATTACTGAATACGTGTAGTTCACACTGATGTCAGACTTTGTGCAAAATTAAATATTCTATCATCATTTATTCATCCTCATGCCATTCAAAACCTGTATGACTCATTTGAGAAATTTCACTGGACTTCCCAAAGATTCAAGGTATGAACTTTTGCTCCACGTTGCAATGATGTTTTTTCAGCAAAAATTTATTATTATTGTTGTTTACATTAGAGGGTTTGGATTTAAACACACTGACATCTTACAGTAAGTATAAAACTTTTAAACATAACTCATCCTGATGAATGACAGACTTTCTTGGAATCGTTTTTTCTACGAATGCAATGCATGTCGCTTCGGGTGAAAGTGCCAAAAAACATAAATGGAATCCTTTTCAAACAGGTAGTTCCTCCTTTAAAATGCAACATCAGTTTGGAGACAGACGGTGACATTTCAGGATGCTAAAAGCTCCAATCCTCCAAAAAACATCAAACTGACATTTGCAACTAAATCAAACCTGACAGCTCAAATAATAAAACTATTGTGAATCTGGGTAAAGTGAAAAGACCGTTTTGAACACTGATCTTTTATGTACTGACCCAATAACAGATTTTTGTTTATTTATTAGCTACAAAAGAAGAAAAAAAGATACAAAAAGAATCAAATAATAATAATAATCAATATAATTTTAAAATAAAATAATTATTAATAATAAAACATTGTTTAGAAGCTTACCATTGTAAATCTGGGTAAAGTGAAAAGACTGTTTTGAACACTAATCTTTTATGTAGTGGCTAAATAACAGATTTTTGTTTTTTTAAGCTACAAAAGTTTGAGTTTTTATGTGTAAACAAAGCTGAGCTGTAACAGCTAAAAAAAGGTTTCTATTTTTTCACACTTCTATCAGAAATTCTGTTTTATCTGAACTTAATTCACTTGAGGAGTAGATCACGAACATTTGAAGTAAGTGAAAAACAAGTTTGTTTCAAAACTCGAGTGACCTCATCCCATAAGAGATGGAATTGAAAAGTGGAAACAGTGAAAGTAAAAAATGACACATTAATATGTCTTAACAGGAGCTTGTAGAACTCCGATTGGATTTCTGGTCTCGTGTGTTCTCGGGAAACTCAACGGAATGACCCCGATTTCACCTGAACACTCCGTCTCTGATGTTGTCAATTAATCCCAGAGTGCCGTGCATCCAGGGTTTCTCCAGCTGTATTTTCCTATTTGTGTATATGTGTGTCTACCTGAACTTTTGACTGTTTAATTTACATTTATACAAAATAACATATAATCACTCGTGTGTCATTCCAAACCTGTAAGACATTTATTCTTCTGCAGAACACAAAAGAAGATATTTTGAAGAACGAACAACATTGGCTCCCATTATATGAACACAAAACCACAGAGACATTTCTCAAAATATCTTCTTTTGTGTTTCACAGAAAAAAACTGTTTTGTTATTCTCAGAAAATTCATCTTCCATACCGGCACGCTTCATCTGCTCTGCTGAGGTCTCTGTCAGGCAGCGAGTCCTCCCAGTCCAATATAGTGCTGATCAGTTTGCCTCTGTCGAAAACACACACGCACAATCTATGAGTAACAGCTACAGTAATCTGAGGGGGCGTACACACATGGCATGAGCTATTTTTACATTTTTAGTCTAAAGTACACGAGCGTCATACTTTCGCCGTTGCTTAGCATTTTTATTGGCTTGCATCACCAAGGCTGTTACCCAGAGTAGTGCGTCAATGTCACTTTCATAAACCCAAGACATTAGATCACAAGAGCTTGAATATGATAATTCACACACACAGAATCTGAATAAAGTCACCTGCAGGATCGGAGTCCTCTGGAACGCGTGACCTCGCAGTAGCGCCCGGTTGGCTTCAGCCCCATCACTCCAATTACCGTGTCCCGAACGTATTGTCTGAAACGGTGCAGAGCAAAACTGCTTATTGCTGTGCCAATGAGAAAACCTGCACAGAGTTTGGTGTGCGATCGATAGCGCTCTGTTCTCAAAGGGTTTATCTGTCAGAAGCAGAACTATGATACACATATTTAATCAATACTCCATCTATATCAATGTCAAACATACAATCTGCACTGAACAAATAAAGATTAATCAATATCCGGAGTAAATGTGTACAGCTTCGGGGAAAAGACAATTCAGCTACATTTCTGTCCAGTGCTGGAGTGTAACATGTGATTTGGGAATGACACAAGCTGGACTCAAAAGACAATGTAGTCGCATGAGCACCACAAGTATCCAAACACAAAAATGTTGACGGGCAATTCCATGCAAATGTCAACCTTACCATGAAAAAGAATGACGTTTTTACCATCCAGATAGCACAAATGTCAACATTTGGTGCTTCAAATACTCATGTGAGGTCTCAAAGCATGTTTTTATTTGTTATCAAGCGACCGGCAACCAATACGGAAGTGACTTCAACTGCAATTCATCAACTGGCCACTTGGAGGCTGGTTTCAAAACATAGCAGAATCTCATTGCACCCCATGTTAAAATGCCCATGTTTACAGCCTGGTACAAAAAATGGTTTTGGTCTATATAGCTAATTTTGCCCTTCATGACATATGTGAGGGGGGTGAATTTTTATTAATAACCCATCCGTTTAAATGATATTAAGCCTTACAATTCTGCATAATTAAGAGCGTGACCACTTGAGTGACGGGTGGATTGAGGTTGCCATCTCTACAGTATATGGTCTTTACTACCCTCAGCTCCACCCACATCCCGCCTCTTTGCCAATTTTCGATTATTAAGGAGTGGAGCACGGTAAAGTGCTACCAAGATGGCGACGACCGGCTCCATCCACTTTAGATTTCAAAATTGCTCTTCACAAACCTACGGGTGACGTCCATGTTTGTAGTGTATGATTTTCAATAGACAGGTAAGTGCCTTTTCCAGGATTGTCACATCTAATACAGAATTCATATTCCTTTTGAATGGACACATGAAAATTAAAATAAAGTAACTATTTTATGTTCTTCAGGTTTGTGCATTTTAATTCAAAAGTATTTAGTCTCTCAAAAAAGCATCCCTTTTGTCACAGCCATAACGCATGTATATTTGCTTTTCTTAAAAGGAAAACTTGTGCATAGACAGATTTATTTCTGATGTTTACACGCCACAAGGGTTTAGTGAAACATAAACAGATGGTTCAGTATATTGGTAACAAATACATTTACTGAACATTTATGTGTCACATCCATAACGCAAAATGTCACATCCATAACGCTAAAATTGCCCTGATAATTTAACTATTTAACTCTATGTCACGGATGGCCTAGGGGTGAGTAAATAAACAGCAAATTTGAATTTTTCGGTGAACTATCCCTTTAACAAACTTTGAGGTAGATGAAATGAAAGGCATGTCTGATGTTCTTCCATTTCTTGAAATGGTTTAAATTTGATGTATCAGTTCAGTCATCTGTTTTGCTTAGAAACCCATAAAAAAAAAAAAACATTGTTTAAAGAACTGTTTTACAGTACATACACCTGCTTAATAACACTATGAAGATAACGGTCCAATGACAAACATTTACAACAGGCTCGATGAACATGTAACATGTATGTTTAAAAAGATGGTCAACATACTTGCCACATTTCTCACAATCTTCAACAAACATGTTCCCGTGGAGTTCCGAGAGTCGATCCCTAAAGGAGATAAAATATGAGAAAATTAAATAAATATGACATTGGGAGGTGGAAAGATTTAAAGGGATAGTTCACCCAAAAATGACTTCATGTCATAGCAAATCTCATTTGTATGACTTTCTTTCTTCTGCAGAACACCAAGGAAGATATTAAAAAAACAAAAAACATTGGTAACTTCCATTGTATGGACACAAAAGGAAACTTCTTTTCCATTCCACAGAGTCATATAGAGGTTTTGAACAACGTAAGAGTGAATAAATAAAAAATAAATAAAAAAATCAGATTTGTTTTGGTGAACTATCCCTTTATCATGCAGAATTAGGTGTACAGTCAACTTCAATTTTACTATTTTTTTCGACATGTGATTTCATCTGTAGTTTATTCATATTCAAATACGCATGCACACGCACAATACAACATAATTACGTTCACTCAACATGATAAATTAACATTAACAGCCGTGACTCATCTATCCAGAACAAATTATGTTGATTTCATTTTCTGACAGTGGCAGAAAATAACAAGAGTCAATCAGCACAAGACATCACATACAAGATGGGGATCAACTAACCAATAAAATCATTAAATGCTTGCCCACAACAGAAGAGCCTTTATACACCCGAACCTAAACTCATTTGATCTCACGCTTAAACAGTCTACATACATTAAATTAAGCTTACAACATGTTAAATACTTCATCTTTAAACATTTCCTTGAACATGAATATACAAATTTTGCTTGTGAATATCCATTTGATTGCTATTCGTCACACTTTGTGATGCAATGGATTAAAAACCTGTGCACCCTGACTCCTGCACACTCAACACAACTAGCCGCTCAGTAAGATTACACCCTGGCATTTTGTGAAAGCTTTTGCCCATTTCTGTGTGCAATATACATCAGACGGTCCTTATCATGATCACCTGGGAAAGCCGGAGCGCACGTGAAGGCCGTCCACATTCTGACTGATGAGGTATTTGAGGTGTCCGGCTCTCTGGAGCTGTAGCAGGGCCATGTGAGTCAAACTCGGACGTGCGTCCTCAAATGTGGTGTTGAAGTGAGGCGTCTCTCCTCTCTCCTCCATCGTCCACACTCCTTTAGGACCTCTAACAAAAAAAACACAAATATCTTAAACAAAATGCATCACATTCTTCTCATTTATCATGAAAAAGGATTCCTAATTGAAATAATACAAATTAAACCAGACATTGAAAATGTTGTTTGCTACTAAGCCTTAAAACACAAAAAAGTTCTTAAAACAGAACTTTGAAATAACAATCTTTCATTATGTAGGAACTTTGTCCAGTCCAGGGATTAGTTCTGGTGTTCATTGTAAAAGCCTGGGAACTTTCTCCTGGACTGATGAAAGCAGCATGCTCGTTCTGACTCCCGGAAATTGCACAAAGCCAGCCAAACAGATTGCCATTTTACATTTTGAGAAAGCTTGCAATTTGCCTTTCAGAGTGTAATATGCGTCAGGCGGTCAGCCATCTCCTACTAACTCAAATCTCCTGAAAGAGCACAGCACCGATTCTTCAAACGGCAGTATTGCGAACAGAAGGCAAAACAGCTTTGTGATAAAAGGAAACTGGAAGGAGATTCTGGTGCGCTGCTAATCGAGAATATTACAATATCAAACACTTAAAAATGTGTCAACCTGCTCTCCTGGAGCAGCACAATGCTTTGGCTTCACATGTATGAAAAGAATAAAAAGCACAAAAACATTAACAATTCAATTTACTCAACCTCACGTTGTTCAACAAAGGCAGAAAATCCAGGCTTTATTTTCCATATAATCACACTGAAATGCAATAATTGCACATGAACAAAACTAAATCGAATACTTTTCTTTCATAAATATTTTCCATTTTTGCATCCCACTGAAATCACCTCAAAAAATTCATTAAACATCACAAATTTGCAGATCAAACACAGGAGTGAAAGTAAACCAAACTGAAATGAGGTCAACATGGCTCGGCGAGGAAAAGCAAACCACATACACACTCTCAGCATAAGGTTTAGCGAAATTGGATTGAATCAGTGTTGAGTTTCCATCAGGACGGCTGGATCAATTTCACAATTCAAAAAACAGCTGAAGACCCACCTCTTCCGTGAGCACTTAACTGTTTAATAAAAAAAGAAAAAGAAAAAAAATTCTACCTCTCTTTTCCTTTTCTAATGTTCTCTATATACTTGCTTATACTATCTTGAGGTTGTATCTGAAACTTTGTATTACTAGCACTTCTCGTGAATATTGCTTACTTAGACGAATCGCTTGCTGTTTTCCTCAATTGTAAGTCGCTTTGGATAAAAGCGTCTGCCAAATAAATAAATGTAAATGTAAATACACTGATATACACCGATTCAAAGGTAAGCATATAATAATGTTGAGCTGACAGGTACAATTTCACAGGAATTATCAGTTTGACGTCAATTGACTTGCAAAAATAAGTACCCGACATGAACTGCAATTCATACAGAAATGTAAGTAAAAGTTACAAACCAAGTTACTTCAAACAAAGTTTTACAGTGATAAAAATTTGTGTTAATTATAAAAATGATCCTACACATTAGGTAAGACAGAGCACACTATATCCCACAAAGCAATAGACTTGACCTGACCTTATTTTGCAGTGGCATAAATAAACAGGTGGTAATCTATTGATGACAGGCATATTTATCATTTTGTCGGCCTATGATTTGATCAACAAATGCTATTGTTTACAATACAGATAAATAAAAACAATAAATACTGTTCAGACTGAGCAGCATTTACTAATATTCCTACTATACAAGTGTCAGATGTTTTTGCTATTATAATTCTACAGCTCCCTCTAGTGACAGCCCTCTGCAGCTACCACAAACACTTACTTTAAAAAGCTTATATATCATATATGACTAGATCATATAAATAAAGAAGCATTTTTTCAAGAAGACTATCAATTGTTTTAATCAGTGCATCACATGTGGGTGGGTTGTGTCTGAACGGTTAACATTGGACACAACACACAAACTGAAAATAAATATTGATGCTCTCTTTTAGGCTGAGAAATCTGAGATTGTGGTTAAAATAAACATGTTTGCATTTGACAGACGCTTTTTATCCAAAGCGACTTGCATTGCATTATACTATGCATTTGTTTCTACGTATGTGCAATGCCTGGGATCAAACCCATGACCTTGGCATTGCTAGAGCCATTCAGATTCCAATGGATTATACCTTATGCTTTACACCTACTTCTATATTTCTGGGCAAAAGTTAGATACATGTCAAATCAAAGCACTCGATGATTGTTAAAATGTGGTCCAACTTAACCAAATACTTTGAGGGTTTTTATGTGTTTGTAGCTTCACAGTGAGTGGTCACATCTTTCTAAACTTCTTTCTTAAAGATCATTTAGATCTTGGCTGTGTTCAAAGAGGGGCAGGACATATGGCTGGATGCGCATTATAGCCTTAAGCCACTTGTATGCAGTCCCATATGATGTACCGTATGTATATTAGTGTTTCATAAAGCAAACCCTCATTGTGCTGTTGGAGGAAAAGAACAGTTCACCCAACAATGAAAACTAACAATCCCAGAAGCATATGATTTCCTTTCTAAACACAAAGTAGTTGTATTTTTAAATAAACCATTTATGCATACAGTATAGGTCCCAAAATGCCAAAACTCCCCCCCCCACATAAATCCATCATAAAAGTTATCCAGGGTTACCTGAAGTCCGGGATCCCTGTTGATGTGCTGATTCCAGCCCCTGAATGAACAACCATGTACTGAGACTCCCTGATCCACTGAGCCAAAGTCTCGACTTTAGTCCTTAAATCCTCTGGGCTTTCAAAAATCTGCAAAAACATAAAAACAAAATATTGTGCATTACTTTTACAAAGCTCACATGCTGAAAGAAGTAATCTAACCACACACACCTTACATACATACTTTAATTATACCTACATTGACATTTAGCAAACACTTTTATCCAAAGTAAACTACAGTGCATACTGCATTAATGGTATACATTTATATGAGCATGATGAATCCCTGGGGATCGAACCCATGATATCAGTCTACACATATAATAGCATATTTCCCATGTTTATGTGATGAATTAATCAATCATATTTTAAAATAACCAGTTGCATCAGTTTAGTGTTCCCCTGTATCACTTTATTTGCATTGTTTACATCTGCGCTCCTTGAATGTCTCTTTTCGTCTCTTTCGTGTAGTTCCATGTGTATTCCCAGTGCATATGTTCAAAGTATGTGTATGTTGAAAACTACTTTAATTACAGCATAGGAGTAAACTGAAAAAAGACTGAAACGTGTTTAAATGCAGCTGATGTGCATGAAATGAAGCTAATTCTAGCTATCGTGCTAACAGAAGTAAACATTACCTCAGGGAGACCGCAGATGCCTTTATCCGCATACGGAGAGAGACCGGCGGCGTAATTCACCGACATAATCGACTTTCAAAATAAACCGCTTGTCAAAAGTGTCGGTAAAAGCAAGAGCGCGTGCTGTGTGTTGATCCGCCAGGCGACGTAACCGTGAATGTGCGTAGTGCGTGGAGCTCTGCTGCGCACACGTGCCAGTGACGTCAGTGGTGGTGAATGTAGCGTGTTGATGCGAAAATTAATTAATTTATTTTTACTGATGGCATATTCATATGATTTTATATTCATAAACAAAAATGTCAAAATTTTTCTCCCGTTTTAATGATGTTTGTACCAGAGTTTGAGTATATCATATCCTCTTTAAAATGGTTAAAAACAAAAAAGCATTGACGTGTTTGAAATATTACAATAATATTTTTGAATTTCCTGACCTCAGTTAATGTAATATTTTATTGTATTGGTATATGCTATGCTATGTACATCTTTCAGCTTTAATACAAAATATTAATATAAAAAATAAGATGGGAAAATGAATAAATATTGATGTTAATTTTATTTTACAACGGAAAAATGTCCTTTAGGTATCACTATTAATTCTAAAGATAAACAAACCCACATATACATGATTAATTATGTTACTTTAATGGCTAAATTTCACATTCATAAATGTAAATGTTTTAGGAAAGAAACCATGTTTCTTAGTATTTGAAAATGAAAAATTAAGTAAAATATTATTTTTAGTCTATAATGCCCTCAAAGAAATCTAAAGTTTTCAAATTGTACGAGCTTGTGCACTTTTTAAAGTACTTATGATTTTGTTTATTAATTCCCCCTAGCATATTCTGTATGTTATGTTTTGATTGTATTGTTATTTTGCATTGATAAAAAAAGAAAAATGAATATCCATTTCTGAGCACCAATTATTCTTATTTAAGGCAAATTACACAACAGTTTGTTCTATAATACACAAGAGTTGCGTTTGGTTGTTCATATTGGGAGAATAAATTGAAAGAGAACATTTATTTAGACTGGATTTTGTGTAGAGTGGGCATACACATTAAAAGTTGAAAATTTGTGTTCAAAAAGACGTCTAAGAATATTTACCCTGGTTTTATTATAGTAAACGTGTAGTAAGCACATAAACAATGGCTTCTGTCAGTGCTGGAAATGGGAGATTTTTTACATTTTTGCAGAAAATGACACTGTATGTAGGCCTATGCATAGCATTTAGAAGCTATTTCATGGGTAAAACATGGAAATCCTACATTTGTATACATACCATTGCTTTTTGTTTTGTTCGTAATTTTTGTGTTTAAGTTTTGTGTACTAAGTAGAAGTTTTAGCAGTTTCTTGAGGCATGTGTGTAAAGGTCAATTTCAGTGTTGTCAAAAAGCAACATTGCTAAATTGTCTTTATGTATGTAATTGTGACTGTATGGTGAGATTAAGAAATACTTTGTCATCTTGCAATACTTTATCATTTACATTTTGTTGTTAGGTTGTGTACTACTAACCTTTGGCTATCGGTTTCAAATGTTTCAATTTGGATTTCTATAGTGTTTTTCACAATTTTGCATTGTTGCAAAGCAGCTTTACAGAAAATCAATTATAGAACAAACTGGACATAAGGACAAAACCTGTAGAAATAAGAAAATGACAGAAAATTATATAAAACAGCAAAATTATAAAATAATATCGATATGTAACCTTGTAAAAGTGCATATAAACATTTAAAGGCCATATGATGGTAATTGTTGTTCTGGATTGCATTGTCCCTGGACATAACTTATGTAAGAGGTGTCCTGAACAAAAACAACGTGATGTATCCTAAAATATATCAGTGTGATTTTTTGTCTCAAGATGCGCATAGTAAAGTACGTTTTCAAAAACAACTTAAATTTAGGCATATTTATAATACATGATCTGCTGAAGAACAACTGAAATTCTAATGGTTTTTATTAAATATCATTATGAACCACCAGCTGTTTACCATTAAAACATAAAATTACAAAATGTGGTGTGTTTTGGGGTAAGATTTAATGATGTTCTATAGGTTCCCAACCACACATTACCAGTAGACGCACACAGAGACCATTATAGTTTCCATTAAAAACAAAAAGATTCTCGTTTATTATTTGCATTTACAGTATTATTTGCATTGTAGCACATTGTGTTCGTTCTCTATTAAACTAATGGTCGGCAGGTGGCGATAGGGAGCCGCGCATGTGAGTCGTGACCGCGCGCCTCTCTCATACTCCTCCTCGCGTCAGGCGCGGGCGGCGCGAACGTGACACGCGTCGAATAGAAAGCGAGCGTCGCGTTTCCAGCTGAGCGCGTACTCTCTCCCGGCGCGTGTGCGTGCGTGTGTATGTTGTTATTATCATCGCGCTCTCCGCCGCGCGCAGAATGGCTAGATTCACCCAGACTGAAGCGAGAAGACAGCAGCATCCTCAGCAGCAGCACCAGCAGCAGCATCCTGCCCACGCCAGCCTGCTCTTCACCGGACCGGGGGCGGTACCGAGCCAGGCAGCGGCACCACTGCTCCTGATCCCGCACCAGCCCCAGTACGCGCACATCACCTTCCCCAAGCCCATGAACGGCTCCGAGCCCATCTCCATCCACTCCGACAACGGCACCATGAAAGACCAGGATGCCATCAAGCTCTTTATAGGACAGATCCCGCGCAATCTCGAGGAGAAGGACCTCAAACCTCTTTTCGAGCAGTTTGGGAAGATCCACGAGCTGACTGTCCTCAAGGACCGTTATACTGGCATGCACAAAGGTAACGATGCTTCATAACGGGTGTTTGGTAACATTTTTGTCCCGCATTCTTTGACATGACGTAGAGAAATAGTTGTAACATTATTGTCTGGCACTGTTGAGCCTACTTAGACGAGAAACGTCAAACGTGTTCTGTTGCGCATGTGTTTATTCTTTACGCGCGGTGTGTATGCTTGTCCTACTCGTATTTTTTCACCCGTTGCGCTCTCTTGAAAATACCAAACCACACACAGAGTGATTGCAACTGATTTTCATCACTGCATGCTGTTCAAACCTCTGTCTCTCTTCGTCTTCACGATGTATTTCTCATGCGTTCCACTAATGCATTGTGTGCTTGTGCACCTGGTTAACGTTTATTATGTAAGATGTGGAATAGAAAAAGCATTGTTTTCCTTTGTTTACGTATATTCAAGACATCAAACATGTTTTGAATAGAACGTATTTCATATTTATACTGTGTGCAGGCCGTTTCTGTTCCACGTTGAATTGAAACACAGCCAGTATGATTGCAGCTGATTTCAATCGATGCAGGCTGTCAGATGTCATTCAAAATCAATTTGATGTTGACAGAAATTACATCCCTCTTAAGGGCTAACATGGTCTGTTTCTGAGGCTTGTGTTTTTTGTGGTCGTGTTCAGCCCGTGTGCGGTTTTGTGATAATAAAAAGGATGTTGGATGTATTGTGGTCACTCCCACTTGTGTATCATCTCATATTTTTGTGTGCTCTTACAGAAGTAGGGCAGCTACGCTCAGCGTGCAGATGATGCATACTAAGAGCTCTCTGTGTGTGACATGCGCACCTCTCTGAAAAATGAAATGAAACATTTAACCTTTTCATTTATGCACAAGAAATCGAAGACATCGCAACTTCAATGTGCATAGAGTAAAATGGGTTCTGTCGGATATTTGGGATTTGAGTATGTAGACTGTACCCAGAACAAACACATCCAAATTTACAGTATGCACAATGAAGGCATGAATATTTGAAGTAGTGACAATAAAATTGAATAGAGATATGTTTGAGTTCGTATTGAAATCTCAGACTTTTCATGGCGGACTTGACAAATTTGAGTCTTTGTTGTCTTCTGAAAGAGGAGCTACATTTTGAAGAGTGAGATTAGTCTCCATTTAAACTCATTGCTGCCTAGGAGAAACATTTATCTCATTTATGAATTTTCTTTCCATTGGGAAACAAAGCAGAATATTGTCATTTTTGTATTGATTTCTTTTTTATTTATCCTATAGTCATTTCACTTGACTGAAGCTCGAGCTGAACAGCTCCGGATAAAATGAATACGTTTTATATTTTGCAGACACCTTCCATTTACAACTGACAGATTCCAGTTCAGCTTTTTAATCATTACTGAATTCGACAGTAAAGGAAAACATTAAAACGTCATCTTAATTGATCTTAGAAACCTATTTAAGAAACGTACTCCTATGTGAGTATCTGCGAGCCCCTTCTTTTGCTTGAAATATTTCCTTTCTGTCACGCTCAGAGACGTACACGCACGCACGCACACACACACACACACACACACACACACACACACACACACACATGAATAATAGTTTATGCCCATAGGAGAGTGAGAGAGGGAGGATGATTCAGCGCTGAAGGCCTGCCATACACACAAATGCTCTCACACACACACACACACACACACACACACACACACACACACACACACACACACACACACACACACACTGTTCACATCATTTTTTCTACTAAACAGTATTTCCAAGAGTGTAAGACCTTCTTCTATACACTCTAAAAAAATGTACTAACCCAACCCATTGAAAATAACCCAGCATTTTTTAAATATATAAAATTACTATTAGAAACCCATTTTGATGGATCTGTTTCAAAACCTTACAACATATTTCGGCCATTTAGACTGGTCTCCCAGGTTAGTCTAGCTCAGTGTTTTTCTAAAGGAACAGTTCGCCCAAAAATGAAAATGCTTTCTTCATTCACTAACCCTCATGTCATTTCAAACCTGTATGACTTTATTTCTTCTGCAGAACATAAAAGAAGATATTTTAAAGAATGTCGGTAGCCATGAAACCTTGGCCATCATTGACTGAATGCTTTGTTTGGAATTTTGTTTGTGTTCCACAGAAAAAGAAAGTCATACAGGTTTTGAACATCATGATGGTAAAATAGTTGTGATCTACTCTTCTATCTGGATTAATACCCTGTAGATAGTAGACAGCAAGGCAGCTCACAAGGTTCAGGAGTGTGTGTGTCTCAGTGACTTTGTGTGTGTGTGTGTGTGCGTGCGTGCGTGCGTGCGTGTGTGTGCGTGTGTTTGCATCACGTTGCATTAGACGAACAGCCAGACCAGTAAACATTAATAATCATGATGAGCATTGTGTTTACAGGCTTCCCTTTGACCAGCATTTACACGCACACATTAAGTCACGATGTCAATAAATGCCCAGAATACCGACTGCAGGGTATGTGCGGAGAAGCTTGTTATTACTCAAACCAACATAAAGTTTAACATCTGTGAGGTTTAGATGATCACTGTTTAGTGTTGTCAAGGTGTGAAATATGTCATGAGGAATATTGGTTTTGTTGGAGAAGGGCAGTATGGGTATCGGTGTTATGATGTACAGTATCATTGTCAATAATCTCGATCTGACTCGTTATTTATTTGACTTATTTGCACAGTATCCATTATGAATTCTTGACCTCACTAAAGACACGTCGACTCTTCTGCTAAGCTTTATGGAACGCAAGCAGCTTTTTAAGGTGATCACAAGAATGTAAGCTGTTTTAAAATGTAATGGCAACTGCGAATTGAACTGTTGGCGCAAGTAAATGACATACAAATACAACGCGAATGGATGCGATTTGCGAAGTGGATGGTGCGATTGCTGCAGACGCACGATATTCCTCTCAATCTCTTCTTCCGCACACTGCAAAAAATGTCTTTCTTACTTAGTATTTTTTTCTTGTTTATCTGTATAAATGTCTAAAAATACTTGAATCAAGATGCATTTTCTTCATAAGCAAAATGACGTCTTGTTTTTAGGCAAAAAATATGAAATGTAAGTAAATTTGTGCTTAAAACAAGCAAAAAAATCTGCCAATGGGGTAAGAAAAAAAACCCTTGAATTAAGTTGAACCTTTTTCTTAGTCATTACATTCAAGATTATTTTTCTTACCCCATTGGCAGATTTTTTGCTTGTTTTAAGCACAAATTTGACATTTCATATTGTTTTACCTAAAAAGACTTATTTTCTTACGTCATTTTGCTCATCAAGAAAATGCATCTGGATTTAAGAATTTTTTGACATTCGTACTGAAAAACAAGAAAAAAATACTAAGTAAGAAAGTCATTTTTGCAGTGTGAAAGTTGAACAATTTCAACTCAAGCAGGAAATTCATGCGAAGAGCTCATTGAGATGTCTGGACGCTCCACGTCCGCTCCCCGTCACGTGATGTTTTTCCGCGTCAATCACACAAATAAAACCAAGTAATCCCGCGAGTAATATAGAGCGAAGCTCTATAGTGTGAAGCCATGTAAAAGATGACAACATTTTTGGGTGAACTCTTACTTGAAGGACAACTTATTGTTGCATTTAAAAGATGTATGTTTTCCTCCAAATGCATGACCTAACTTCAGTCTGTGTTATGTCTGGCTTCGATTCTATAAATAAAATCTCACATGTTGAGACTTACAGGTCCTCATTGGGTTCAAAGAAATTGATCAGACAAATGATCTGAAAGGCAGCTCATAAATGTATACACATAACACGCTCAAAGAAATGTTACGATTACTTTATTGGACACATACGCCGTATATAATGTAAAGCTATATAACTTAATAGCTGCGTAATGTAAATGAAATGGAGGCACTCCAGGGACTTTGGGTAGCCAAGCGTAAGAGGCTGTTATTTGCTTTTCAATCACATGGAGATAAAAACCTTCAACGGGGCGAGCTTTAACCCTGTAACCGCATTATGATTTCTTCATGAGCGCTTAAATCCACAAGTCTCTCTTCATAAATCAATGTATCTGGGTTAGTGATTTGAAACACACCGAGAATGGAAGCAGCATTGTTTAAAACATCTTTCACATTTTCTGTAGTTTTTTTGTGAAAATGTTCTTGCAAATCGTCTTAATTTGTTCCTGTCCTAAAGCTCTTGTTGGTTTAATCCGTTAACATAATGAAGTCAGAGACACGTGTATTTAAATCACACATGAATAATTGCCAATAGGGTCGTTTAATTCAAGAATAATCTCTTTGGCTATATTTTAGGGTGTTCAAAGCTCTCGGCTGCCGGTGCTTTGTGTTTGCAGGGTGAGATTTATTTTAAGGGAGGAAATGAAATTACTACAATAGGGAGATTTTAATATAATTTATAGTCCGTAATCCAGCGCGGCCTGTTTCGGGAGCGAGATAAAGTTGTTACGGGGCTACAAAAATCTGTCTCCCTATCGTTTCTCTTTCCCTCTCTCCCCGCCCCCACCGTGCTGTGATGAAATGTGTTATCAAAGAGGATTTTAATGGAAAATGATAAGGAGATAACTATCATTTCTGCTCCCAGAGTTCTGTATTGATCCGAGCCTGATACAACACAGATAGCACATGCATCGAATAACACTCGCTGAATCCAATTTTCTGTCTCTATCTTAAATTGCTCTGCGTGTAATCCCGCCGTGTATAAGGCCAAACGCTGTGTCTTCGCAGTTGTGCCATACTGTCCGTGTACACAATCACAACTTTGATGTTTGCTTTGCTTAAAGCCAGAGACGGTTGTCGAGTTGCATCGTAACCAAAAGACCATTTTCAAGTGTGACATTCGGTCTATTTACTGTATACAGAACTGTAATGTTTGTCGTCTATATATTCCTGTAGTTTGGAGACTCAGGTGTACATCGAGAGCACACGAGAGATGTTTTGCTCTTTGCATTGTGTGTTTGTGATTAGTTTTACATGAGCTGGTCGATGCACTCTTGACTCGTGGCTTTTGCTCAGAGAGTTGGTTTAGATTCATCTGAATGCGACCGGTTTAATTAAGGTTTACAGGTTACGCTAGACTTCTGCTTCTATAACCACAGTCATTACACACCAATTATACACGAGCTGTGTAAATATTGTTGAAGGAGAACACGAACAGGATTCGCTGCTATAGATCTCGAATATTACTGCTTTAATATTACTTTGAATTTACTTAGGTTACTATAAAAAGAAATGTAGCAGTTTAAATGTGTATCTGGATGTGTTATGGACAGACACAGGATAAGATGTGTCTGTTGAATTTTAATAAAATCTAATTCTTTAAGTCATCCAACAGCAACGTGAAAGACTGACAGCATGAAAACTGTGAAAACTGAGAAAAATCACATCTAATGTTACTGTTGTATTTCTTAAAAGTGAACATAAACTTGTTTTCTTTGTAGTATTTGAGGTCTAAAAAAATACAGAGCATCTTTTCTATTTACATTTACGCATTTGGCAGACACTTTTATCCAAAGAAACTTACATTCCATTGTACTTAACATTTGTACATTTTGTATAGTAAGCAAGTGGGGGTTAGGTGTCTTGCTCAAGGGAACCTCAGCCGTTACCCGCCAGCACTGAGAATCGAACCAGCAACCTTCTGGTCATGAATCTAACTCTCTAACCACTGGACCACGACTGCCTCCCTTCTATTATTTTGACCTGTTTCTCCAGTTTTCATTTTCTGTAAATAGTCGCAAATAGAAACAATATTTTACTTTAAAATTTGGAAGAAATATTGTTAAAATACAACAAAAATAATCACCTAAATACAATAACCTATAAATAGTATAATTCAGAAAAACTGAAAATGGGTTTTGAAATGTGTTTTTCTGTGGCTGTAAGTCAGATTATAATTCACTTATGTTCTGGAATGGTTCATTTGAAGATTGAAATAATAAGGCTGACTTGTATTGTTGCTTATGGTATAGTTATTTAAATGTGAATTTTGTGGGTTGGCTTTATGTCTATTTACAATATAGGTACTGTATTGATTATGAAAAAAATGTTTATCATATACTCATTATTTTTGTGTTGTTTTCCAGTACAAATATCTAAATTCTTAAACCAAGATCAACTGTGTTCAGCTTAAAACAAGAAAAACTGCCAATGGTGTAAAAAATAGGAATTTTGGCTTGTTTTAAACACAAACTTATTTCATTTTGATACACTTGTCATAAAACAAACGTAACATCTTAAGTCATTTTTCTTATGAAGAGAAAGTATCTTGATTGAAGGATGTTTAGATTTGTACTGTAAAACCAAATTAAAACACTAAGCAAGAATGTCATTTATTTATATATGTACACGCACACATACATAATGAAACGAGGATTCATGTTCAAACATCATAATGCTAATGTTTTATGAAGGATTAGTTAAAAAAAGCATGACTATGTGCTGGAATAAGCCAGCTTTTTATCACAACTTTGAATCCTCTCAGTCTTTCACATGATTTTATGCCATCGTAAGGTTTGTTTCTGTTGAAATTCAACAGACAGTGGACTGGAATTGCCAAAATACATGCAGAAATGCTGATTAAAGACAAAACTCGGCTATATCTAGATGCATCCTCAATGTTTGCTGTGTGAATGTACTTTGCTAATATTTGTCAACTTGCAGGAGTACACTTGCATATAGATGAAAGTGTTCGAAATGACAGACGTGATGGATGTGTGACCATGGCGATTGGAAATCATTGCTAGTGGCTCTATTGGGATTGGAAGTGATGAACTGAGGTTACAAGGTCAGGGCAGCCGAACCACGAGTGAAAGGTTTCTCTCGGGTTATAACCCAGTTCGAAAGGGAAGAGATTTCTAGTTGTGGAGAGTCTTCATCGATTTCTCTGATCAATAGTGAGACCCTGAACCTTTCCTCCAGGCCAGAGCTTCTGGGCTGTGACCTCCGTGTGATGTTGTGACACCGGGTCAAAGAGCCCCTCGGCCCATTGCAGAATTCAAGCGGGGTATCTCACGTCGAGATGGCATACATACATTATTTCAAATAGTTCAAACAGAATCATCAATATTCTTGTTACTTCTCTGAATTCACGTTTTCATCATTGAATAAGATGACATGCAAAGACCCCTGACACTAAGTATTAGTGCACATTTATTGCTCTAAACACGAGGCCTCAAATTGTGCGGCTTGTTGAGGAGATGTGAGCTATTACTCAGACTTATGATGATAAAATGGGTTGAAATAAATCCCACAGACTTACATTAAACGGTCCCGGGACGTATCCAGAACTCAGATTTTCATAGAGAGGCTCGTTGGTTTGAGCCAAACACCTAACAACCGCTCAGCCCTAGCAACAGCATTGCTACTCGCATCACCTTAGCAAACCGTTTTTATGTTTGATTATTATTCCAGCTATATCTGTGTTTATTGTCTGTATGTTTCACAATGTGTTCTTTGTAGATGTGCTTTGCAACAATGAAAACTGTGAAAAGCGCTGTAGAAATAAACTTGACTGGCTTGTGTAGAATTCAAAACAAAAATGTTTACGACTTTCAGCTTTGCTCTGCAGAGATTGTTTGTGATAAATGGCAGTATGAAAGCGTAACATGAAGCTTTGTTATAAGTGTGCGTGCGTGTGTGTGTGTGTGCGCAGCTCTGTATCTGATTCTCGTCTCATTTTTACAGGCTGTGCGTTTCTCACCTACTGTGCTCGTGAATCAGCCATCAAAGCCCAGAATGCACTGCATGAACAGAAGACTCTACCAGGGGTAGGTCTCTCTCTCTCTCTCTCTCTCTCTCTTTATTACTGTTTTTGTTTTGTTCACATCTACATGTATTGTAAGCAGAAAAAAGGTCAAACCTATAAATCCAGTGCCGCACATACAGCGTACATTTATATGCAATTTTGAAAAGCATATTTATTTTCTCAGTTTGACTGAGACCAAATAGCAGGTCGGGATGTGTTTTCCTGATGCTTTCTTATACAAAAATGTGTCCAGATGTAACGTAAAAATGTATCAATGTGATGCTTTTTTCAGTTCAATATGTTTGTCACATGTATTCTCTGTTACATTTGTAGGAAAACTAGAGAAAAGAATTGTTTGCCCAAATTCACAGCAATACATTTCTAGTCTTAAAGTACTGTTTATAAAAATTTGTAAACATTTTACTGACGCAATATTGTAAATTCACTTAGAGAGTATGCGTGAAGTGATTCAATTCTGCGTTTGTTTGTATTACAAAGAATTTCCCTTCGAAAAAATTAACCATGGTTTTATTATAGTAAAACTGTAGTTACCACCATGTTTGTTTTTGGCAGACCATTTGCAATGTACTGTGGTTACTGTGGTAAGATCACAGTAAATTTGTGATTACTGGGATTTTACTTCGAACAAAACCATAAATTATGGTTTCTACAGTTAATTTTTCTAAAGTAGTTGCGTCATTTTTAATATAGGCCTTGTCTGTTTATGTATGCAATCGATGTACAGAGAGCAGTTGTTTCTACTGGCGCGTTTTCAAAGAAAGCAGAGCGTCGTGCTTTTGAAGTGTATTATTGGATTTATTGACGGCACCGTTGTGAGCTTTGCGCTCTCGTGGTGGATTGTGGGAGTTTTCAGTTTGACTATACTGACGTTAAACGTGCTCTAAAAAGTATTTGAAGAAATTAAAATACGAATTGAAATGCAATCCAAATTCCAGTCATCTCGCAGATAACACACATACTGTAGGTTGCTTTTATGAACTTTGCATCCTAACATCCTTCAATTTTTTTTGACACTCTGTTTCTGTCCATGTTATCTCCATTTAATCTCTGTGTTTTCTGGATGTAAGAAATGATCTCATTACAGAGATTTTTCTTTCCTCTGTTTGTGTGTAAATATGTGTGCATTGAGCTGTGAGTCCGTGGGGAAATGCAGTGTATTTGTATATGTGTGTGTGTGTGTGTGTGTGTGTGTTAATCATAGGTGTGTTGTTGGGTTTGTTTGGCTCTCGTGCAAACACATGTACGCACGGTAAGCTGTCATGAGCAGATGTGTGGACGCACATTCATTTGCTCCCTCAGGGTCTATAACTGCCGGGGGCCAGCTGCCGGAAGTCAGGCGATGGTAAAGAGCGCCGGCAGATTAATGTAAAGGTTATGAACATTAACCTTGTTGACTTCCACACATGGATGCAGAAAAACAGCTATTAAAGTGCAGGCCTGGAATCCATGAGGACATCTGTGTGGGTGAAACTCAACATATGTGAGAATGTAATGAAGATATATTTTGCATTAAGATTTGAATTGAATTGAAATTTATTTGACAGAATCGATAAAACTGTACAAAATAACAAGTATCCTATACATCTTAAGACATCATAGGCTTATTTCCATTGCGGTCCTCTAACGTGAAGAAAATCAAGTTATAAAGATATTCATGTTATGCAAATTCTCTGTCTAGACATTTCATTTTCATTACTTTTTTTATTTTTATTTCTCATTATATTACATAATAATATAATGGCATATATTATTATGTAAATTATTTAGAATATAATATATATAAAAACAAAATGATGGATATCATTGGAGGAATAAAATAAAAATAAAAATTCTGTCATTATTTATGTACCCTCATTTTATTAAAACTTTTATATGACTTTGTGTGGAACACAAAAGAAGATATTTTGAGAAATGTCATACAGTTGAAGTCAATGGGGTTCAGTGTTGTTTGGTATCAACATTCTTCAAAATATCTTCTTTTCTGCAGAAGAAAGAAAGTCACACAGGTTTGAAATGACATGAGGATGAATAAATGATGACAGAATTGTCTCTTTTTTTGGTCATGAAAAATAATGGAAAAGTGCAAAATATTCTTCATGCTCTAAAAAAAGATCCTAATATTCTTAATGCTAAAAACAACGTATTTTTTCCCGGTGAAACATTTACACTTTGGGTAAAAAGTGAGCTGTACATGTTCTTAACAGGTTTGGTAAAACCCATTCGTACTGTGACGTCAAAGCATCCAGCTGCTCCTAATGGGGCGTGTAGCACAATAAATGATGATAATGCAAGTCATGATTTTCAGACCGAGAGCTGTTTATGCATTTTATGAACTCAGAATCTGCTTGAATGGTTATAAAACTGGGCGCCTTTAAAGAGGAACGAGCCGCTTTTTCTCCGAGGGGTTGTGTGTGTTTCTGTGTACGTGTTTGGAGTGGGGTCATCGTAAAAGAGAGCCGAAGAGAGTCAGTTTAGTGTGGAGAGACTATTTCAGGAGGCAGACGTAGAAGGATAGAACAGTCAGTCATGTGACACTTGAACTGGTTTAGAAACAGCCGTCACTGGCTTGTTGTGGTCCATTGTGTTTCATTGTGCTCTGGGATGGGAAGGGTTTTAGTAAGTCTGCGTTGTTGAGGATTGCTTGGTGTCAAAAAGTCTGGTCTACATTTACTTCATTTAGTCACTTAGCAGACGCTTTTATCCAAAGTGACTTACAAAGAAGGAAAACATCACAAGGACAGCAATACATAAGTGTCAGTAATAAAACTGGTCTCAGTTTTTTTTAAGGATAGAAAAGATAGGAAAAGTAGAAAAAGAAGTAGTACTCTATATTAGTGAGTCAGATCAGATGTTGGCGGAAGAGATGTGTTTGTAGCCAATTCTTAAAGATGGCTACAGAATCTGCAGATCTTGAAGCAACAGGCAGATCATTGTTCAGACGTGGAACAGATCCAGATGATCCATTTTAATATGTAAATATTTTAGAATATGATATATATAAAATATGTGTATTTTAAGGAAAAGGCAGCTTTTGGAGAAGCAAAAGGTGTGGATTTCAGCTTTAACAAGAGGGAATGTTCTCAATGTTCTTTCTTAGAGTTATCAAAAATGACAAAAAAAAGAGCATTTTATGAACATTGCATGTCTTCTTAAAAAGTTTAATATAAAAAGTTATTCTGTACAATATACGTTGTTAGTGGACATTCAGAACTAAAACATTCTTCTGTTATGACAAAATTAGACCTCAGCTTTACATGTTGTCTAGATTCAACGAATAAACCGGTACCAATCGAGTTCGAAGAACCAATGTAAAACAGATGAACTGAGGGTGCAATCCGTGGCGTAGACGTCGGCTAATATTGATCAATGCGTGTTGTATTGTTATCAGGGGTGTGAGTGAATCCACCCCGTTGTACAATTCAACGATTTTCCATGAAGTCGGATGACTCAACTGAAACGTCGCTGGGAAATTTATGGCGTACAGGCGCCGTTGCCTTACTTTCCTTTATTTAAGGGCTCTATCGGATTGTCAGATCGGATTGTTGTACTATGAGGAATCACTGCGTTCTGGTTGGTTCGCCCGTTAGAACTACAATATAATTCATAACTAGGGTATTTATCAGAGAGACGTCTGGAACGAGAGAGGAGAGAGACAGAGAAACAAGAGCTGGAAGATGAATAGAGTAATATGTGGAGGGCGCGTTGAGTTTAGAGGAAAGGAAAATAGAGAGAAATTGAATACGCAAACAGGGCGAGTAGGGTCACGCTTAAAGTCCCCAGCGTGTGTGTGTTTGTGTTAAGGAGAAAGCCTCGAACGGGTCGGCAGAGTTCCCGTATCTGCATTACGTGTCCGTGGAAGGCGGGCGGCAGGCCACGGGGGCTCGGAGGAGTAGGATGAGAGAGACAGCATTTGTATGAGATGTTAGTGGACAGTTGGGGCAGAATGCCTATGATTTTTTTCATCTTAAGTAAAAGAGTCAAGTCAAATGAAATCAGAGATTGTTGAAAAATGCCCAAGTACGAATCCCAGTCGACAACATGTTTGATGCCTTTTTGACATTTGGCCTAAAAGTTTAACATCGTTCTCTCTCTGTCTTTCTGTGTATGTATATATATATATATATATATATATATATGCATATGGTAACTATGCTTACCTTTAAATGTTTAATTGTGATGTCTTTGTGAGGTCAATCTGTTAAAAATATAAACATATGTACACATCTGTTGTGAATTGGTTGGACCAAGAAGGAGGATTCTCAACATGACAACATTCTTCAAACATTCGTAACATAACGTGACAAGCAAAGGTGAGATGAAGGAAGTTAATAAAAGATTACCAAAACAAACTTTGTAATAAGGTTTAATAATACAGCCACGTCTGCGTGCGTCATATGGCTTTTTCTTCCCCTCGAAGGGGCGACAATTCGGCAAGAATTCATTTTGTCCTAGTTTGGTTACATTTATTCAGAATCAATTCGGCTCACTTGAATTCCGTTTAATCAAATTGGGTTCCGTTTGATTTGATTCGTCTTGATTTGATTCAATTTAACCCAACTCTCTTTAATTCGGTTTAGTTCAGTTAAAGCTTACGAATACCCGCGGGCTGCAAAGTTATAACAAATGTGGACACACAGTCGGCATATATTTGGGGAAATTAAAGAACGAAGAAGAAAGGCTTGGACTTCATTGACTTGGTTATCCAAGCTTTATAATTCCTTTAATGGAAAGTAAAAGAACAACACTTGTGCTGTATTTGCACACTGAAACTGTGCTTGTTCGGTGGTGTCAAAGTGCATACTTCTGAGTATAAACTTAGGCTTTTGTAGTTTCAAAGTACTTTATTGGCATGGTTGCACGTTCTTACAATATTGCCAAAGTATTGAACATATAACGAAAGACATACAATAAGTAAAATTTGGCTTTTGTAATAAGGTTTTTGTATCACATCGTAAAATTGCAAAAATGTAATTGCAGATGCTGTTTGTGTAAGTGTGCAAGTGCTTGAATTAAGATAAATATTGGATGTGAGATTTAGATTTGTGTGTCTTCTATATTGATTTCAAACGTTCAGTAGTTTGACAAACTCTTTGTTTCAAATATAGCGTTTCTCATAAGTAGTTGATAAGTGTGGCATAAAAAGCCATATATGATGTTGTGAAGATGTTTACATGACACAGAAATTCACAGAAGGTTTTTCCAAAACCTTCATATTAGCTCATTTGTCAGTCGGTTTAGTACGTTACAAGTATAAATAATAAAAAACGTCACCGTGTTAATCTATAGTTTTGTGTGTATGTGAACATGGTCAGTAACAGAAACACAGCTAGAAGATTTCAATCTTTACTGCCGTGTATGTGTGCGTATGTGTGTGTTCTCCATCCGCTGTTCTCTAGATCCTTCGGCACGGCACAGCTTGAGGGATCTATAGTTGCCATAGAAACGGCAGCAAGCCTGTTATCAGTGTAAGTGTAATGAGAAAAATGCAATTTCAGCGTCACGCAGCGAGCACATACACACGCTTTCATTGGCCGACCGTACTGGTGGCGTTTTTTGCTTGGCTGTCTTGTTTTACAGTTCATCTAACAGAAGACAATAGATGTTTGTGCTCGATTGAGTTCATTATCATTCGATCTGCATAGTGTAGCACTGCTAAGACTCTTAATCTGATGTACCGTACCTTTAAGAGATGCTTCTTACCTGCATCTGCCTCATGTGCACCTGTGTGTGTGTGTGTGTGTGTGTGCTTGCTCTTGACCTCCCAGAAGTTGTTTCTCTTTCATACCACGTGTGTATACGTATTTTCATCTATTAAATCAACTACAATAGATTATCCATAGACCTTTTCAAAGCTTACGGTGCAAAACGGTAGTAGTGGAAGTGGATTGTTCAAAATGAAAAATCCAGAGAAAAGACATAGGAGAAGTAAATGATTTAAGGAAAATTGAATCTCATTGCAGTCTCTGAGAAAAGCATGTGATATTATGTGTTCTTTGTGATGTGACGGTTCCTCCGGGTTGTGTTGTGCGATGAGAGTTCTTCAGCTGTGTCTTGAAGGCAGCGCACTTCCTTTTTAAAAATCATTGCCATTGATTCGTGCTAAATCTGCCTCCGCTTCGGCAGGAGAATTAGTTCAAACAAACGTTACATATCAGTCGTCTCTAGGCAACCCAGAGCACACGAGCTCAAGTGCGTTCGCAGGCGAGAGCAAAACATTTTTATTTTGACTACAAGTATGTTTGACATCTTTGGAGGATAATGTGAAGTTGTGTTGCTGTGAAGTTCTGAAGGAGTTTTAAGTAGTTGGGTTGCTATACAATATCTAGGTGGTCACAATCTACTTTCATTGTAAACCATTTTGGAAAGCAAAGAAAGACTTCAGGGGTTTGAGTTCGGACAGTCGTGATCCAGTAGTTAGAAAATCGGACTCATAACCAGCCGGTCGCTGGTTCAATTCTCATCGCTGGCGGGTAACGGCTGAGGTGCCCTCGACCTTACCCCTGCTTGCTTACTTAGAAACAAATGTATAATGCAATGTAAGTCGCTTTGGATAAAAGCGTCTGCTAAATGTAAATGAATGACAAAATTATTATTTTTTTGGGTGAAACTTTAACATATGGTGTTAGTGCTTTCTTCAAACCTTCGCAGGAGCAGTTATAATAGTGATGCCTTAAAGTCACCATGCAATTACGATAGTACTAATTTACTTACGCAGCGTTGCAGTGATTATTATAAATGATTTATCCATGTACATCATTATTTTTGTAAACTTCATATGCACTTGTAATCTTTAATCAAAAACATTAAGCTCATCTTCCTCAACTGCATGATGTCAGGCCTGAAAAATAGGTAAAAAAAATCTGTAACTTTTATTTGGTCAGAGCAAGATCCAATTTTAAAATTGTCTCCTTATCCCGATTCGCAACGGTACGCTTATAATCATTTGAGCCGTACGGTATAGTTTCGCGACATGACAGTTTGACATCATTTGACATTTGACGTGGATTTTATGCTTCAAGCAAAGATGGAGAGAAGTTACGGATTGCAGCTTTATTTTACAGTGTTTGTGAATCTTGTTGTAAACTGCTATGATGCCTTGTATTTCATTCCGTATGCAATGCATGCAATAGTAATATATTTTTGCGATTTCTTTATTTTCTTTTGAAGCTGCAACAGTGTAAAAAGAAGCAATATATAAATGAATGTGATTTGAATTGCTTTCTGAATCGTCTGAGCAAAAATCTTGTCTTTCCTATATGTGCTTCCGTGTTCATGAAAACCCAACTATGAAAATGAGGCCTTTTATATAACAGTCATAGAGAGAGAGAGAGAGAGAGAGAGAGAGAGAGAGAGAGAGAGCTTCTTCATGTTGCTGCCACTTGGCAATGACCTATAATGTAGGCGCACACAGTCACACATCAAAACGAATAACGATCCAATGCTACGCTTATGAATTCTAGGTCACTAAGTCCCGCCCCCACGCATGTTTTTCTTCTTTCTTTTCAAAGTGCAGCAGTAATGCGATGTGTTGCTGTAAAAGGCCCGAGGCGAGTGTGTGTTTATGTGTGAAAGTGTACTTTATTGAGTGTGTATTGTGCAGTGTACTTGTGTGTATGCAGTGGAGCGTGTGTGTGTGTGTGTGTGAGTGTGTGTGTGTGTGTGTGAGTTCTGATTTCTGCTGACAAATTCTCCATGTTGTCCTTCATCAACCATGGCCACACCAGATCTGCCACACAAATAGGCCTGTTGCTGCGTGTGTGTGTGTGTGTGCTGTCTCTCATTAGAATCCTTAGATAAAACATTTTTGGATAAAGTTGGTTTTGGATTGGATTTTGGAGAATACATTTCAATCTACTGACTCTCATGTCTTTCTTCATTAAAACCAACCTAATCTCACAGGACAATGTAACTACAGTGTGTCATGAGGTGGGGATTTTGCATGAGGTTGTACGATGCAGAACAGGGTTGAAATCTACAAAATAAACCTATTTTCCTTAATACACAGTTCTAAATGAAACAATTAGCTTTCCTGTAGCTCAATGGTTAGATCATGGCGCTAGCAACTCGATCCCAGGGATTGCACATACTCAGAAACAAATGTATAGTATAATGCAATGTCACTTTGGATAAAAGCGTCTGCCAAATGCATAAATGTAAACTGTATTACACTGTATAAGATTTTGTAGTATTAACTATAGTAATTGTATAAATTGTAGCAAAGACTGTAGTATCCTTTAATACCTACTATGGTAACACTTAAAAACACTAGTGTCTAGGAATTTTAATAAAGTTTACTGTGTGTGCACTTTAACATTTCTGAAACATTACTCACAGTACTACGATACTACCGTAAAAAAAAAATCGATTTTGAAGCTTTGTCATTGCTTGAAACACGATGTCGAGAACACTATGACGAATTTCACTTAAATGTTTTGTTAGAGATAAACGTATCATTTCGACCTAGAACGACGCGTCGACCAAGTCGATTACGTAATTACGTCGATTTGCCGGAAATGCGTCGATGCGTCGCACTGTTTACATTTATCATTTGAAACGATGGCGGCTTCAGCTCCCGGTGATACAGTCAATAAGGCGTTAAACCAAACACCCAGAACGCGGTCAAAAGTGTAGGATTTCTTTAAACAGAGACCAAATAAAATAGTGACCTGCACACTGTGTAAAATTGAGATGGCATACCACAGCAGCACGAACATCTTAAACGAAAACATCATGGGGCTCTCCGACCTCAAAATGACGAGACGGCAGCGTAAGTATTTGAACTATTACAGAAAGTTTTTACACAATAGAATGCAGGCCTGCTTAATACAACTGCGTTTACATCTTTATTTAATACGAACGAACTGCAAGGCGCCCGACTGACGCGATGTCGCGTCTCGGCAGTATGTTGAAAGAGTAAATAAAGAGCTGGACATGTTTATTAATAAGAAGTTATGAAATAATCCGTTACTGTCACACGTGCATGTGTGTATCAGCATCACGTATCAGCGTGCGCCGATATTACAGAAGCTCGTCTTGTTAGGTATTCCTGGCATGCTTTACTTTAAAGTAACAGCAACGTCAACGCTGTTTATTAAATATTAGAAGAAAGTGTAATAAAAATTGTACATTTATCTAATTTACTTTGTTACATTGGTTTGGATAAGGTTTCATTATTAGACAATTTTATTGTTTAAGGTGAATAATGCCCGTTTTGCACTGTTTATATTGGGCTGAATTTATGTTGGATTGTTTTTGTGTGATTTGTTATATTTTTCTTGCACTGCCACTTTATTTTTCATGTTGGAAATTGTTGTTAGTATATTTGTTTAATTTGTTAAAATGCTTAAATAAAATGTTGGCATTAATGGCAGATGTTACAGTTATTATTTGTCCGTGAAAAAAATCATTAGACTATTCGACTAGTCGGAAAAAATAATCGATTGAAAAAATAATTGATAGTTGCTAGTATCATTTTGACAGATAATCAGAATTATGATTAATATTGTTACGTTGTTGAATATCAGGTCTATTTATTAACACTCAAGTGTTAAGCACTCAAGTTTGACATCACAGCAGTGTTTACTGGTAAATTATTGCTTTAACTTAATGTATTTTTTGCATTTTGTTTACAGCCATTGACAAAAAATGTCAATTTCATGTTAACACTGAAATTAAACAATAAAAAAATGACTCTACCTGTGATAACCAAGCTGAAGTAATTTTTTCCCCGATTTACTGTTTTCTACATAAAATCATTCTACATGATGTAAAAAACTTTCTGTCATAATATAATCTTGATATCTTTAATATTGACTGAGTTAGGCCATATCAAAGATTAAAATCATAGTGAAATGAATACTTGAAATCGAACTTTGATGCTCATTATCTCAGAATTAGATATTGAGACTTTAGTCTGGTTTTCAAAGACAAGGTTACGAATGTATCAATGCAAAATAACTAATATTTGTTTCACATTTGTTAGCTTAGCGGCATACTCAAACTACAAGCCTATTGGACTTGACTGTGAAGTGTGTTGTGAGATGCACTATTTGTGTCGCACAGGAAGTTGTGTGTTTGATGAAGGTCACTCACAAGCTTCAGGTTCTGTAGGGATGTTGTCTATGTAGGCAGTAGATAGTAAAGCAGCCCACAGTGTTTCATATCAGAACGTGTGGAAAGGCCACAGCGGTTCTGCGGTGAACGTTATTGACAAGCAGCTATTTTCAGCCTCGCTCACCGCTGCCAAATGAATGATGTAGCGCTGCTGTGTTTGGCACCAGATAGCGCTGTCATTTTCATTGTGTGAGCGTGTGAGTGCGTGATGCTGAGATCTCAGTGTCCTCTTAGATTTACTCAAGTTTTCCACAACATCGGAGCTGTTTGACTTTACTGTACATCTTAAAAACATTTGCGTTCTTTCGTCTTTTGATGATACTGTAAATGATGATGGCTTATATATTTGCTCTGTCTGAAATTTTTTACCAAATAGCCAAGGCCACATAAAAAAAACATCCATGAACAAAGTCAGTGAATTATTGAATATTTAACGGATTCACTTTACAGCAGAACATCAAAAACTGTAATGGGGCTGTTTGTAGTTTTAAATCAGTTAACGGTTGAAATTAGACGCTATCAAAATGTCTCTGCCTTCTACATTTGCTATTTTGGAAACGTAATTGCCACATAAAAGCACAAGTCATTGTAATATTCACAATGTTTTATAATTCAATTGCCTGTAAAACCTTTAGAAACATATGTTGATTATATATGTTGCTTTTTTAATAGAACAGTATTTTGAGAGGATTTGTTTCAAAATGTTTCTCCATTTTACACTGGTATTACATTTGAAATCCAATCCTTGTTTTTCTTAAAACCGCACAGGTTTTTTCCTAGTATCATATTATTTTTCTCTAGTGTTATATTATCCACACAATGCATCATATTTTCATGATCAATATTATCTTCAATTCATTTTGATAGATACAATCGTATCTGGGGCTTCAGTTTACTGTGGGCAAACACATCTCAATCAGATGAAATGCAGTGATTTATTTATTTTACCTGTAATTAAATCTGCACAATGAAATCCGTGTTTAGATGGGCGAATCCAGAGGCGTCCCTTATCATATTAACCTTGAATTGCTTGCAGTCTTTTTATGGCTTCTATTATTCAATTCACTGGTGAAAAGGTAAAGTTTTTCTTTTTTACAATGATGCCAAAATCTATTGCATCTATAACTAGTAAACATTAGAAAGACTAGGGTAGTTGCTTGTGAACGGGTTAGTTTGCTTTGTGGCATTGAATTGTTGGAAAATGCCCTTTTGAAAATTGTCTTGTGTGTTCATTTGTGAGTTTTTGTGTAAGATTGTAAAGCCAAATAGCGACACTGTTGTACTACAAAAGGTATTTGACTGTAGTTTAACTACCATGGCAAACTATACAGGGTAGTTGAGAATCAAGGATGCTTCAGATTTGTCATTGTTTTTGCGCGTTTGCCGTGTATTCGATTTGAGATAGATTTGTCGCAGAGGGCATGAGCAAGATCATGACGAAAGTTTCATTTTTGGGTGAACTGTCCCTTTAAGAACTCGAACCTCCTGAAAAAGAAACAACCCTCCACCCACATCCACCGGCTTATTTGTGCATTAATTATTCTGCTAAAAACACGAGAGGATAAAAACACGGCTTTGTAAGGATTAAAAGGAATCATGCTTTAAATGGACTGTTTTGTTGCTGATTGACTTTAGGAATAAGAATGAGGCAAAACAAAAATCACATTTTCCTGTGTTCCCTCATTTACGCACATCTCTCGCTTTCTGAAACCAAGACATTTCACATCGAAGTGTAAAAGCGCGTTTAGCCTCTAGCTGTTGTACGTAAAGTTCTTGCACCTTTATAATAAAAGTAATCTAAAGTGCAGAACTAATAACCTTGATGTGACATGCACCGTGCTCATATTCCAGCCCGGTTACGCAGATTCACTTGTTGATGGCCGGAGGTTTGGAGAGACGGGGGAATATTACAACTGAAAGGTCACCGTCTGAGACCCCATTACAGCGTGAGGCGCTTTATCATTCCCTGAAGATCTCATAACCCCACACATCTCTGCACTTCATTTCTGATGTTTGCCTTCACAGCCTTTCTCATTCTCTCAAAAGATGGAGCTATTCATTTTCTTCAGCGTTCTGCCCACCGACTGATAATGCAGCTGTAGCCCACAGGAGGAAAGAGAGCCTGTGTTATTAATCTCTCTCTCTCTCTCTCTCTCTCTCTCTCTCTCTCTCTCTCTCTCTCTCTCTCTCTCTCTCTCTCTCTCTCTCTCTCTCTACGTTTACATTTATGCATTTTGCAGGCACTTTTATTCAGGGTGTATACTTTTATGTTTTTATCAGTTTGTTTGTTCTCTGGGGTTCGAACCCATGACCTTTGCATTGCTCTACCAATTGATCTACAGGGACACGATCTGTCTCGTTCTCTTTTTTACTCTCTCTCAAGATTAATTGGCGTGGTAAAAAGTGTATTCACATTACACATATTACACAAAAAAACAAAAACATTTGAAGAATCAAAAACTATGTAAGCACATATATTTTTCAGAAACAGTGAAAAAAAGTACTACGAAGAAACTCAAACATTAATAAGAATTCTTTCATTTTACAGTATGCAAGTAATGTTTTGGTTATTTCCTAGTCGTGCTTCTGTTCGGGTCTCTCTCTCTCTCTCTCTCTCTCTCTCTCTCTCTCTCTCTCTCTCTCTCTCTCTCTCTCTCTCTCTCTCTCTCTCTCTCTCTCTCTCTCTCTCTCTCTCTCTCTCTCTCTCTCTCTCTCTCTCTTTCAGTCCCATATATATCCATCTGTAAATTTCTGTTTATAGTAAGAGACATCTGTAAATCATGGTCATAGTACATTTCCATCTGTAAATTACTTCTGTATATTTATTTATGTAACTTATGCAACCAATGTATATCCTGCACTTGCTGCTATTGCACTTCTGGTTAGACCCAAACTGCATTTCGTTGCCTTGTACTTGTACATGTGTAATGACAATAAAGTTGAATCTAATCTAATCTAATCTAATCTAATCACAGCTCTCTTGTTTAAGTTCTAATGCACTGATTAAAAAAATATGAGCCTCAGTATGGTGGATATAAAAGGAAGCACATAAAACAGACAGAAGGTCTGAGAAGGTCTGGTTAAAGCGACAGTTCACCCAAAATTAATTTTCTGTAATTTTTTTGGTCAACGTTAAGTCATAACGTGGAACGCTTTCCAAATTGAATACATTTGATCTGGGACAATAAGCACATATATAACATTTATACATGTTAACAGACGGTTTTTTATCTAAAGCGACTTGCACTATATATATACATTTTGTTTCTGTGCAATCCCTGGGATCGAACCCATGACCTTCGTGTTGCTAGTGCATGATCTAAACACTGAGCTACAGGAAATATAATATTATATAATATATTATGCATAATGTAAAAAAGTAGGTGTGTGTGTGTTTCATCCACAGAGATTTGAATGACTGTTAATACAGTATGACCAAGAGAGGAGGGGTTGTGTAAATTGACCCGAAAAGATATTCATATAAATTGCCCCTCAATATAGCCCCCCCTCTCTCTTTCTCTCTCTTTCTCCATATTCTGCAGAATTTCTCTTATTTATAATTGCATTTTTTCCCTCTTTTTCATGTTGTCGGCCCCGTGTTGAAAGACTGACAGCTTAATCAGAATTAATTGGCCGCTTGCACCATCCTCATTTCTCCTTCCTCTCTTGTAATGTTTTATTCATCTGTAATTTTGTAATGCAAAATTAATTGCATTTAATAATACATTGGTGCTGTATAGGTTAGAGACAGATCCACATGAATGTACGAGTGTTTAGCGTGCCGCTGACGCTAATTAAACGAATGGCTAATGAAAAGGAAAAGAGAGAGAAACAGAAAATGTGAAAGGACAAATTAAAAGAAAGATGCGGCATATATTTCCAGAACGGTCTGCGGAGTAGATATTAATACAATATATTAATATATAATATATTGGTCGGATTTAAAATACAGTTTCTTATTTATTAAGTAACACTTTTTAATTCAGTTCGTATTCAGTTTTGTATCTGATTTATCTGGACCTCTTGAAGTCACGTGTCAGAATTTGAAAGGATTTGTTGTAAAAAAAAAAAAACACAATTTGAAAATGTCAGCATTAAAATAACAAAGAAATGAAAGAGAATTGTTTGTCTTTGAAGACAGATGATTTGCTCTTTTTACTGAAAGGCAGGTCGTCTTTTGCTGTATGCAGTGTTGCACTTTTCCCATAGATCATAGACGTCTTGTTTAAGAGTCTTTGGTGGTATGAGCTAACAGAGATTCAGATATTTTTTACTGCAATAGATCAATTATTTACATGTGTAAGTGATAAAGAAACGTGTGACTAAAAGGAAACTATAAATGACATATGTTTAGGATCGTATTTTTATGGGGTGTTGTTAAATTTCATTGCTTTGTGCCTCATGTTTCTAGTTGCTTGTAGCCATCTATATTGTTGTATTTTAAGGATGGATAATGTGAAGCTTTTTCTTACACGGTGCTTAATAGTTTAATATAGTAAAGCACTTCCAGTTGTGTTTCTAAATCAATCTGACATCAGGAAAAATCATTTATTCAGTGAGATTTCACATAACTCGATTGGAGCCACAGATCGGAGTTATTTCAGAATTATGTTCATGTTAATTTGAGTAAATTTTTTGTCAATGTTGTTATATGATTTTGTATTTGTAATTTCATTTATTTATTTTTAATATTGCTATTTAGGTTTTAATTTATTTTAGTTTTAGGTTAGTTTTCACGTAATAGTCTTAGTGCCTTGGCTTGAACTTATTTTAGTCTATTTCTAAGCCAACATTTCAAAATTTGTGCTTAATTTAAGCTTTTCAAATAGCCTATATTTGATTCATTTTTTAATTGAGACAAATAATAATTAATGATAATTGTTGCAAGATTAAGACAGAAACTTTAAAGGTAAATATTTCAACAAATTTAATATTTCAAACCTATAAATAGTCCAGAATAAAGACAGAATATGTATATGTATAATATGTCATTATTTTCCATAATTCATGAGTCTATCACGCTGGTTTTTGAACGGAGCCTCAGTTTGGGAGTTGTTTCGGGTGTGTGTGTGTGTGTGTGTGCGTGCGTGCGTGCGTGCGTGCGTGTGTGGTATAGAGGTGTTGCTTATTATTATAGAGGCACATCCCACAATCCTTCAGTGAGATGGTGAACAGTTGGTCTGAGGTCTGTGGGGAACACGCACAGTTTGTGCGTCACACGTGTGTGTCTTCTTTAGAGCTTCGCTTCAGTTTTTTTATCAGAAGTGTGAACCGTGTGCCGTGCTGAGATGTATGTGTGATTTTTAACAGAACATTTGCCTCCCGGTTCACTCGACAGGTTATCTTTATGCCTCATACAAATGTTTATATAATGCAAAACAGGAACGTGGAAAAGAGGAGACCATCTGGAACGAGATCAGATTTGTAATTTGTTTATTTAAATTTGATGATTTTCTTTATTATAATATCAGAGACTTGCCACCAGGATATATAAATAACTTTTGTTAGGAATGACATCATAATACATGTTTTAGTTTACCCAAAACAAAAAGTCATTTGTTTGCTTGCTCACGTCACGTTTCATTCCCCAAAATACATTAATGTTGGAAAATGTCATTTTTTATAAAGTAAAGCTGAGGAGAGGTGGCTGTCAATGTTAGAAAAATAGTAAAATAATATTCACCATATGACTCGTATGTTATATTCCTCTTAAGCCATACGATTAATCTTCATCAGATTAATAGAAGAAAGTTATTTTTGAATAATCTTTCTCTTTTTGTTGTCGTTATGACATGATGTTTTAGACATTGTTTGTCACAATACTGATCTGTGGACAGTCATTGTATTTGAAATATAATAGAACAGTAACACATGCAGATTTGTTTATAAGGACTTCTGCATGCCGATCATCTGTGTTTCTATTCTCTATCTTTCACAAACACAGTTTCTCACTTCTTCTCACACCACCTTCAACACGACCAGATCTGGCTCTGCCCCAAAACATACAACGCTTCCTTTTATAGCATACCTACGTAGGAAGGCTGAAATGAATCTAAAATCACTTTAACATCTTTATTTCTCCTAGATATCAATGAGATTCAATAGAGATCAAATGAAAATCTCAAATATTTCCACTGGGAAAAAGAGACAAGTTTTAAGTTTGCGTTGCCTTCGTGACAGATACATGTCATGTTTCATTAAAATTTGAATAGGAGGTGGCATCATCGTTCCTTATATTCGTAGCTGCGTTCAGTTTTAAAAAATGATGGGTTGTTGTGTCAAATATAAACATTTAATGGTTTATGGAAAGCTATTTTACCCCACAATGGGTTGAAACCTTTTATAAAGTGTAGGGCGCACGCATGTGATGTCTTAACATGCTGCCTGTGGAGGCAGGAGATTAGGTTTTGAAACACAGCTTCTGACTCACCGCCAGCATTTCTGTGCGCGTTTGTGTGTGTGATTTTGTGTTTATGTGTGTGTTTGTAATCCTGCGTGGGTAAAGCGTTTGGTGTGCGGAGAGCGAGAGAGAGAGAGAGCGAGAGCATGAATATAGCCTGAGGATGTGAGGAGTGTGAGTTTGAGATTAGAGAGCGAGTCTGTCATGAGATGAAGAGAAACACAAGCAGGAACAGAGAGACTCTCATCGCTGAAGACTCACCGAAGATGGACAGATTAAACACACGCTTTTCACTTTGATTTTCTGAAGAAACACGCTTTGCTATGTGGTTGCTAAGATGTGTTTTGTACTCTCCGGCTCTCAGAACAATGTTAATAGTGATGCAATTTAGATATATTCATAATGTTACATTAATGCAAGTGAGGTTTTTTCATGAGCCATATTTTTGCCAGAATGCTCATTAATTCAATTATTAAATAATAAGAAATATCTTGGTTTTTAGTTGTATTGAAATTTATTTCAATGCTCATTTTGTCTCAATTATTAGTCATCCTGTTGTGCATTTATTAATTTATGCTTATGTGTATTGTTTTTACCCAGAATGCACTTCTTTGGTTGTCCTCTGAGTGCACACTTAGGGAACACAATGGCTCAATTTCAGTAAGTACTTAACAAGGGCTAAATGGGTACGTACTGTTTTGCCTGAACGAATGTCGAACGAATGCGATCCGGATGTCATCCGCCATATTGACGTGATCATGTGACATAATTATTCTTCTTTTCCTTTTTAATGGTGGGTGGCAACTTGCGTTTGAGGTGCATATCCACCACCTCTTGTACTGAAGTGTGGGCCAGAGATCTTAAAGGTATGAGAAACAGTTAACTAACCCTAACCCAGTGCTTTGCTTAATATTAACCACTATTTATACTCTTATTTCGCCCTTTTAGACGTCTGACGTGCCCAGTTTTTCTGCTGTAATTAGTTTAATAAATCTCAGTTTCATATCACGGCACCATCTGTTGTAAAGATCGACCTCACGCTGTCACAGCGCGGTTAGCAGTGCTTACGTAACAGACGACTACGGGATGATGTTGTACTCGGATTATCAGAGGATTGTGTTTTTATAGCCGCTGTGAATTTTTATTCCTGCTTCGCTCCTGTGTTGAGTCTAAATATTATGTGAACATGATAAATGCGGTTTAATTTGTCTCCTGTTCTGTGTCTTGAAGGCAGAGACGCAGGAATAGCAACGTGCAACAAGTCAGAGCATCCACACGGCTGAGGGATGCGGCGAGATGCGGTTGCCAAGGCAACACAATGGATGTTTCCTCTGTAAACATTTTTTTGACAGTCGCTCTCTCCATCTGTCTGTCTGTCATTCTCTTCATCTGAATGATAACATTACAGAGTTTTGCAAAGCGTTCTACAGTCAGATTGTGTTTCTTTTTTGTTGGATTGTTAAAGTGCTCTGTTCAAAATGACAGAGATAACCGAATTCAAAAATCTTTAGTTATATGATGGTATGACACCAAAGAGCCATTTTAGTCTCTTGAGAACTGTATGTAAAACCTTTTGATTGTGTAGATTGTGTTCACAGAAGTGTTTTAGTAACAGAGGGAGTGTTCACAAACACACACACTTTCCATCAGTTGATAGACAGTAATGGATCACTGATAGCGAGCTGGACTGTAATTGGATGTTGTTTTCAGCTGTTGTCATTTATCTTCTCTCTTTCTTTCTCTCTCTCTCGCTCGCTCTCTCTCTCTGTTTTCTGCAAGAGAAATGTTGTTATATTATTAAGATCTTATAACACAACCTAAGCGTTATGTTGGTGATGATCTCCAGGGATTTAAAGGGGATTCTTTAGAAACGTTGTTATCGATTTCATGACACCAGTGTATGGGGTTTTAACATATCAGGTTATATTTCTTCATTAAATATATTTAGAAATACTTGTTATGAAATCTGTTTGGTACAATCTGATGGCTTTATGATGGTATAGTTATAGTTACATATAGCCTATAGATGGTTCTGGTTTGTGTTTGTGGATATATCTGACCAGTGGCTAATAATATAACTATTATATTAACTTATATTAATGTTTTGTTGTATTGTGATTGTATTAAATAAACAATTTGTTGAACGGGTCGTGTAACTTTGTCACATTTAAGTTTAACCAAGTAACGGTTCTACTACCGGTAACCCAAAATAATACTGACTAGACATACTTTACCTTGCTAGCTAATGTCATTTACTTGTTATTTCTTTTGCTTGTTATCAGAAATAATCTGCAGGGACCGGAAGTTAAGTTTTGGCCACAAAAGCGTGCACGCGCAGTGACGTTTGTTTATGTTGTTGCTTTGAAACCATCTATACATTTTAATGAAAAAGAAGAGCTGCATTAATTTAGGCGGATTTTACGATACTAATGTTGTTAAATATTCCTATCAAAAGTGTCATTGTGTGTTAAAATGTTGTATAGTCAGAATGTGACATGCTGACACATTTCAGACTTGTTTACCGTGGTAATTTATGACAACTGTGTGAAAGAAAGTAAATGGCAGATGTCCGTCAAACTCTCTTTTTCTTTTATCCCAGACGTCTGCAGTTCTGCACTGCTGTGAAGGATTGCCTTGTCTTTGGTTGTCTGTTTGTGTATAAAACATAGAGATGACCGACAGTAAGATGTGCTTTTTGCTTTTTTGTGGGTTTCAGAACAAAAAGAGATTTGTTTCTCATATAAGGCCATTGTGTTTTCTGTGATTTGATGTTTCTCTTTTATATTGTTCGAGCTTATTTGTGAATTCAGTCTAACATCTCCTTCTGCATTTCACTGAAGTGAATCATGTTTTATTATAATTTAATGTTTAATGTTTAGCAATGGCGTGTCATTTTAAAGTAGTTCACCCAAAAATAAAAAATCTGTAATCATTTATTAACCCTCATTCAAAACCTGTGAAGATATTTTGAGAAATGTCTCTGTGATTTTGTGTTCCTACAATGGAAGGCAATAAGGTTCAATGTTGTTTGGTTATCAGCATTCTTCAAAGTATCTTCTTTAGTGTTCTGCAGGAGAAATAAAGTCATACAGGTTTGAAATGACATGACTGTGAATACATTTTGGGTGATCTTTACCTGCAAGAATGACTTTTTAAGAACTTTTAGAGAACATTAGTCACAGTAAGCAACCTCCCATAGCAACCGAATCACCTCTTATCAATGCTACAGGCATTTTGCATAAGCGAACAGCACTCGCATTTGTAAGAACATTTTTTTTTCCCAACACAAATCCTTCTGGACATTCTGAGTGGGCAACTCAGATCCAAGATCCATTTCTTATTTCAGTGAGGTCACTTCAGGGTCTCCATGCTGGAATCAGAGCTGTCAGTTAAACCGATTGACAAGCTCCACTAATTCCATTAAAACTGTGATTGACAGCTCGACTCTTCACACACACAATTGATAAGGTGGTAACGTGATCAAGCGGAGGCTGTCAATCAAACGCCCGGCAGAGGTTAAAGGTCACCATTGTTAACTGAGCTCACACAGAATGCGCCGTGTGTTGGGATAGCACGTGTGCCCGTGCTTCGTGATAGCCAGACACGGTGGGCACCGGTGACAAGCCATTATTCATTTTGCATAATTGCATCCTTAACACCAATCATCGATGTCTCGCCATGGAAACGTGCCTTGGAGGAATATTCACGGGCCCAGGGGAGGGATGCTTGTTAAATACCCTAGAGAAGGACACCGAGATGATCAATATAAACTTAGATCTGTTTTTTCATCTCGCTCAGTGCTACAATATACAAACACGTGTAGATGCTGATATAAAGTGTGTGCTTATGTTGTTTTGAATGAGGTTTTGTCGCCTGTAAAACTGTATTTTGCACACTTTTCCCCTTGATAACACTGTTTTTTAGAAAGTATTTTGCTGTTTTCCTTATATTAAGACAGATAGTCAGTTGTTATTGCATCAAGTTGCAGTTACTGCCGTTTGTAAGTGCAATCACGCATTAATGCGTTTTATTCAATCTACTTCACACACGGTAGCGTAACACATCGAGTGGCCTTACTGACTCGACATTTTCAATCTTTTTTAAAGCAGAATCGTGTGTCTGTTCGTTTGATTTCCTCCTCGTGTCTAAACTCAAACATTGATGCTGTTTGCTTTCTGCTGCGGCCTCATTTGCACGAATAAAAATGTATGATGACATTTTCTACATTCCATAAAGTATTCATAAATGTCATTACTAATATCTCTCATAGATCATTTAAATGGATCTGTGTGTCCGGTGTGGCACAGTGAGAACGAAACCTCCTTGCTCTCTCTCTTTCTGTCTTTTCTTGGGATTTTTCCGAATGTTCTTCACTCTGTGTGTTTGTATGTAGTTTTTCCTGGATGAGAATGTGTAAGTTCAGATCTGTTTTAAAATAAGTGGAAATACGGTAGTATAAAATTCTTTGTCACGCAATGCATTTTTGATATAAAACTAAATCCCATTATCATCATTGAGGCTGTCTACACGCATCCATCAAAACACTGCATTTCTATTTTTGACCCGGAGAACGCAATGATGTGTGAAATCTAGCTTGCATGTAGGGCTGTCATGCTGTCAGACTTTCCATAGATATGAATAACTAGATGCCGCATTAGCAGCTGTTTCTATGGGCCACCATACGTATGCCGTCCGCCATATTGAAATGGTACGAGCCGGTCCGGGTTGCCAGGTCTAGGTTACTTTTTGACTGTTGTTGCAGGTTGTTTTTCCGCAGTCTAGGAGTTGAATGATTTTGTTATTTAGCTGTCAATCCTAAAAGGGTTTTATTTATGGATGTTAAGTTCTGTTATTTGGACTAGGTACATTAGGCTCATGATGAATGATTTTGTTTCACAGATCTGGCAACCCTGCCAAGCCGGTCCGTTAACACTCAAGAGCAAGCTGACTGTGTATGATTATGAAAACTTCTTTACTGTTGTGTAAACTCAGACATTATATTTGCTACAATAACACATGACAACAACGAAAGGATATCTCGTTCCAAGATGGCGGCCGCGTCTACATGCCTGGAGTGCATGAGGCATCAAGTTATATATATCTATTTAATTTTCACGGTACGGTTATCGGGGGCTAAAGAAATATCTGGTAACGATAATATTGTTTCGTTTTTTTATAAATGATGCCTCCAGTAAACATTATATTTAATTTTGTGTTTTGTCTGTTATTTGGTCAACAAATCACACTCATAATTGTGCATGGGACGGTTTATACCACGGTATATCACGGTTTGGGGTGCCGTGCTTTCTCGTCGGAACCACAATGATCCCAAAACTATATATTTATAACTATAGCATAACAATATTTAAATATGAAATAAATATTGTTATAGCTATAAATATATCGTTTTGAGAATCGTAGTTTTCAAACTGATCTATAAAGAAACCGCGACACAAAAGCCCACGCAAACCGCGATATACCACGTTATACCCCGAAACCGTCCCGTGCCTGCTCATAATACAAGTATATAGAGGCAGAGAACGAGTTTGTAACCACTGTAACTCTAAAAGCAACATTTTGAATGGATGCTGAATAGTTTACAATATGTGTACAATTACCACAATATCGACAATCTTGGTTTTTAATATCACGGTATATTGTGCCGACCCTACTTGCGTGGCTTTACATTTATGTATTGGCATGAAGTAGTTTCACAAATTGATAAACTCTTCTGATTAACAACCATTCAGTTGTGGTTCTTTGGAGAATAATGTTCATGAATTTAGGTTCAGATGGTTTCTAAAGCACCAGTGTATACCGTAGACAGTCCTGGAGAAGAAAAAGTTTCTTTGTGAAACCTCGATAGGACGAACAATAGATCAGATGAGTGGAACTCCTCAGGGGCCAGATGTCAAACACTCTCTCTGTCTCTCGTTCTCTCTCTCTCTCTCTCTCTCTCTCTCTCATTAGTGCCATTGAGAGATATGACACAGAAATGGAGGCTGATGCAATTACAGTGAAACTGATTGAAGGAGAGGTCAAATTATCACAGCAATGATTGTCCTTTGTCTGAACGAGGAGCGTGACATTCTGCAGTGATTAACGTGTCACTGAGAAAAGAAGCAGGACGTGCAGACGGCTTTGGTGAACGTTCTGCTCTGATTATAATGTCACGCCTCATCCGCTGTCATGCCTCCCGTTTGATTTGAAGCCGTGACTCTGTGATCAGAACCAATCAGGCCTCATTATACCGGCCCGCCGCAAATCTGTCTACATATACAGTATGTTGGGTCATTGATGGTATAAACGTCATGTGTCATCATTGACCGTTTGTATGGTTTGTACAATTGCCGTCAATGTAAATTAATCTAATTTTTATACATTCAGAATGTGCAGAATCTGGTGGATTTTTCTGAAGACGGGCAGGAGCAACTATCACGAAACATCTAAACAGCCCTTGAATATTCAGATGATGTCACACAATATTACATTTATTCATTTGGCAGACACTTTTCTCCAAAGCGACTTACAAGTAGGAGAGCATAAAGCATTTTGTCAACCGCTATGTTGCATATGTAAACTTTTGAAGTTTGAAGTTGTTTTTGTAAAGGAATTTATTGTTGTGTGTTGTGGGCTGTACTGTATGTCAACGTTGGTTATGTGAAATAGCTTGATCTGGGCAGTAGGTTAAATAAAAAAAAAGTTTATTCCTATTTGTCTTTAACATTTTCTAGATTTTAAATGTATGACCCCAGCTGTATATTTATATATAGACGGCTTTAGAGTTGTGTGGCCCAAACCTAACTTCTGGTAGACTTCCGCAAAGAGTCAAAACTGTTTAAATCTAATTTAATACAATTAATATACAATAAATGAATTTAATATAAAATACATAGTTATATTATTAGCCACTAACCAAACACATACCAGAAGTTAACCGTCTGTATATGTGTGTTAGGGCTGTCAAATGATTTATTGTGATTATTCGCATCCAGAATAAAAGTTTGTGTTTACATAATATATGTCTGTTTACTGTGCATATTAATTTTGTATTTATAAAAACATACACATGCATGCATATATTTAGGAAAAATATTAAATATAAAAATTAATAAAGATTTAAATATAATTTAAATGATTGGTAAATATAAATAAATTAGGGCTGTCAAAAGATTAATCACATCCAGAATAAAAGTTTGTGTTTACATAATAGATGTATGTTTACTGTGCGTATTCATTTTGTATTTATGAACACAAACATAAAGGCTTATATATATTTAGGAAATATTTAGGTGTATTTATTTATATTTAACAATAATTGAAATTATATTTAAATGTTTATTAATTTTTATATTTGATCATTTTATTAAATATATACATGTATGTGTTTAGGTTTATAAATACAAAATTAATATGCACAGTACACAGACATACATTATGTAAACACAAACTTTTGTTCTGGATGCGATTAATCGCGATTAATCGTTTGACAGCCCTAAAATAAATACATCTAAACATTTCCTCAATATAGGTATGGCCTACATGTATGTGTTTGTGTTTATGAATACAAAATTAATATGCACAGTACACAGACATATATTATATAAACACAAACTTTTATTCTGGATGCGATTAATCGTTTGATGGCCCTAGTGTATATATTCATGCCCATCAATGTGGCTGCACAACATTTAGTATCATAACAGAACTCAGCATAGAACATAACATGATTTTCAATTTGACATGTTAACTTGCAGTATGTTGAGAGTGCACATGTTCATACATACTTACAGACACGTGCACACTCACTCGCTTCAGGAGTTTTCCGGTCCAGTAACTCAAGGCTGTAGTGGCGTCACAGGGGAGCCGTCCAGCACATGTGGTGCTGAAACATTGTGACTGCGCATTCAAATGGATCCTTCCATAAACACACACTCGTAGATGTGCTCGCACACACACGCACACGTGTGGTTACCCTCTACAGCTGTGAAATATTGATGAGAGGCTTGTAATGGTGCGAGCTGAGCCTGTGTGAGAAAATCACACATGAATTATAAAGACAAGATCATGGCCGCGTGCGCGCTCAAAGTGAACACATCAATATTACATGACAGAAATTAGACAACTTCACACACACACTCAGACATTCAGTTTTTACCTTTGGACCAAACGTAGGCTGTGTTTACACCTGATTGTAAATGTATTGTGTAGTGTTAGACATTTTCATTCATATTTTGAGTTTATTGTTAGTGGATTATTAGATGAATTTTTGCTCCCAGGTTCCAGAATCTACAGAGACAGTAGTTGGTTAGCGTTAAGTATAGTTTATTTATTTTAATGTATTTATATGAATTTAAATATTCTGTAATTGTAATTGCTATTTTTAATCAAATATATATGTTGATCTCACATATCTACCTCACAATGGTAAATCATCGCAAATTGTTTTATTGCATTTATTAGCTTTAATATTCATTGCAATGCAACTTTGCACAGAGCTTCAGTTGACAAATGCTATTAAATGTCATTTATTCAAAGCTTTAGTGCTCGAGTTCACTTGTGCTGTTTGTCAAGGGTCTTTAAAGTTGATGATTAGCTTTTTGTTTTTCTATGTTAGGGTTTCAGGAGCTGAGTTTGTCTTATTTTTTGTTTTGGTTTATGGAGGTATTCATTAGCTGCGTCCCATAACGTGTAGGCGTCCCGTCCTTGCTGGCTACCAGTTATTTTCCCTCAAAGACTCACTAAGTAGATTCTGCTAGATAGAAGGTGACTGGTTTTGAGTCTTTCTTTATGTGTAGCAACACAAACAGAGCAGGAGGCGAAGTGTTGTGTGTGTGTGTGTGTGTGTGTGTGTGTGTGTGTGTGTGTGTCTATTAATAACCGGCATTAGGAGTCTGATCTATGGGGACCTGCTATTGTAAAGATGAACTACAGTGAGGTCTTGCACAATAATGTTACACTTCTACAGCGGTCTCACACACACACACACACACACACACACACACACACACACACACCAACACAATGTGTGGTTAGTCACTTAGTGCCTTGTTTATTACCCACACTACAATTCCCCAGAGGTCACTTCACTGACCTACACACACACACACACCACCTCATCCATTTTAATGCATGCTACACACACACACACACACACACACTAAACATTTTCTCTCTTTGTTGTTTTAAAATGTAAGTAGATAAAACTCCTCGAGGTTTTAGTTTTTACTCAAATCTGGTATACATTCCAAATATATAAACTTGACATTTTTGTAATTTTCTTTTACTGTCAGGTTGGCTGTTTGTAATAGAAAACGTCTTCACATACACTATATGGACAAAAGTATTGTGTCTTTTTCTGTTCTGAAGTAACTGTACTCCTGTACACAAGTCATTGATGGGTTTGGGTGATGAGTGTTTGGCTCAAAGGTGTTCAGGTCTGGACTTTATGTCGACCATTCAAGGTCTTTCACACCAGACTGCATCAAAAATTTCTGTTTGAATCTTGCTTTGTGCACAGGGCCATTGTCATGTTGCGATAGAGAAGAACTCTGACCAAACTGTTTCAAAGCGCACAATTCTTTAGAATATCAATATATGTTGTAGCGTTAAGATTTGTGCTCACGGAAATTACTAAAGTAGACAAACCTGTTCATTAGAAGGGGGCGTCCCAATACTTTTGTCCATATAGTGTATATTTATTATAGACCTTCAAATAGAAAGTATTAGTAGATACTTCAAATTTCATTAATTTCAATGCTTAATTATAATCAGCTATTTTTAAACTCATGAGTTATTGTTTTTATTATTTATTAAAATACCATCTTCTTATCTTAAAGTGTAAAGACGGGTTATTTTTGGCTCACATTTGCATTACATTACATTTACATTTGTTCAATTAGCAGATGCTTTTATCCAAGCGGCTTTTAAATGAGAGAGCATTTAACATATTGTCAGTGAGCTGTTTTGTCAAAATGCGGTCTGCAAATTCATGTTCACCAGTAGGACTAGAACTGCCCAGTCTATCATTTGGGGTGTACGTACGCATCTTATTGTCTGCCGGTGAGAGACAGTGATAGTGTTTGTGTGAAAAAGATGAAATGTTTGAAGAAAAGTCAAAGGTGCTGTAGACTTTAAAAGCCACAGACAACCATTCAAGGCTGTGTTAAGCGTGATATTTGGTGACTTTCCTCAGAGGGAACAGACTTTGACATATCTAGATCAGACTGTGACAGATGTGAAACCCGGGCAGAGTTATCAGATGCCCAGCGGAGGCTAAAACAGCCTGGGATTGATTCTGGAGGTGTGGAGAAACAGATTAGCCATAAAACCTTTCCTAAATAATTCTGTATTGCCCTAAAGGCTATGTCTTAAAAAATGTGGTGTTTTAAGACATTGAGTAAAATAGAAACAAAACCAGTTGGTATTGAATTGGTTGGGTAACACATCCCAGTGTAGATTCATTTATAATCCAAAGGTTGGTTTGGTTCATGTTTTACCCAACGATGGGTTGAAATAATCCAGCTTTTTTTCAAGTGTAGATCGTCCGTCTAAGTGGGTGAATGAGGCCCATTTCTGGACACGTTCACCTGGTTTAACTCGCTGACATCCCTCCACAAGAGTGAGAGTAAATCTGAGTATTTATTGAGGTTTTGAATGCTGCCGTGAGGGATGCGTATTGTGTTATTGATTTAGCATTTGGATCAAACATTGATCGTTCAAGATTGTGTCATATATTCTTAGAAGTCATGAAAGGTCAGCTGAGAATGATAGAGTAGCTGTGTTTTTCCAGGGTTACTGTGTTATTGTCCCATTATTTCACCTGGGGCTATTTTAGCATTGTCCACTCGCGTTTTGCTCTGTGAGTTTGATGGATGTGTTTGACTGCCTCCTGTATATTATCCGAGATAAGAATTTGTAAATCCCAAGTCATGAGACATTTGCCAAAATGTCAAAAGCCAACAGGGTTTGGTTGGTTTATTATTTCCTGCAGATTTTTAAATGTTTGTAAGAAGCATATCTAGCTCATTAAAAAAAATTGAATAAACACCATTCACACATTTGTATCAAAAGCATTTTGAGTATATAAGTAAGCCATATAGATATAGCACTGTTTTTCAGCCCTGAAGTCTCCTGTTTTGATGTTGACAGTATGACAGTCATTTCATTCAAACTACATCGATGGTCCGTAATGACATAAAACACGGCACAAACTCACTTTACTGCCGAATAGCAGGACAGAGAATACACGGTGCTTGCTCGTGTAAATCTAATAACAGGCGAACTAAATTAAAACTGAATCGAGATGTTACTGTACACGTCTCTTGATGAGTCTCTAACTGCTACTTTAAATAAACAACATACTCATATGTGTCCCTGCAGAAATTCCCAAGCTTTAGGATCATGGAGTCTTATTATACAGTCGTGCTATCTCAGAGAAAGTCTGCTCGCTGCCGGTAATTTGACGTCTAGACGGATGGTGGGTTCATGCACACCTGCTTTATCAGTAGATTTTGTGTTATATAAGAGTGCAACTCTATCAGAGTGCTTCAACACAACTTCAGTTCCGTACATACTGATGATAAAACAGACATGGTTTGAAAATTGTGCTTTTTCTATTGTGAAAAAAGGGATTTTTAAAGCAAATGTCTGTAAAATGTTCATTATTCTCAATCAATCAGACTTGCAGCAAACAAGTTTATTACACGTTTTTTTTTTGTTTCGTTTAAATAGAAATTATGTGAATAGAATAGAATAGACAGAATGATAGAAACGAAGTGAATAGAATAGAATAGACAGAATGATAGAAACGAAGTGAATAGAATAGAATAGACAGAATGATAGAAACGAAGTGAATAGAATAGAATAGACAGAATGATAGAAACGAAGTGAATAGAATAGAATAGACAGAATGATAGAAACGAAGTGAATAGAATAGAATAGACAGAATGATAGACTGTACTGTTTTTTTCTCTCTTTTTCTTTTGTCTTTGAACAATGCACATTGTGAAAAGCACTATATAAATAAAATTGAATTGAAATGGAGTTGAATAGAAATAGCATGAATAGATAGATAGATAGATAGATAGATAGATAGAAATGAAGTAGATAGATAGATAGATAGATAGATAGATAGATAGATAGATAGATAGATAGATAGATCTAGAAGAAAGAAAGAAAGAAAAAAGTCTGTGTATTGTAAACAATGAGCTGTGTATCGATTGCTCTCTTTCTCTCTCTCTCTCTCTCTCTCTCTCTCTCACTCTCACTCTCACTCTCACTCTCTCTCTCTCTCTCTCTCTCTCTCTCTCTCTCTCTCTCTCTCTCTCTCACTCTCTCTCTCACTCTCTCTCTCTCTCTCTCTCTCTCTCTCTCTCTCTCTCCTCTCTCTCTCCCCATGTGATGGTGCCGGTGCATCTCTAAGAGGCTGATGCATGGACGCATTGTTTTCTGCGGCGGGCGCTGTAATGAGTGTGTCGAGTCTTCCCCGTCCTGAGGGATACAGCGGGAAAACGCTGCTTGTTCATTTCTTCTCTCAGGCCCAAATTTCTCAAGGATTAATCAATGTTAACCTGCTTTATCAAAGACACTTATGTCACTGATTCAGGAACCGTCTGGACACCACGCTCAATATCAGGAAATATCTCACACTGCCTGTACAAAGATCGTTTCAGGACGATTAAAATCAACCTCCAACGAATCCTTACACACAGCAAAAAACAGACAATAGACCCGAGGCAGGATAGATGCTATGTTTCATTTAAAAAGGAGGATGTGAAGGACAAACGATCGTTTCTTGACCGAAATAAGTAAGAGAACCGAACTAAAACGTGTTATTTTCACCACCCATGCTACTAGAGATCACAAAACACGTCTTTTTAGATATCAAGTGAGTAAATTTATGATTTACTGTTTCTAAGATGTTTTGACACTCATCATCATAGACGTGCTTATCAAGTGAATATTACTCGACGTGAGATGACCCGAGTGAATATAAATCCTTTCACAAGCTCCTTGTCAAAGAAGAAAAGAAACATCGCAGAAGAGAAAATGAAGGAATTCTTGTATCGCCACCGGCCGTTAGATGATCAACGTTCATCTCTCAGATACGGATGTCAGAGATCTGGGTTATGAGAGCTGTCAGTCAGTCGAGATACTCAATCTATAGATGCCGCAGGCGAGTGTTTGATGTTGTGATTGGCTAAAGCGCCGGAGGGGAGGAGACTGTCAGTCTTAAACAAGCGTTTACCGTCTGCTTTGATCTTTACCTTTACACCTTCATCTGAGCAGAGGAAGTGAAGTTTACCCCAACACTCGATCGGTCTCACTGTCTGTCTCTCTCCGTGTTGACATGTATAACTGTCTCCCCTCATTTCTCTTTCATATTTCTCTTCTTTCCTCGATTCTTCGAAGGAATGTTTTGTGATATATTGTGATTGTACAATATTAGCTTTTCATGATGCCTTAGGTTTGATCAAACCATCAAATGTACACTATGTTACTTGCGCACAAGTTTCCATTCGCTCACCTTTTAATCTCATTGACGCCTACGTAGAAATAATTTGGATAGTAAAGATATCTGCGATTTTGTTTTCTCATCGAAGCAAGCGTTCGTCTCGTTGGTGTGTTATTTGTGTAGACACCGAGGCAGCACGTGCTCCATTTGTGGCAGAACCCATGCGTCTTCTTTTTAATCGAACCTCATCTCCTAATGTCTCATTTCAGCGCCTCACATTTCTCTTCTTCTCTCTCTCCGTCTCTGGCTGTCACCGGCAGCTCCAGTTTTATCTGAGCGGCAGAGGGTCCATTAAAGCCCCCGGTTCAGGTGATTAGAGCGTTTGTAAAGGGTTTAAATGCACACAGGCAGCGTTGGGTTTCTGCCCTCGGGGACGGAAGATAAGCAGAACCCTCCGGAGATACGAGGCCGCTCTCCTCATTAACACCAGACTCCTGTGCGCTTTTGTGCCGTATCAATAGGCGTCCGGCGCTTTCTCCTGAACATAATTACAGAGCTCATTGAGTCAGCAGGGTGGGATATAGTCCTGGGAGTTTATTTACTCTCATTTTAAGGGAATCAGAAGGAAGCTGCTTTATAAAAACGTGGCTATTGTTTGGCTGAAATGGAGTAATTATGGAGAGATGCTGTGCCATGCCGCGGTGAAACCGGACACTAATGATGCCCGTGAAGATCATGATGAGGATTTCAGGGGCATTGCGTGGTGTGGTTTAACTTTAAGTAGTTAAAGGGGTCATATGACGGAATTTTATGTTTTGATTTAGTGCGTTACATAACCGTTTGTGCATGTATAAGACGTCCAAAGTCGTGCACAAAATGATTTACTCGAATGCATAAACTTAAATATTGTAATTACACATTATAAATAAAGATATATCCATTTAAAACATATTTCCATATAACGTCCGTAACCTAAGATGTTCTATATATATAAAAAAAGCAAGAAAGCTTGACTAGCATTATAGGTGGACCTCAGGGAAACAAAAGTGTAGAATACGACTGCTTTACATTTACCTACTGTACTTCACTGCAGTACCAATGCTGAAAGGCATTATTGTCTGATGAGAAGCAGCATATGTTTGCATATTTTCCAGTACATACTCGAATTTGTAATGTAATTTTCAGCGAGACGCATCTCCCTCTCCAAATGTTTGCCCGCAGTGGAGAGAGGTCCGGTAATGGTGCCGACTGCAGGATCAGAGTTCATTCATTATTTACTGATCTTAAATATGCAACATCAAGGGCCGAAGGGTTGTAAAGGGTTCGTGGATGCATTTAGACGATTTTGGGCCCGAAGAAAGAGACGCAGATACAGCAGTGAAGATCTTAAGCGAGACGATTGAACAAACCGAAGATCGAAACGGATGTCGGATGTGTCCGGTGTACTCGGATCCATTCAGCCGAGTCTAGCTGTTGCATAATGTCTATACATTCCCTATGTAGTCAGTGAATGATGCAAAGCTTTTGCCGTGTTTGAGTGTTGAAATGTGTGTGTGTGACTGTAATTTACATAGAAATGAGAGTTTAGTGATCACATGGGCTGTGACCTCATTCGTTCTGATGGTCAGGTTCTCTCAGTGTGCGATGCTGAAATTATACCATGCGCTAGCCCTCCAGCACCCGCCACTCATTTATGATGCGCTTCCTGCCTGACAGGAAGTCGGGGCGCAAAGAGTGACCCGTTGAGTGTGACATTTATATGGAAAGTACGTGCGTGTGTGTAGCATCCTTTGTGGGAAGCAGTCAACAGCCCAATGAGGAAAATAATGAAAGCAATGCAACAGAATAAAAATCCTCTGTGCTTCTGATCTTAAACGCAAAAATAATCATTTCATTTTTTTGTTTTAATATCAGTGGCCTGGGTGAAACTCTCAGGCTCAACCTGTTGCTCTCTCATTGGCTTTCGGCTTCAGCCGTTCTCCGTTCGCCCCGTCCTCTTCACATCACAGCTGTCAGATCTCGGGCGGAGGGAAGCGAGAGGATGTAATTCTCACTGACAGCTGTGCTGTTTAAATGAGAACACATATGCATAAACCCGCAGCCGAGCATGCATTCTGTCACCGAGGCTGAAGGAAAATATAAATGCACGAGCATGCATCGTATCCCGGCAAGACCTTACGAATGTAAGGACGTCTTGAATTATTCGTTCATCTGTAACAAGAAGTCCATCATTTGTTGTATCGAAGAAAAGGGATATTCAAATTATTATTATAACAACCATTTCTGTCAGGTCGCTGGAAACACAGCAGTTTATCCATATAAACTCAGAAGTCAAAAGTCCATATTGTTCCCAATATGAACTCGAACATTTCTCATCACATTTACCCAAATCAAGATGATTTCTTCTACAATCTACATTCATTTACACCTCCATGGATTTCTCAAGCAATTTTAAGAAAAACTTCTGAGACTAAGTTGATACTTCAGAGATCTCAGCAGTATGTTCATAGTACATTCCCACTTGTAAATTCTTCATAATTTTTGCTTTATTCTGTATTTATGCACAACTGTATATCCTGCACTTGCTTATTGCACTTCTGGTTAGACCTAAACTACATTTCGTTGCCTTGTACTTGTACATGTGTAATGACAATAAAGTTGAATCTAATCTAAAAAAAAAAAAAAAATGTTTTTTCTCCGGGCTTCATAGATTAAACACACAATAATATTGTGTATAATCATAATATTACATTACCGTTAAATGTGTTCACAATCCTGTTTAACTTGAGTTGGAGAGGAAACTGAACAACAAGTACAAACAAGCAGATCTTCCGTATGGCAGAAGCGCTCTTCCCCCGGCTATTCTCCATTCTGCTTTGTAGACATTTATCAATGCTGAGTCCCACAGAAGTGTGAATATGAAATCTGGTGTTTTCGTTGTGTTGAAATCGGCCGCAATCCAGTCTCTCATTCACCCTCATTTGCTCTTCAATCCTCTTTGCCTCATGCCTGTCTCTCTCATTCCATGTCTGTGTATCTGCGTTTTGCTGTCCATCATTTTACTGCTCGGGTTTCTCTTTTATAGCTCAGGAGACACTTCGGGAGGCCTCCATTTGCTCTCATTTTGAGCCGAACTGTTGTCTAAAGATACAACTGAGATATTAAAGAAATCTTATATATTTATTTTGTTTTTTTGTCTCATAACTTTGTCTAATGGAGTGTGTGACCTGGATAAGAGTGTGTTGTTGTTACCTGCAGTCATGGTGCACTTGTGTCTGTTTGTAAGCGTGTGTGTGTGTGTGTGTGTGTCTCTATTGTATTGATTTTATTTTGGAGCAGAGCAGGATATGTTTTAGTTGAGCCCTCGGGGAGAAACAGAGAGCGAGAGAGAGGGAGGAAATCTTGAGGAGCGGCTTACTCGCCCACAGCTGGATTTGGTGATGATGTCAGCAGATGGCTTAGGAAAATCTCACGTCTGCACACTTGTCTGTAACACTGATCCCAGTACTGTTGCTCATAAACACACACGGTGTCTCAACCCAGTTTGATGGACGGGCCTTTAATGATCAATAATAAACCAAACTCAGTTCTGATGCCTCGAGCTCTGCTTTTCACTAGCTTGATATATTAATAAAACATTTCATTTTCTTTAGTGTTTATAAATCTGAAAACCAACAAACCCACCTCTCATTTCTTCCCCGCGAGATTCGCGTTTCTCTGAATTTTGCATCACACCTCAGTCTTTGCTGAACCACACAACAGGCATTTGCTTAAATCAATCCTCCTGCAGTGTTATTTAAATCAAATCTTTTCACCGAGTGCCTCCGAGGTCTCAGCCGTCCTTCAGCGGAAAGAGCTTCTCTCTCGCCACGTTCGATGTGAGTTGTGGGGAACGAAATCAATACGTCCATTAATTCTAGTTAGCAGAGCGGCGGGTTGCACGCAGGGGCCGGAGGCCACACGGATGCCGGTGTGCTTGAATGGCTGACCTTCTGAAGACCGGCCCCTGCGTTGATCCGCCGTGAGGGGAGGAGGCAGGATTTCTGTCGGTTACTGTCAGGTAAATGTATTTTACACTGTTGAGATGGTTTAAATGTGAAGACGGTGTGTGCTACGGTTGTTCTAGTGTCACAAATGTGCTGATGAGCGCCCCCTTTACAGCTTTTGTGCTATTGCATTTGCATAAAAAATGCTTGATGTGCTAATAATTTGTATTTCTTCATTCTTATGCAAAAACATGATATATATATATATATATATATATATATAGTGCTGGGTTGTTGTTGACCCATGTTGGGTAAATATTGGACAGAACACACCCAGCAATTGGGTTAAAAATAATATTATAACCCAGCAGCATGTTCTGTCCAATATTTACCCAACATGGGTCAAAAACATCCCAGCACTTTTTCGAGTCTGGAGACAGAAATGTGAACTTTAGTACAGTTTTAAAAGATGTTATGACTTCCCATCTTAAATAACAAATGGTTTCGCTAAAGAATTTACGTAAATGTATTTAAGAAAACTAGAAGCTTATATTTGAAAGCCCTCTGGGCCTTTATCCTGCTACGCTTTCATTGTAAGCACATTACTGTAAACACATCTCCTGTTTGTTTCTACAGACCGAGGAGCGAGTCGACATTATCGTCGGCGGTAATTGACAGTGGTATATAGACGCCGCGATGAAATAACCTGGAATGAATGCCGGGGTCAGGAATTTTACTGCTGAGAGAGCGAGAACCGGAGGAGCGGATCTGCATTTATACATGAGTTTCATTCATCCGTGCGTGTGTTAAACGTGTGTCTTGCGGTTAGGTAATCCTGCTGCGGTTTGTTTTCCAGCAATATTCGTGTTACACGTTCATGTGCCAGATGGAGAGGCGTTCCTTCCTCCGAGCGTTCGGAACATTTCACCGTCTCCCAAATAACAAGATGATAAAGCTCATCTCTGGATGAAGCTCATGTGATGTGTAAGCCGCAGATACGTGCAGACGTGCTGTTATTCACGACAACAGCACGCTTGTAATGTGATAATTCAACAGATTTAAAAACGAGAAATCAACACTTTTTAGAATGCGGCTCGTATGAAAAGATGGTCGAAGTTTTGTTTGACTGTTTGTCTTTAATATCATGGTGTATGAATATGGTAAAAATGTTCAATACCACGGTATATTATAATGTAGCTAGACGAACAGTATGTTTTTATGAGGATCTCTCCATTTTTTTTTGTCTCCATGAGGAAACAAGCCTATAAATCATACAGAATTATGTTTTTTGAAAATCTAAAGGAGCAGAAAGTTTTATGTGATTCTTAGGTTTAGGGTTAGGGGATAGAATATACAGTTTGTACAGTATAAAAACCATTACATCTATGGAATTTCCCCATTAAACATGGAAACCCAACGTGTGTGTGTGTGTGTGTGTGTGTGTGTACTTATTAAGCTTATTTTTCTTTGTAGCAGTAGCAAAGATTAACCATAGGAACCATTTTTTCCTTACTTTTTTATAGTCCAAACAATCTCTCTCCTACACTACAATTACAAAATACAAGATGTTAAATGTTCTTTAAAAAAAACATTCAGACTAAAAATTGGTGTTTGTAAAGTTGACCAGCTGTAGAGCGGGTTGGTTGGAGATCTCAACCAATCAGAATCAAGAAGTACAGAGAACCACGTATAGTGCTAAACAAAAATGAATAAACAATATCAATTAAAACTCAACATATAGTAAATGTATTAAAATAAGACTAAAGTATGAGCACAAGGAAATTTATTTTGTAATTGTAAATCCCTTAACAAAGAATTGTTGAACCTTGGTTTTACGATAGTAAAAGTGCAGTAACCGTTGTTTATTGGTGGATTGATTACCGTTTGTATTGTCATAGTTTTACTACAAATACCATGGTTATTGTGGTGAGACTATAGTAAATTATCCATAGTGGTTACTGTAGTTTTACTAGAAACAGAACAAAAAACTATAGTTACTGTAGTAATACCAGGTTTCATTTTTTGAAGATTTGTAAGGTGAGCTGTATATTAGTTTTGATCTGTGTGTTCCCTCATACACAGGACAAACATTAGTAAACAGGGATTCCTTATACTGTAAGTTTATGTTGTATTATGTGGCGTCAGTGTTTTTAGGCCGAATCCTGCTGCGGTCATCAGTTATACAGAGGAGCTGTAAATACAGTAGAACACACATTATCATAAACACTGTACACATCAAGATTTATGTATTTACCGTGTGTGTGTGTGTGTGTGTGTGTGTGTGTGTGTGTGTGCAGGCAGGTGGATCATTTGACTTCATGGCAGGACTTTTATCAGCATTATTATCATAAAATGAGCTTCATAATGCATAATTGGGCAGCGATGACCTCGTGATGGTCGAAGAACGCTTTGAAACGTTGCATTTGGGAGTCGTTTTCAGGCGGTAACAGGCTGGACGTTAAAGATAGTGTCGCCGCGAAATACATTGAGAATTCATTTGAATGGAAGTGGACAGGGATGTGGGCTTCAAACATGTCCCATGTGTAATACGGGTCTTGTGCTTTTGTTAGTGGGAGTGTGTGGTTTATATTGTGAAAGAATTAGTTTGAAACACATTTACTATTTGTTAATTTCATATTTATTTATGCATGGTACCAAGATTTATAGTACTTTCTGGGTATGCACTATTGTAAAGCATGTTTTTAGATCCAAGAGATTCAAATGGCACATCTGTGACTACTAAGCATCTTGTCTTGACATTTGCTTAAAAAGAGCAAAACGGAGAACGCTGTGTATTTTTATGTTTTAATGTTTTTCTGACAGTTCCAATGAAAGAAATAAAAACATCTAAATCTCCCATTATCGTGAAGCATCGTTGGGATGTTTGTGGAAAACGAAGGCTTTGAATTCTGTGAAAGCCTCTTACTGTATCGAGCGTGTGTGTTTGTGTGAGTCTCCTTGTGGCTTTAATTGTAAGTGAGCGATAGGTCCCCATTACTTCCTGTCTCACCTTCTGCTTCCTGTTGCGACTCGACCTCCCGTGCGCCATCACCGTGACAACCCCATACGGGAGAGTACTCCATCACCGCTGCCACGGCGATGTCGCCACGGGCAACCGCATCTCACCTACCTGTAGGTCTTCATTTGATGCATTGTACCACTTAACACTTGTTTCTTCTCTTTTTGTTTGATTCCACTTCATTTAATAGAATTGGCACTCGGGTCGTATGGGATACCTTAGACCTTTCTGGAAATTTCATTTTGAAAATGTAACTTTGAGGTTGTTTTGACATCCCTAACATGAATGATAAGCAGAGATCAGCGACGCCCAAACATCTCTCACTTTCCTCTTGTACGTTGTTCACTCGCTCTTTTGTTTATCTGCAATAATACACCATGTTCCTCACCGGTGGTCCGTCCGCTCTTGTGATTTCCGGTGTTCTGGTAGAGTCATGCAGAACGCAAGCATGTCTCTGCCGTTTCATTCGCACCCTTATCAGATTTCAAGCTGCTGCACGTGAGACATATCGGCGTTGACTTATTAGATGTGTGAGATTGTCTCTCTCGTCTTCCTCCTCGCATCAGACACTAAACAAATGCAAATGCGTCTGTTTGGAGTTTTCTCTGCATCGCGGCGCACGCTTCCTATTCATTAAAGACTTTGTGCGGCTCTGCTCGGGAGAAACGGCACCTGGAAATTAAAAACAGAAAAAGAAACAAAGAAGCGATGGAATAAGTGATATCAGTAGAATTTTAAGTAGAATTTGCATCGCTCATTTATGATTATAAAAGTTCTTTTAGTTTAGTTTTGTTTCGTTTTTATAGACCTCAAGATGTAAACACTGGCCCAGAAGCAAGTTGTTTTTGTTCGTTCAACATTACAATTCGGTTATAAATTTTCTGTTGGTTGTATTTAGTTTAGACGTTTGTGTAGTGAAACAGGAAGTTCCAGCGATCATTTCTTATAAAATTGTATTACAATTATTTATTTATGACAATTTTAAGAGAAGCATCATAGACAAAGTTAATACTTAAATGAGACCAAAAAAATAAGTTTGAGAAATAAGAAAGTGAAAATGGGAACTCTGTCAAATCTTCAGAGCTATTTAGCAGACGCTTTTATCCAAAGCCACTTACAAGAGAGACTGAGAAATCCACATTGAGATCTCTACATGCATACTTTGGTGAATATGGTCATTGTTAAGTACTCATATAAAGTCTAGAAGCAAAGAAACGTCAGGAGGATCACACTTTGCACTGGGTGTTAATACATGTTGTGTTGGTATCTCAGTAATACGTGTAACGTGTTCTCACTCCCACACACAAACCTTTTAATAATTCGCTCTTTCCTGATCACACATGCACGAGCGTATCTCTCCCGATCCCATAAGACATCTAAATATAAACCGACCCACAGATGTACTGAAGTCATGATATAACCGTGAGACTGGAATAATTCATGTAAATGCAGGTGTATGTGAGTGACTGTGAGCTCTCTCGCCCCGCGGGCTTCTGGGAGTCTCCGAGCTTCAGTGACTCTGACAGCTGAGGATACAGGAGATGTGCTGCATGCTCCAAACCGCTCATCCTACTGTCTCTTCCTTACACCCCCAGATTAACCTCTCTCTCTCTCTCTCTCTCTCTCTCTCTCTCTCTCTCTCTCTCTCTCTCTCTCTCTCTCTCTCTCTCTCTCTCTCTCTCTCTCTCTCTCTCTCTCTCTCTCTCTCTCTCTCTCTCTCTCGCAGATGACACGGCCTATTCAAGTTAAGCCAGCGGACAGTGAGAGTCGAGGAGGTAATGATATTTTCTTTCTACTTCACTTTATTTTCTCTCTCTATCACTTTCTACTTTCTCTTTCAATTGTTTTCTGCCCGTGACATCAGCTTTGACCTAAAAGCACATTTTTGTTGATCTAGAAAAGCGAACGATGAAAACTTTTTCTTTTTTTTTGTGACTTGTGTTGTGTCGCTGTCAGCCTCTCTTTTCTGGCTGTGATATTCATTTTCAAGTGCTCCTGCTCCGCATAATTCTAACATTATTTATGCTCGAGACTATTTGCAGTGTTAAAAAATAAACTTAATTCCAAGACGTGTTCCTTGCAAACAGCTCTTATTTTCAAGCATAATTATGCTTCTCAGGTATATTTATCTTGTTTTAAGGATGTTTAGATACTTTCTTCTGGAAAACAAGACAAAAACACCGTTTTTAAATGCATCTCGTGTGTACGCCCCCCGGGTGACTCTCTCTCTTCCTGATAGCTGTTGTGGGTATTCATTTTGGGAAAAGTGATTGTGTTATTGAGTGCAGATGTGTGCACAGACCACTTCCCGCTTCTGCCAAGTACATTAGCATAAGACTGTAAATGAAATAGTCATTGAATTTGGCGGTGTGATGGGGACCCACGGGCTCTGTTTGCTTTCCTTAGATATAAAGGGCTTGGATGCATTATCAATAAAATACTGAAGTGGGCTCTTTTGACACACATCTCTGCGTGTTTGTCAGGAGGTCGCAAGTGAGCAGCACGTGTAGAAATGCTTTGTATAGCGTGTCGAGAGGAGATGACATTTTAAAATGTGCCGTCTTTCTTGATGTGACATTTCTGAGCTGACATAATGCTGACATGTCAATCTAATCACAGAAACACACATTCCAGTCTGTACTTCAGATATTTACATTTATGCATATGGCAGATGCTTTTATCCAAAGCGACTTACATTGCATTATACGTTATACAATTGTTACTGGGTTTCAAACCCATGACCTTGGCGTTGCTAGCGCCATGATCTAACCACTGAGCTTCAGGAAAGATATACGTGTCGCAGGTATTTATGTGTGTTAATATTACACATTCAATGTAGTGCCAGTAGTATTGCACCTGTTTTGTATAGGTTACCAATATTCGTTTTGCAAAAGAAAGAAAGTCACACAGGTTTGAATTTACATGAGGGTGAATAAATGATACATACGGAAGGAGTTAAACGCTGTTACCAAAAATCAAATTTCGATCCCTCCGCCGCCATCTTTCAGAGCAAACAACCCGTGTCTTTCCTAACGGTTCGGATGGACAAAAAGATTTGTGGCGAGAACGTTCTGTCACAGGGCCAAATTCACTCTTTTCTGTCATAAACAGTGTTTATCTACTGCCGGACGCCCACACCGAGGCAGAAAATAGAGGGATGTGTCTAAAATGCCGAAATGCTTTTAGCGGCCCGAACAAAAGAGCTTTCTCTGCTATGGGTCTCCAAATCTGAGCTCTGACAGGCCAAATGCGACGGCGTTTAGAGATCTTTTGTGCTCGGATTTGATGCCTCGCTCTGTGGACATCTGAAGAGGAATAAACTCCAAAACAAAAGTGTTTAAAGAAAGAAAGTGTCTGATGTATGAATGCTGTGGTGAGATCTTCATTAGTGCTGTTTGTTAAGGGAACATTGCAGTTAGTAGTGTTAGAGATTTGTACAGAGACCGGTTGTAGCTTTGCTCCAGGCTGACTCTCTGATATTGGCAGATCTTCGAGTTGTCTGGGCGGAAGGAAAGCTCCTGTCAATAGCTTATCAGAAAGATAAGAGCGATGAAGGACATTATCAGATTAACTTTGACTAATTCCTGCTCATTAACAAAGATTCAATTAGATGGTGATCTACTGGGGTAGGAAATGACATCGGCTCTATAAGCACACGTACAAAGATGCCAAGTGCAATGGTTAACCAATACATTAACTGCTCGTTCATACATAAATATTTTCCAGTATTCTGGTAATTCAGTTTTTGTAGTAATCTCACAGGACAGCCACCTAATAGTGCGTTACAATAATCTAGTCTTGACGTCATGAATGCATGATTTATCTTTTCTGCATCTGATAGTGACAACATATGACGTAGTTTTGATATATACTTAAGGTGGAAGAAAGCTGTTCTACAGGTGTTGGTGACATTGTTTCAAATGTCAGATTACAATTAAATAAAACGCCCAGTTTCCTTGCTGACGACGAGGGTTTTATGGAACATCCATCAATAGTAAAGCCGTATTCTTGGTTGTTATGTATGGCGGTTTTCGGTCCAATGAGTAACACTTTCGTTTGGTCCGAGTTCTAAGTCTATGTAAAAGTATGCTATGGTCAATGGTGTCGAATGCGGCACTAAGATCTAATAGCACAAGTAACAAGATGCAGCCACGGTCCGAAGCTAAAAGCAAGTCGTTTGTAACTCTGATGTGCCCACATACATACATACATACATACACATTTACATAATGTATACACATTTAAATATGATGTATATACATTTATGCATACATTACATGCGCGCACACACACACACGTTGGTTTACTATTTCCATAGGGTCAGTCCATAGGTGTAATGATTTTTATACCGTAAAAACTGTATATTCTATTCCCTACCCTTAACCCTACACCTAAACCTAAAGATCATAGAAAACATTTTGCATTTTTAGATTTTCAAAAAATTATCTTTATGTACGATTTATAAGCTTTTGTGCCCACGGTGACACGAGTCCCCACGAGTTGGTGTGCATTCAGGTTTACATCCCCACTGGCATAAACACACACACACAGTACATGCACGCTTACACAAGTGCACATATAGACATATACAAGCTTAGATACACAAACACATGTACATGTTAATATATACATACATACATTCATATATGCATACATACACATATAGTTATCCACTATATACACAAACATAGACACACATGCACACACATTCATATATACATACAAACCTCACAACAAAAACACATACACATATAATTACTGTATACAAACATAGATACACATACACATATACATACATACAGTATGTAGGCTTGCAATACACACACATTAACTGTATACAATCACAAACAGCCTGTGAATAAAAACACACTGTTTGTTTGAACGTTCTTTCATTTATGAGAAACCACAGAGAGGAGTTTTGATGTTTTGTTTCTGGCTTTTGGCTGCGTAAAAGAGTTCAAGCGATCAATAGATGGCCAGTAATACCACTCTAATTTCAAGACTTGAGAATTTACTCTGTAGTAAAATTGGTATTTTAATGATCCGTAGGTTCATCAAGAGATTAACGGTTCTCCTGTGGTTGCTTGCTTCACGTTGTTTTACTTTACCACTGAACGTACACTGTGTAGTGTGTTCCAGTAACAGCGTTCTCTCTCTCTCTCTCTCTCTCTCTCTCGACATCAAACAGCACACACCCCACGTTCAGGATAAATAAAGGATAAAAAGCCTGCTAAAAGTCACATGCACCCCCTTAACCTGCTCTGCTATCATACACATGAACACATGAAGGTTTGACCTTTACCATCCCGACCTGATCATTAACCAAACGCCTCATTCGTCACGAGTTGCTGTTTGTCTCCGAGCGGCGATAAAGCGTTGAGAAGCATCGATTACTGCTGTAATAGATCTACTCATTGTGAGGGGGCGGAGCTTGCTCTGTTTCCTATATGCAATTATCCAGATGATATATGTTTGGTGTGTGTGTGTGTGTGTGTGTGTGTGCGTGTGTGTGTGTGCGTGTGCGTGTGTGTGTGTGTGTGTGTGTGTGTGTAATGCAGTTGTGTTGCAGTCACACTCTGGTGAAACTCCTTTCTAATGACCTGACTTTACAGATATTACTCAGTTTAACCATCCAGATAGTCACAAGAGCTCTGTTTCAATGATGTGGAACATAGTCAAAGTCAACTGAATATTATAATCGTACAGACAATTTTATAACCTTGATATCTGAATGAAAATCTGTTTTTTTTTTATATGTTTTAATACAGAATAGGCTTATTGTCAAGTTTTAAGATAATTTCACATTTGGAAAATAAATACTGGAGAAATATTAAATGTGCTGTTTACGTACCCTCGTGCCATCCAAAAAATAGGTCTTATTCACTGTTGTTTTTGCTATTTTAAAGCTCGATAGTCTGAAAAATATGTGTAACGTCGGCAAATCAAAGTTCCAAAAATATTAAAATATTTAATAATAGACTTTATTAAACTAGGATGTGTGTTTTGATATTTTTGGAGCTTTGGTGTGCCGGCTTTACATAAATTTTGATGTTTATTTTCTTGGGAGGGGTCGAGCACCTACATTAATCTGATGTGTGTGCTTTTGGTTTGTTTTGGTATTGAAAGCTCTTGTCCAAAATGAGATTGTGTCACAATGAAAGGTCACAATATGACGTATTAGTCTTCTATTGGTCGCATGTCATCACATGATACAAATTCACAGGTCAGAGTTCAACAAACTATTTTTTATGAGCTTGCATTTCGTGTCGGCCCCGTTCACATGCGTATGAATGTAAGTCAGTGCAATGGAAAGCTAGTGTGAACAGAACAGAATAGAATAGAATAGAATAGAATAGAATAGGGATGTAGTCTAATGTATAGATACAGTAGGTAATGTAAAGAGCGTCTTTCTCATCTTGCAAGCTGTGAATGAGAGACAGACTGTGAGATCTGTGAGATGAGTACTGTTGAGTGATGTGTGTGTGTTCAGCTACATCAAAGGGAGATTGTATTATGCCTCTCTCTCTCTCTCTCTCTCTCTCTCTCTCTCTCTCTCTCTCTCTCTCTCTCTCTCTCTCTCTCTCTCTCTCTCTCTCTCTCTCTCTCTCTCTCTCTCTCTCTCTCTCTCCGGCTGGCTGTGCCCCAATGTTTGATTTTCTGCCCTAGTTTTGGAGAGCCCTTATCTCTCTTCACCCCCTCTCTCTCTCTCTCTCTTTGAGTGGTGTCCTGATTCTCTAGGCTGTCTTTAGGGTTGATACCGCTGAGAGAGAGAGAGACAGAAACACTGAAAGAGAGAGAGAGTGTTTTGCACAGATTAGCTCGCTGTCTTGCTCTGTACCGCCTACTTTGGCCGCCCCATAGGAGAGCAGAACTGCTGATTGGTCACTTTTTTAGCAAGTTACCAAAGTGCACAAGAGACACGGTTGAGTCCAATAGAGTTTGTAAATTGAGATATTTGTATGATGTCTCATTACTTTTTGCAATGAACCTTATTTTTAAAAAAGTGCTTTGCATGCACGACACCTGACTAGGTAGGCAGCTAACTAGGCTTGAAACAAAACTCTCTCTTTCGCTCCTGAACGTGTTTCATTTTCTGGTGTTATTAAAGCGGTTCGGTGCGATACGCGAAGCCGGTTGAGTCTTGTTCTGCGCGTGTGATGCTAAATGAATCTTCTCTTGGTGAAACCCAGCGCTCTTTCTCTCTCTCAGCTTTGAAGTTCTTGCGTTTGACTGGCTGCTACATCATTTATATCCAGTTCAGCGAGCTCAGAATGCATTTTAATCACTTTTATTCTCATCCTCCTCCATTCAGTTCCAGGTTAGCGTGCTTTATCAGCATAAGAAAAACGGCCAAGTAGAATATAATGAAATAACAACGGTGAAATAGGGGTTAGATTAAATTAAAGTCAAATAAAAATGCTGCAAAATACCCCTTTTATATATTACTGCATATAGAGTGTATAAGGTAAAATCTAAACTTTAGCATTTGCAGCAGATCAATGATCCTTAAAAAGACTCTTTGTTTACTATGTAAGCGTTTAGTATGCTGTGTATATAAAGTATGTGTTTTGGTATGGTGAAGACTTTGAAATGTAATGACTTTGCGTTTTCAATAAACCTCTTTATTTAGTTTGTTCTTACCTCGCTTACAACTCTTCTTCTTTATACATCTTTCCCGATTTATCTAAACGCATTCTGTCAATGAATAGTTTTGTGTCCAAAAATCTAGGAACTTTTATTTTGCATGCTCGTTTTTACGTTTCTCAATCCGTTCGGTAGGCAGAGAATGCTTCTGGGCCTGTGTAGATAAGCGATAGAGCGTCTGCTTGTGATGGATGGCACGCGGAGGTGATGCGAGCCGAGAGGTCCGGCTGCGGTCATTAGCGGAGTCACGGAACGGATGACCTGACACATTATGGCTATAATAAAGAAAAGCTTCATTTTCTCAGTTATTGATCTACAATCAAATCAAATGGGCTGTTGGCTTTCTCAGACGTGCCCTCGGCCCGGCCCGGACGTGCTCGGGCCCGACTCGCGCTACGGCTCCCAGGGGTGCGGCGAGAAAAACAGGGCCACCTATCACGGCTGTCCGTGAGCTGGTAATGGGTTTTTTTGGGAGAAGCAGTAATAGATGGAGGGAAATGGATACTGGAGGGGAGGAGAGACATTACACCGCTTTACTGTTCATTTGGGAGCCATCCCCGAACTCCGGCATGCCACAGAAATAGTCATCGAGTAGGAATGCTAAAAAGGCACTTTGGAAACCTTGATGAAAATCTCAGTGCGATGTGCTTTCGTGTGATTCATATTTTAGCGAGTGCTTCGGGCATGAGACCCACCACCAGACAAGATCTAATTGATAAAAAAAATTCTATTTGATGATATATTTTTATATCAATGGCATTTAAAAGTGTTATTGACCCAAAGTAAAGCTAAGAACAATTGCAGCAAAACATGAACACCATCAGGACAGGTGTCATAAATTCACAACTGTATGAATTGTATTGTGACGTCATAAGTCTGAAAGATTGCACACGTCTTTAAAAAATGGACGACGCACAAAACCGCCATTAAAACCTCATAATGGCCGTGCACACAAATGAGGACGGACGTTTGTTACACGCTTGTTAAACTCGGACATTTTGTTCCGGTGTTTAAGGGTCAGCAGACCGAACATCGGCTGAAAGCTTTCTCAATACTGCGCTTTGCGTTAATGATGGAAACTGTAGCTAATTGTACGTTATGATTGTATTCAAGTCTGCATCATAGATTTTGTTATAGCGGTTTGAAGTTAATTGTCATGTGATGTATAGAAATGGACTGAGCTTGCTGAAACGTGAATGTGGATTATGGATTGGAGGAAATCATGGGATGGTTATTGCTGTTTTAACAAACCAATAGTTTTGATGTAATGTACACGATTGTGTTATTCAGTTGAACTGTTCTGAACGCATGACATGATTTTATAGATTTACTCGTATCAGAACGAAACATTTAGTGACTTTATGTGAACCTCACGCATCTGTTTGATCGTGTTTTTAGATCCTCGCTTATGATGTTTTTGATTGCTGCATCTTTACATGGTTTGGTAAAAATGATGCTTTTAAAGAAAGTGCACAGCCTGTTTTACTTTTGGAGGGATAGTTTACCCGAAAATAAAAGTTCTGTCATCATTTATTCACCCTCAAAATCTCTTTTTCACAAAAGTAGATATTTTGAAAAATGTCTGGTTTTGTGTTCATACAATGGAAGTCAATGGGGTTCGATGTTGTTCTGTTACCAACATTCTTCAAAATATCTTCTTTTGTGTTCTACAAAAGAAAGAAAGTCATACAGGTTTGAAATGACGTAAATGATGAAAGGATGAAAGGAGGTAGCTTTAGTTCTATTATATATGTAGTGTTATAAATAATGTGCTTTAGTCGTGTGTCTCAGTCCAGTCTGTAATATTTTCCTGATGTGAGGGATCTGGGTCACAGAACCCATCCACACAGAGTTTAAAAACAGAGTTTATCATGTTTCAACCCTCATATCTCACGGCAGTTCCTGATATAGTCACGAACGTTTATCTAGACCGCGTGTGTATGTACACTTTATATCAAAAGATGTCGTAAATATTTTAGGAGTTGGCTAACCAACACTTAACCTCACCCCAAACCCTAAAATCCCAGCCGCAAAGGCAAATTTTTCTTAAAACGCGAGTTTCACGAGGTGACAAAGCAATGATAAATGTCTACCCTAAACCTAACGTCAACAAACAAAACAGGAATAAGATTGTCGGAAATAGGAACACCTTGTAAAATAGGTATGAATCTCATCAGATTGCATTGATATAGATTTACACATTTGATGAAAGGTATTGCCTATTAAAAGAATGTCGTGCTGACTGATACGAAAAAGTGCGGAAATTCGTGTCCACCAACACGAAACAATAGATTCAATTTCGTGACAATATCACGAATTCTCGTGAGCATCTTGTAGAGGTTCTGCTTCTATCGCTTTTCTTCTCATTTACCTTCAGAGCGCAGCGCTGCAGGAACACAACGTTACTGTGAAGCATTAATCTTCAGCTGAAGTCAAATAAAGTTTTCACTGAGGATAAATGACCTTCTGAGAGCGCCGGTTTGTGTGCTTTAGTAGGTAAATCGAGACTATACTGTGTCAAGTCCAGCTGGTTTGAATATATATATTTATAGCTAGACCAATGATTTCTGTAAAAATACAATGTACTTTTTGTTTTGTGTCACGGCAAATGATTTCTTAAAGGCCTCTCACAGTTATTTTGTGTTGATGCTTGCTTGTAGATTTAACTATTCCTTCAGCAGTTAGTGTGTTGATGTGGGTTAAACACGGTCGAGTTTCATAGAGCTGCAACACGCACACACGCTCTGTTGCTGTTGTCTTAAATAAAAAAGCACTTGCTGTCATCGCTTTTAAAAACAAACAGAGATGAAAGACTTTGCTTTAGAGATATTCCCAGCTGACTGCACACTGAGCAAACAAAACAGTGAATACGATGAAGGTGTAAACTTCCACTCCACCTGCGAGACGCTGCCGTTTGTAGGACAACTGCTTAGCATATTAGAAAAATATAACCCAGGGATAGAACAAAGCCTGTTTATCTGTTCAAGGAAAAAAGGAAGGGCTTTACGAGCAAAGAGGAGAAAATGGTTTGCGCGTTTAGGATTTTCCGTCCTCGCTGATGAGTCCTGCAGAAAAAAAATGAGCTGCATTTGTTTGGGCCCTCAGTTGTGTCAATGTTTAAGCCTATTTACAGCTTTTAAT